>CM028931.1:12037586-12142586 GCA_016801845.1 Polydactylus sextarius
TCTCTTTTGGAGCCACAATGTCAAGGTTTCAATGGCTGCTGTCTCGTATGAGTGTGTTTCAGTGTGTGTGTGTGTGTGTGTGTGTGTGTGTGTGTGTGTGTGTGCACCTGTCAAATCCAAAAACTCTCACTATTTTACCAGCCTGAGTTGATGTTTAGAAAAAACAGAATAGGACTGAGCCTCCTGCGCCTCCTCCTCCTCCGTCAGACTCACCTCCTCCTTTGTGCATTTTTCAACACTGATGACATCACCGCACGTCTTTTTCCCATGATGCACCGCACAGCTAGACCGTCCTCTTCAAGTAGAGGTGACCTCTGACCCCTGTGAGATATTAAAGAAGGAAACGTGTGAGTCTGGTTTTACTAGAATTGACTTTGACTTTCTATTGTTTTAAAGAACGAATCAAAGCTGTGGAATGAAACTCCACCGGTTTTACAGGTGAAACGACGTCTGTTAGGAGACGATGACGCGGTTCGACTCCTTCACCTTGTTGCTTGTTTGTCTGTGCAGGGACACGTCTTCTCACCCGGAGACAAGATGAAGACAAACCCTCCATCTGTCACATTCGGGGTTGGGAGGGCGACTTTAGAAATGTGTCCTGAGACATTTACTAGTTACCTGTTAAAATGTTTTCAGTAACGTGATCCAACGACCATCATAATGAAGCATGTTCGCGGTCTGAGTTGACGTCTTTTTGTGGAGTTTGTTTACTTGCTCTTTACTTGTTGTGTTTCATTTTGTTTCATCTGTGTTTGGTGGTTGTAGAAATGGTTTGTATCAACTTTTATCTGAGATTCTGACGTGTCTGAGGATACAACACGTGTCCATGTTTATGCTGCAGACGCCATGAAATCAAATATGACCCACTTTGCCCCCGGTCAGTTAAAACTGTAATTCTGCTAAATAATCCACATTTACACTAAATATAACTGTAATATGAGTATGTACGTCGAGCTGATACAGAGATACAGGAACTGACACTGATGTTGATCATCATCACTGAAGGAATGAAACTCAACCGATGTTACAGCTGAACCAGCAACTTTCAGGAAACAATGTGTGACCAAGCTCCACCTCCTCACCTGACTCACCTGAGACAAACCAGGAAACAGGTAGTTGTTGTTTGTTCGTCAGAGCAGAGACACAGACTGAAACACAGTCGATCAGATTCACCTTCACATCAAACTAACAACTTCCTCTGAGTGAGTCCAGCTACAGGAGAGAAACGTGGAAACTATAACACTGCTGCTTCAACCTGACAACACGTCTGCAAACAGAGGGTGAGTCTGACAAAGACCACAACTGAAAGTGAAAGTAAAGTGAAGTTATGACTCCTGTATCTTGACTGTACTTTCTGTCTGCTGTGTTTTCAGCTTCACTCAGAGACTAAATGGCTTCAAGACTAGAGGAGGATTTCTGTTGTCCAGTCTGTCAGGAGGTCTATAGAGATCCTGTTGTTCTGTCATGTAGCCACAGCTTCTGTAAAGACTGTCTGAAGAACTGGTGGAGAGAGAAACCAACACCAGACTGTCCAGTCTGTAATAGAAGATCTTCAAGACCAGATCCACCCTGTAACCTGGTGTTAAAGAACCTGTGTGAGGCCTTTTTACTGGAGAGAGATCAGAGATGTTCAGAGGATCTCTGCAGTCTGCACTCTGAGAAACTCAAACTCTTCTGTCTGGATCATCAACAACCAGTTTGTCTCGTCTGCAGAGATTCAGAAACACACATCAACCACAGCTTCAGACCCATCGATGAAGCTGCTCAACAACACAAGAAGAAACTTGAGGAAACTCTGGAGCCTTTAAAGAAGAAGATAAAGAGTTTAGAACAAGTTAAAGTGAAGTTTGATCAAACAGTAAAACACATTAAGGTCCAGACCCGACGCACAGAGAAACAGATGAAGGAGCAGTTTAAGAAGCTGCACCAGTTTCTAGAGGAGGAAGAGGAGGCCAGGATGGCTGCACTGAGGGAGGAAGAGGAGCAGAAGAGTCAGAGGATGAAGGAGAAGATGGAGGCTCTGAGCAGAGAGATAGCAGCTCTGTCACACACAGTCAGAGCCACAGAGGACGAGCTGAGAGCTGAAGACGTCTCATTCCTGATCAACTACAAGGCTGCAGTGGACAGAGTCCAGCGGCGCCCCCTGCTGGAGGATCCACAGCTGCTCTCAGGAGCTCTGATAGACGAGGCCAAACACCTGGGAAACCTCACCTTCAACATCTGGACCAAGATGAAGGACCTGGTCTCCTACAGTCCTGTGGTTCTGGACCCAAACACTGCTGGTCCAAGACTCCTCCTGTCTGGAGATCTGACCAGTGTGAGACGAGGACTGAGTCAGCAGCTTCCTGACAATCCAGAGAGAGTCGGTTATTACTGGTCTGTCCTGGGCTCTGAGGGTTTTAACTCAGGGACTCACATCTGGGACGTTGAGGTTGGAGACAACAAACGTTGGACTCTGGGTGTGTTAGCAGAGTCTGTCCAGAGGAACAGAGACATCTGCTCTGGATTTTGGAGAATCCAGTTCCTTGAAGGTAAATACTCAGCTCTGTCACCATCAGCTCCAGACACTGATCTACCAGTGAAGAAGATCCAGAGGATCAGAGTGAATCTGGACTGGAACAGAGGGAATCTGTCGTTCTCTGATCTTGATACTAACACACTCATACACACCTTCACACACACTTTCACTGACAAGATGTTTCCATTTATTAACACTGTGGACGTTCACCCAGTGAAGCTGTTACCAATCGAAGTGGAAGTGACAATGAATCAGATCAGTTAGAGATAAAGGTGATGGTTTTATATTGTTGTTTCCAGTGTAGTTGAATCATCGTCTCATAACTTTTAACTTTAGCTTTTGATCTTCACATTTGGTTCATTTGTGTTGATGTGGCATCATTTGTCTGTATTTTAAACAGAGGAAAAGAAACAAACACACTCTGAATGTGGATGAAGCTGATTACTCATTTTGTTTCTTTTGTGACCAACAGAATAAATTTCTCTTTGTCTCCTCGTTAATGACAAGACCAGGAAGTAGAGTCTGTGTCATCAGCCAATTATAGATCAATACTTCCTGTAGCTGTGGTGTCAAATAAAGTGAGTTGTTGTTGTTGTTTTCGTTGTTGTCGTCAGCCTGTCGGTGTAAACAGCTCACTGAGGCAGCAACACACACACAAACACCCTGAACACACACGGCTGCAGTCACACCTCTGCTTTAAGTGTGTGTCAGCAACTCATGTGAATGTCTGGGTGGTAGAAACACACAGACATGTCAGAGGGTTTAAACCTCAGCATGTACAGACGACGTAACATCTCATCGCCCCCTGCTGGAGGGTCATGAGATACAAACGGGTTGGTTCGAAATTCAAAAAAAATCCTTTGATTGATCTTTTAATGTTGCTGTTTTATCGTCGGTTTCTGTCTTCATCACCTATGTCTTGGTGCCTACGTTACCCACAATGCACCTCACCTCGCGTCCCAATTAAAGCGTTTCAGGTTCTACCAAAAAACTGGAGCATAAATCAGCAGGTAAATCTACATCTTCTTCTTAACCTTCATTCGAACTCTTCATCCTCGTCCTGACCCTGTTTTATCTGCTCGTCGTCTTCCTCCAAGTTCATATCCAACTCACTTCCTCTCCTCTTTCCTTTCCTTCCCTCCTCTCCTCTTTCCTTTCCTTTCCTCGTCTCCTCTTTCCTTTCCTTTCCTCGTCTCCTCTTTCCTTTCCTTACCTCCTCTCCTCCAGGCTGTTTTTTTTTTCCTTTCGCTCAGAGTTTGCGTGCCGTTTTAGAGTGTTTTCATCGATGTCGAGACCTTGCTATCAAACATGACTGCCTCTGCTCTAATTCACCCCCAGGACACCACACACACACACACACACACACACACACACACACACACACACACACACACACACACACACACACACACACGTTCTGCTCTCTCAACACACTTGAATGAACATCCATATCCACACACACACACACATTCTTTCTTTACGCACACAAACACACTTCCACTTTATCTCCACAGAAACACACACGAGCAGACAGTCTGACACACACACACACACACACAGAGTCTGACACACACACACACACACACACTGTAACTGTAACTGTAACACTGGACTTGTGAGGACATCACCAACACAAACTGTTTATATGAAATCACATTGATATGTATCAGACATATGTGTGTTTATGTTTATTTTACCTGATACTTTATTTACTTTTATTGTATTATATCATAGTACAACATTATAATATGTTATATTATTATATCTTTAAAGTTTCTCTTATATTTAACTTATATACTATATATATTTACATTTCTTGAACCATAGAGTTTCTACATTAATAAATGTGTGTGGTTGTATGTTTAATCTAAACTATATCAAACACCTCAAACTGGTTATAATCTGGATTAGGTGGATTATCGTAAAGTCTCTCAGCCCAAATGTCAAAAATTCTCTTAATCCAGATTATAATCCTGAACTGGTCTTTATGAAAACATCAAGAGTCTTTAACCTCAGAGTTAAAATGTCGAGTCGGAGAAAATTTACATCATTTGAATCAAAGGAAAATAAGAACTAACCGGTCCTCAGAAGTATAGAAATAAAACACACACACACACTTTACTCTCACAGACACACACGTGAATGACCCGTGACCCAGCTACACACACACACACACACACACACACACACACACACACACACTCTCTCAGTGTGTTTAACCCTCAGTGTCACAGTCTGTGAATTTAATATTGATTCCATAAAGTAGTTTCAGTGTAACATGTCACAGCGAGTTAACGTCAGAGCAGCGAGCCGGACGGAGAGGAGAGCAGCTAGCACGCAACGCTGCGGGAGGGAGGGAGGGGAGACGGGGGAGAAAAGAGGGACACGGGAGGGGAGGAAGAGGAAACGAGGGAGTGAGGAAAGAAGTTGTAGGAAGCATCAACGAGAGGTAAAAGGGAGAGAAGAGGGAGGAGGAGAAAGAGGGAGGAAGGAAGATGTGATGTGACAAATGGGGGAGAAAAAGGTGAGGGAGGAGGAGGTGAGGAGGGAAGGAAGGAAGGAAGGAAGGAAAGGAGACGAGTGATTCTGATACACAAACATACAGACGAGTTTACAGATTGGATTAAAGCCTGAGGAGAAACACACACACACACACACACACACACACACACACACACACACACACACACACACACACACACACACTTTACTTTAACTCACCAGAACAGTGAATGTAACCAGCTAAAAGATCAAAGGTCACGACCAGTTCAACTGCAGAGTAAAGAAGAAAAACAACATGAGAGAAAGATTAATGCACATCACATGACATGGTGTGTGTGTGTGTGTGTGTGTGTGTGTGTCCACCCTCTACGTTCACATCCACCTGCTTTTTTTTTTTGTTTATTCGAACATTTAAAAAAACAACGTAAAACGTAAGTATCAGTCAGGACATACCATAGTTAGCGTGTGTTGCTAACTCACACGCTAACTCATTAACACGTGTGTGACAAGTGTTTCATGCAGTAGCACCAACCAGCCAGCAGGGGGCAGCAAACTCCAAAATCATCGCAATTGTCAAAGAAACATCGGGACGTAAAAAAACACGTCGTTCTGTTATAGTAATGCTAAGCTAAGCTAAGCTAAGCTAAGCTAGCTATTAACAGAACGTGATCCTAGGACGCCAAACATGGCCGATCATATTTAAACTGTTTGTTGGTGTTTCAGTTATGTTGAGGTTTATTGTTGGACCTGGTGCTGGTGCAACTAAACCTTATTATGGCAGGGAAACGCTAACACACACACACACACACACACACACACACACACACACACACACACACACACACACACACACACACACACACACACACACACACACACACACACACACACACACACACACACACACACACACACACACACCACAAGAGAGAGAGCGAGATGGAAATATTGTTTGACAACCTCGGTGACGGGGGGAGGAGAGGCGTCGTCTCTCTCTCCTGTGTGAACTCTCTGCAGCAGCTTGTTGTTCAACACTGGAACAGGAAACGTTAGCGTGTGTGTAAAGTGTGTGTGTGTGTGTGTGTGTGTGTAGACATGAGGTTGTAACTGTTCAGGAAAACACAAACGCGAGGAGCCGAGAGAACATGTTCATGTAGCGACATCCATTTACACGATGAGCTAACAAGCTAACAAGCTAAGTGTTGGTGAAACGCTCGTTCCTCAGGGATTTGTTCTTGATCTTTTAAATATATGAAATATATATTTTAAAAAGGAACAAGATGAAACTGAGGAAGTGGATGTTTCATGGTTTCATCATCTGGTCTGGACGCGTTTGAACCGTCGCGGCCATCGACGCGGCGCTAACGTGACTGGAGGTCAACGCAGCATAAATTATTCATTTTAATCCCACAAGAAGAAGAAGCTGAAGATGTGTAAAATATAAAACTTAAAGTCATTTAAACCCAGAGTCTATTTCACCATGAATACAAGTCAAACTCCCCTCTAGAGATATTCTACGTTGGTTGAAGTAATATCCAGTTTGACCGTCTTTTGTTTTCACAACCAAATAGTTAACAATGAAAGTAAATGGGGCAGTCAGCCAAACGTATCTAAATTGTCATTTTTTAACCACTAATAAAGCTCAAAATATCACTTCACTTCAGCAGTAGCATGAATAGGGTCCCTACACATAAACTGAAGTACTGATAACTTAGTAAGTGAACCCAGAGTTTATTAAAAACACTGTTTTACAAGACTTACCCAACGTCTGGTTTTATAACAACTGGTGATGAAGGTTGTTCCACATCAGCAGATTCATCATTTTTCTCTTGATGAAAATCATGAATCTGCTGATCTTGAACTCTTGATCTCTTAACAATGTCAAGTGTTAACACTCAAAATGTTATGATGTTATACCAAGCTAACTGTCATGTCAACAGAAAAATGTTGTTCAGTGTTTTTAATAAACTCTGGGTTCACTTACTAAGTTATCAGTACTTCAGTTTATGTGTAGGGACCCTATTCATGCTACTGCTGAAGTGAAGTGATATTTTGAGCTTTATTAGTGGTTAAAAAATGACAATTTAGATACGTTTGGCTGACTGCCCCATTTACTTTTTGTATTTATTAGTTTGAACCTGTCACAGATGAAAAAAAAGACCCTGCTCTTTCTTTCAGCGACATTATACGAAGAGAAAATGAAATTACTCCGACACCTGCAGTGCACCCTGGGAAACGACGTGGCTCTAACATATTTGAAAACGAGCGCTAAAGTGAAAGTGAAAATATCACAACTTAAAACAGTTGACGGAAGTATCTGGTCCTCGGCGGTCATTAACGAGTCCGTCCAGGAAACCTTAATTAAAAGCGAGACGAGTCGCAGGATCAGCTGTGTGTTCAACCTCTCACATTCTGACGCCACTTCTCTGTCAGATTTATCACTAAGTGCCTTTTTTCTTCTTTCGATCACACCGCGGCGAACACGCTGACTCTTTCTCCATAATTCATATTTCACGCCGTTAAATGACTCACATTTCAACACTGTTTGACACCTGCAACGCTCCCGACAATGACACAAAAAAATTTACACCTCAAAACTATAAAGTCCCACAATGCCGCAGTCATTCCTCCTCGATAATGATTAATTGTCGGGTCTTAAACTCAGCGCCGCTCATCTTTCGGGAGGCGGCGGTGGTGCAGGTGCTAACAGCCGGAGCTAATTGGAGTGTAGAGCCAATTAGACTGACGGCGTTAAAGGTGATGAGGCTCATAAACCTGGCAGACCTGCAGAGACGCAGTTTGAGTCGCTCGTTTTGCAAAATACGCGACGAGACGTAACGTGCTGAGGTTCATATCTGTCAGGTGACGCCTCCCAGGAAACCAGTTTACTAAAAACACACAAGTCTGACGCCTCCGGTGGACGATGATTTACAGCAGAAACAAGACACTTCGGATAAAATATCTAAACATCTGACACCAGTTCCTGCAGCCAGTTTTCACCACTAGGGGGCAGACATCTTTCAACCAGCGACACAGTGATGTCAACATTTTCTGCACGATTTCGTCAAATTAAACCAAAAGTTTACGTTGTTTACGTCCGTAGCGGTTCAGTCATGTGACCTTTATCTTTAACTACACATCAATATCACAAATGTCAACTGCTGCTGCAATGAATCATGGGATATGTTGGACTGTAAAGGATCCAACCGTTGTAGGAAAAAGAAGCTGGATTAGTCGAAGGAGGACTGGTCCAGATCAGCAGAGCTGGTTAGTAGCTGGGGGCAGGGGAGCCATGACTGACTGGACTTTCTGTGGATCATCATCCTTTTACTCACCATGTATAGAAAAGCTAGTTAGAATGCTAACTAGCTAGCCATGACTTTTTCCTCGCTCTTCACAGACGCAGTAAGATGATGAATCTGCTGATCTGGAACATCCTGAAACCAGACGTTGGGTAAGTCTTGTAAAACAGTGTTTTTAATAAACTCTGGGTTCACTTACTAAGTTATCAGTACTTCAGTTTATGTGTAGGGACCCTATTCATGCTACTGCTGAAGTGAAGTGATATTTTGAGCTTTATTAGTGGTTAAAAAATGACAGTTTAGATACGTTTGGCTGACTGCCCCATTTACTTTCATCGTTAACTATTTGGTTACCAAAACGGATCAGAAACCATCCACCAGGGGGCGACACAGATGTTTGTTGGCTTCACTTTTTCATTTAATATTAAAAAAAAAGCTGTAAACCAGTTAAAACGAGGAGTCACACTGATCATCTGCACATTATTTTTTTCTGTTTAACAGCTTTTACAGACTTTCACACTCGTGCAAAATAAATCTGTTTAGTTTTGTTGTTTGTTGTTTTTTCTCCAGATGAACCCGACTTCTTCTTCTTCTTCATCCTCATCTTCTTCTTCACACCTTTTGTCTTGTGAGCGCGCTCCGTGACACCTTGATGTCATCCCTCGACCCTCCAATCACAGACCTCACTCACTTCTCCTCACCCCTCTCCCTCCTCACCCTCTCCCTCCTCACCCTCTCTCTCTCTTTTCTCTCACCCCCGGGTAGTTGCTAAGCGACAGAGCCCCTTGTATAATTCATTTACCCGCTGCATGCAAATATGTGGACAATTAACCACTTCTGTTTGCATAATAGATTTGGGAAGGAGGAGAAGGAGGGGTGAGGAGGGTGGGTGAGGAGGGGGTGAGGAGGGGGGGTATTTAACTCCCGGTTCATCTCATCTCATCCTGCTGCCTGATGACACAAAGCAAACGAGGGTGAGGAGAGAGAGAGAGAGAAAGTACCAACCAAATAATTTCCACTCCCTCTCATCGCAATCATTACAGCCTCAATACCTTCATTCTTTCTCTCGTCATAGAGAGAAGGGAGGAGGTGGAGGAGGAGGAGCGGGGTTGCAAATTACGCCGGCTGCAACACACACACACACACACATGTGCTAAAAGTGCAAAAAAAAAAAAAAAAAACACACACACACACACAAATCCACGTGCACGCATGCAGAAACGTAGTAATTACTACCCTGCGCGGCGCTCAGCCTCCGCTCAGCAGCCATTGATGTGCAGATGAAGATGGCCGCCGCGTGTTTTTGCGTTGAAAGAAAACCATGTTTTGGTTGGGCTCTGTCAACCGAACAGCTGGATTGCCATTTTTCACTCAAATTAGATTTCGGCTGAAGCACCGGCGCTGGGGGAAATTAAACCTCGCGACAAGAAGCAGAAGGAGAGAGCAACCACTTTCTCTCTTTCTGTCTTTTCACGTTCTCCCTAATTTCGCTACAAAAGAGAGTTCAGAGCAGGGCACGGCGGCAAAAGTCAAGCTGCACCCATCGCGTCTTTCCAACCATCCAACCAGCCAACCCTCCGTCTGCAGATACATCCACACTTTAGCTCAGTCTGCAGGAAACTTTCACAATAAAACGCCATTATTCCTGAGGAGTTCGTCAGGTGTTAAAGTGTCGTAATGTTGCACGTGTAAACTTCTAAAAATCAGTAACGGCTTCTTTTGAACACGGTGGTTCAAAAGGCTCGTCCACCATCGGTCAACAGGTCAACAAGGTTTCCTGATCAAGACCACGACGCATCTTGATCAGATGAAACAACCTCATCTGGCTTCAGAAGAGATGGAGGACCAGAGGTTCGAGGTTCCACTAGAAGCCAAACTTGAATCTAGTTCACAATCAGTGAGTCTCAGTCTCTGTCGTGATCGTTGGCGACTTGTGTTCCCATGATCTGGAGTCTCAACAACTGGTCTGAGACCTGTAGTGTTCACACTACAAGACTTGTTGACGAGAACCGGTTCAGTCTGTCAGAGAGACTAAACCGGCCTCCATGTAAACATCACGGCAACATGCAGTTAGTCAGCACTTAGTCTCCGAGGGAAGCTGAAACCACAGCAGACAAAAAGTACAGTCAGTCGTCTCTCCCTTCCCCCCTCTACTAACTTCTAACTGGGGTTTTAAACCGGCGTGTAAACATCACCATGGCAACACGCTGGTTTTCACAGTGGAGCTGAAATCAGCAGCAGACCTCCCCGGTACCGGGTAACATCTGGATCAGACGCGGGGAGTTTGTAGAAAGTGAAAATGAAAGAAAAAGCGTTAAAATGTCAGACTTTTAAACGTGGTTGTGAGTGAATCAGTGAGACGGCAGCAGCATTTATCTCACATCCCTCCTCTGATTGGCTGTCGCTCTTTGTCAGTCTCTTCAGACTCCTCCAGTTTTCTAACATGACAGATCCAGTCCCGGTCTCAGACCAGGTCCCGACGGCCTCTGATGGAGTCGTTAGGGCTGTTCACACATTATGATCGAGACGTGAAGCGTCCAAACTCGTTTTTAAAGACGTACGTATTTGTCGACTGATAATCTTGAGTCAGAATAACAGTTTCCTCGCTCCGTGATGTCTGTGAGATCAACATGTGAAGTTCAACATGTTAACTGTCACAGAGAAACGACTCTGGGGCCGGTTGAGGCTGTCGACGGCGGCGAGGAGGAGACTGAAGGCGGCGAGCGGTTGTCACAGGCGCCAGCAGCGATGTGACAGTTTCTTTAATAAAATGGCGAGAGATGAAAAGGTCAGAGTTCAGAGAGGGAGGTGAAGACGGACATCAACACATCGTCCTGAAGAAACCTGCCACGTGCAGACTGTGACCACAGATCATAAACCACAGCAGGTTTTTAATTTATAGCCGACGGTTTTTGATGCTCGACACATCAAAAAGCCGTCGGACGTCAACTCAGTCGCTGGTTGACGTCGGGTCTAAAACTCACTTCTTGTAGATTCACGCTCACACTTCAGTGATGTGTGTTTTCATGCTGCGACATGCAGAGCGCCACATATACCTGGATGGTGTTTGGTCCAAACGGGGCCAACACACCGAGTGTGAAACAACATCTGTCACAGTTTGAGGCCACGTACGTCACAGGTGGAGACTGTTGGAGACTGTATGACCGTGTTGCTCCAACTAATCCTGCTTCTTTGATCCTTCACAGTCCAACGAATCCAACGACGTGACAGGAACAGCTCTGTAGGTGACCTGGTTCCTGGTCGACGTTGTGTCTTAAATTTAGAGGAAGTGATGGAGCGTTAACACAACAACACCACTGCAGACGTTGTAGTTGAACCTTTGATGTCGGCGTCTTGGAGGAACCGCAAAAAAAATTTGTAGAAAAGGTGAAAAGGAAAGATCAACCTCCACCAGTCGATCTACGTTCAAACATAAAGAAACGATGAAAACAAACAAGCGTTTCTTTCTCTTGGTCCTGAGCAGCGATGATGAAGGTCACGTCTGGTGTGAGGTCACTGACGTACGGATCAACGCTTCACTGGAAACCATGATGATGGACTGGTTGAATTTGAGCAGCATGAGTCTGGAAACCCTGGTCAACGAGGTCCAGGTCCTCCTGGAGGATCTGGACCAAGACTTGATCCAAACACATGAGTCTTGTTAATGTATAAATGTATATCATGGTTGCATCTTTACTTCTTCTTCTTCTTCTTCTTCTTGAAGTTGTAAACAATGAATCTCTAATTAGCGACTCATCACATCTTCTTTATCATCTTCCATCCTTTTTTTCACAAACCTGATCTTTTCAAGTTTCATATATATATATATATTTTTATATATATTTAATTCTGTCTCATTAGCTTCAGGTGGACATACGAGCTTTTCGTCTGAGGAGCCGTTGAAGCTTACCGAAGGCTGCGACACACCGAGGCAGGCAATTTGTCTCCAGTCTGACGAAGCTATTATTAATGTTGTCAAGCTTCGACGCGCTGTGATGCACAATACAGTGTATTAGTCACATTACTGAAGAGTTTCCCTCTGGTATTCACTGACCTGTCACACACTCACACTCTTCCCTCAGTGACAGCAGACATAATCATAGGTATGACACGCTGACGACGCCTTTAATCAGAGCTGTAAAAGAAACGGAGGCAAAGTTCGTTTTTTTCCCCTTTTTTTCTTATAAATGGAGTCGGAAAATTGCCCTCCGCCCCCGACGAGGGCCGCCAGTTCAATTCCCACCTGACACGACACCTCTGACCATATAGAATAAAGGTACGTAATCACATGTGTGGCAGGTGGGATCTGAACATTTCTGCCACAGAGGTAGAAATATTTTTAGTTAAACAACTTCCACGGCTTTAAAACGTAGAAAGTCGCGTTTGTTAAGACTTTTAACAAATGTGTTTTCTGTTGTGATGTTTGTCAAAGCGATGACGCAAACGTTAGCACTAGCGTCAGCGTTTGCTTCCAGTTTTCAGCAGGTAATTCTCTTATTCTCGGTTTTAAACACATGAAAAGCAGATGAAAATACTTAATACTACATTTCCTATAATGCACCACATCCATCATGGGTCAAGATTGAAGTTGTGAGTCAAACTCCTCCTCAACAGATATGTTACGTTGGTTGAAGTAATATCCAGTTTGACCGACTTTTGTTTTCACAACCAAATAGTTAACAATGAAAGTAAATGGGGCAGTCAGCCAAACGTATCTAAATTGTCATTTTTTAACCACTAATAAAGCTCAAAATATCACTTCACTTCAGCAGTAGCATGAATAGGGTCCCTACACATAAACTGAAGTACTGATAACTTAGTAAGTGAACCCAGAGTTTATTAAAAACACTGTTTTACAAGACTTACCCAACGTCTGGTTTTATAACAACTGGAGATGAAGGATGTTCCACATCAGCAGATTCATCATTTCTTACTGAACAACAGGTTGATGTGTCTGTGAAGAGGAAGAAAAGAAAAGTGACAGCCTGGGCTAGCGAGCTAGTTAACATGCTAATTCACTTTTCTACACATGGTGAGTAAAAGGATGACGATTCACAGAAAGTCCAGTCAGTCATGGCTCCCCTCCCCCCGTCGACTCGACTCAGTTTGGTACCAGACTATGCAACTTAACTAAATAAACTAAATTATATTAAATGTCTTCGGCAACTGAAGCTAACGTTAGCTAGCAGACAGCCTGAAATAACTTAATTAAGTAATATCTCCTGAATTAGCCAAGTTAGCTGAAGTAACTAGAGATTTCTTGGCCGTAACGTCACAGATGGCGACGAGAAGCTAAAGTTGACCTTAACGTTGGTCAGTCATGACTCCCCTACCACCGTCTACTAACTTCGCCGGGGTTGACTTTTGTCTCTTTTCCACTAAAACGTTCTAGCGCTACAACCCAACTCTGCTATCGATCATTTAAACGTCTGTCGTCTAACAGGTCCTAACGTTAGCATGCTAACCAGCTAAAATGTGTCTCACGTTTTCCAGATGATTTCAGACAGAGAGAGTCTGTAACTGAACACACCGTCTCCGTAGGAGGCGTCTCTGTGGATTCACTCAGAGTAACAGGGTTTCTAGTTTGTGCCGCTGGTTTTATAAGAGAGTGTGATGTTGCTGTTGACAGTCTCTGAACCGTAAATGAAATTTATTCTATTCGCTTCCAGTTTGTGGAAACCGGCGGCACAAAAAAAAAAAAACTCCATCTCAACAACGTGAGAGTCCAGACGGAGTTAAATATTAATATTAATAACGATGACGACGACCATGACCTTTTAAAATCTAATTTAGTTGAATATTTGTGTCTTTTTTTCAGCTCCATCACACAGAGACATTTAATAAACAGAAGTTTCTGAATTTAGTAACAACTGTAACATTTTCTTGTAACATTTCTGCATAAATTATATATTTGACATCGTTTTTTTTTTTATAGGAAAGAAGACGCCGGTGAATTTATTTAACTATTAATTCATTAGTATTAACAGATTAAACAGTTATTCCTTCATGGGAACATTTATTACATGTTTAAAAAAAAAATCTAAACGTCTAAATGTCTGATTTTATTTGTCGTGTCGAAGCCAATGAGTTAAACAGACTGAATAACACACACACACACTCTGTACAGTGTTTATCTGTGTGTGTGTGTGTGTGTGTGTGTGTGTGTGTGTAGGTGCAGCAGCTGCCTGTAGATGGCAGCAGAGATCAGTGAATAAACCTCAGACTGAACTGAGCTGCAGCAAAAGAAACGACGTCGCTTGTCTTTATATTTTATCTGATATACACACACACACACACATATATATATATATATGTGTGTGTGTTAATAATAAAATGTAATTCTTTAGTTAAATATATAAAAAAGTAAAATATTTAAAGATTAATTACATTTTTAAATTAATTAACAGACACATGTGTTTGTATTTATATGAAGATTTAACTCGATTCTCTGACGTTTCTTTATATTTCTACGTATTTTCTTGTGTGTAAATTTAAATAAGTGGAACATAAATAAACGAAGTGAGTCTACGTCCTCGTCTCCTCCTCCCGACGTTTATTTTGTGTGTTTACAGTCAGTCGGAGTAAACATCGCCGCTGTTTGTTCCTTGTTGTTTTTTTATTTATTTTTTTACTTTTTACAACAAACAACAGAGCTGCTGCTGCTGCTGCTGCTGCTGTCACTGTGTTTGTAGTTCAGACGTCCAATTATTACACAGCACCAACCTTCATCCAATTATTACCCACACACACACACACACACACACACACACACACAGTCTATTATCATCTCTCTTTATGTGACGGCACCGAACAACAAGAATTATACACCTTAATTAACCAGCCAACATGTCAGTGTATTTATAATAAGTACTGACACACACACACACACACACACACACACACACACACAAAACACGGTGTCAAATACACTGTAAAAACACTGAACGCTTTAAAAAAAAAAAGAAAGAGAAACAAACAAAAAATGTTTCTTCTCGATTTTCAAAAAAAAAAGAGACAAAAGTTGCAAATTTGTCCCAAAAATCTAATGTTGTGATTTATGCTAACGCTAATGCTAATGTCACCGCTAAGGCTTTTCAATACACTGTAAAAACACTGAACACTTAAAAAAAAAAAAGAGAGAGAATCAAACAAATTGTTTGTTCTCAATTCTCAAAAAAAAAGACGCAAAAGTTGCAAATTCATCCCAAAGTCAGACATTGTGATTTATGCTAACACTGATGCTAATGCTAACGTCACCGCTAACACTTTTCAATACACTGTAAAAACACTGAAAGCTTTAAAAAAAAAAAAAGAAAAGCCATCAAACAAAAACTGTTTCTGCTTAATTTAAAAAAAAAAACGATCCCAAATCTAATGTTGTGATTTATGCTAACGCTAATGCTAACGTCACCGCTAACACTTTCATTACGTCACAACCACAAATGTTTCAGTCGTTGATTAAATTTGTGTAAATGTTTCACAAGATTCTCCAGAATCGCAACAATGTCTCTATTTATTTATTCATTCGTACGTTTACTTCTCATACACTTCGGCTACAGGTCACGTGACCCGACGCTGCTTTTTAATGGGTCCAGTTGTTCTTTATTCCCCAGAAATAAAACTCTCTTCATGTGACATGTCCAAATGCTTGTTTTTATAGACGAACGTTCATCAGAATAACAGTTATTTCAACATTGTATACGTCGAGTTCAGAGTTCGTCACGAGTTGTGACACTTTCGCTAACGTCCTCGTTCGCAGCAGGTGAGTCGCAGCTTCACGTCTGTGTTCGTCAATTAAAAGAAGAAAAAAAGGAACACATGTAAATAAACGTATAGTTTGTGTTTAAATAAAGAATCGTAGCTCATCTACACCTTCGTCTCAACACAAACACAAACACTTCGTCACC
Organism: Polydactylus sextarius; assembly: GCA_016801845.1. NCBI lineage: Eukaryota > Metazoa > Chordata > Actinopteri > Polynemidae > Polydactylus > Polydactylus sextarius. Next base: position 12,053,816 of record CM028931.1, read on the forward strand.
TTCGTCAGCGGCTGTTTGATACTTGTGGAAACGTTGTTTCACGACGACAAACCAAAATAAAAGTCTGACAACAAACGAACGATTAAACAACAACAACACAAACATGTTAGTTCATCTTCTTCTTACACGTTTCAGCCTCTTTGTTTTCATAACGTTACGGTTTAGTAACATTATAGATTAGTCACCAAGATGAAGGCGGACATATCGTTAGCATCACTTAGCTAAATGAAGCTAATGTTAGCTAGCAGCTGTGTGCAATGTTAGCGACATAATGTGTTGAGTCTGAAGAGTCTGAAGAGACAAATAAATAAATGACCTGAGGTATCTGAATTAGCTAAGTTAGCTAAAGTAGCTATATTAGCCAAAATAGATAAATTATCTAAAGTATCAAAATAAGCTAATGTGTCTAAATTAGACAAACTGGGTGAAGTAACTAGAGATTTCTTGGTCGTATACGTCACAGGTGGCAACAGAAGCTTATGACATAACATTAGCGGTCATTAGCTAATTGAAGCTAACTTTAGCTAGCAGCTGTGTGAGATGTTAGCAACATAATGTTTTCAGTTGTATAAATGGTGAATTTGAAGCAAACTGTGCGAGACCTAAGGTATTTAAACTAGCTAGGTTAGCTGATGTTGCTAAACATAAATCTAAGTTAGCTAAATTAGCTTTACGCTAGCTAAAATAACTAAACAATCTATGGTATCAAAGTTAGCTAACGTATCTAAAGTTGTATAAACTGTGAGTTTGAAGACAAACTGAAAGAAATAAATGGCCTATGGTATCTGGACTAGCTATGTTAGCTGATGTGGCTAAATGAGTTAAGTTAGCTAATTTAGCTGTAAATTAGCTAAAATAACTAGATTATCTAAGGTATCAAAGTTAGCTAATGTATCTAAATGAGCTGTGTGTGGCAACAAGAAGCTAAAGTCAACCATAACGTTAGCATCCATTAGCAAACCAAAGCTAACGTTAGCTAACAGACAGGTTAACTAAAATATCCTATTTTAGCTAAGTTAGTTGAAACAGCTCAATTACCTAAGGTACCAAAGTTAGCGGAGGTATCTAAATTAGCTAAAGTAGCTAAGTTAGCTCTAAGCTAGCTGAGATAATTGAGATAGTTAAAGTAATAAAGTTAGCTAAGTTATCTAAATAAACTAAATTAACTGACATAACTAGAGATTTCTTGGCCGCGATGTCACAGGTGGGAACTAGAAGCTAAAGTCGACCTTAACGTTGGTGTTAGCTAACTGAAGCTAACGTTAGCATGCTAATGGGGCTTTAAGGAGAAACAACATCAAATCCACTTGCTTCTCCAGCACAAACAAACTTAAATCAAATCAAAGTTAAAACGAAAAAAGAGAAAAGTTTGAATCTTTTAAAGATGAAATCAAAAATCGTAGATTTGCGATATATCGGAAACAACTCGAGGAAATCTCTTCAAATTCGGCAAAAACCTTCACTTGACCTCTTAGACGACCTCAAGGGAATTTGGTGTCAAAGGTTAAAGGTCAAGGTCATTATGACCTCGACAAAAACCACGTTTCTTTTAACTTTTAAATCTATTTATATTGATTTTGCCGTTGACAGGAAGTAGATTCACGTCTAACATCAGATATAAAAGTTGAACTTGACTTTTTTGGCAACATTTGCTTTGTAAAACAACACACACACACACACACACACACACACACACACACACACACACACACACACACACACACACACACACCGGCGCGCGGCGGCAAGCTAACGGAGTAGAAAACGCTTCCACTTTGGTTTTTTTTCCTTCTTGTATAAGGAACCAAGAGAGTAAAAATAGCGGCTGGTTAATTATTTTTACGTCTTCTTTTTTTCAAATCACTCTGATATTTAACTGTGACAGGTCACGTTTCATTTAAAATAAAAGGAAAAAAAAAACAGACGTGTTTTAATTGAAGGGGAAATTAAACTTAAGATGAGTGATGCCTAATATTTTACCGGAGAGGTGGATTGTGGGTAACGCTCGGCTTGTTAATATTCTCAGTGAAATGTATTTAACCTGCGTGTTAACCTCTGAAACATCCTCCGAGCTGCTGCCGCGGTATAAGCAGGTGGATAATGAACATTTTTAATAGTCTAATTCACATAATCTACATGTTTGAGAAATAAAAGCGGGAAACAAGATTCGTTCTGAGTTTTTTTTTTCTTTTCTTTATATTTTTTGAACAGTTCGACCTCTCGACTTCGACCTCCTCGTTGTTCCTTGTGGAGGTGGAAACTTTTTTTTTTTTTTTTTTAAACTTTACATTTTCTCTCCTGCTTTTATTTCACCTCCGTGATACTTTGATACTACAAATTGAACCAAAACACACATTTAAAACACACACACACACACACGACTACTGAACGAAACAAAACAGACGTGACTTTATTTCCTGAACAAAGACAAAGAGTCTTTATTGACGTGTAAAATCACTTCAACCGCTTTTATACAAACACGTTCAAATGACACAATCAGTCGACATCGAACGATTAAGGTTCAATTAAATCTCCTAAAACTGCTCAGAACAAACCAACAAGTCGCTTTTTTCCTGGTTTACATTTATGATTTTAATCTTTAAATTTATTTAATTATTGTTTTATTTAACAAGAAAGTTAAAAAGTAACAATTAAGTAAAATTAAATATTTTTTAAATTATTTTAAAAAGTGAGAATTAATATTTTTATTATTACTACTATCAAATTATTATTAATAATAAATAAAAATAACAAATTAATAAGAAATAAATGTTGATTTCTTTCTTAATTATTATCATTACTAATAATAATAATAATAATTTCTTAATTTTCTTTATAAAATATAGAAAATAAATAAAAATAATTTTAATATTTGATATTTTTTAAAACTCATTAAAAACACGATAGAATAAAAAATATAGGTTTATAAAATTTTAAGAAATTTTGCTTTTTTTCTAATTTAGGAAAAAATAAATATTTTGGGATAAAAAATAAATTTCTAAAAAAAAAAAAAAAAAAAAAAAAAAGAAATAGTCGTCATACTCGTCCCCCCCTTAAAAAAATAAATGAATAAATGAACAAATAAAGAAGTGACAGATAAATAAAAGTAAAACATGTATCTTTATAACAGTCTCCTCCCTCAGGTGGTTCTCAGCCCATCTGTCTTTTCTCCGCAGGGAGACGGGTGAGGAGGGTGAGGAGGGTGAGGAGGGGTGGGGGGTGGGGGGTAAATTAACAAGTTGCCACATGTTTCCAGGCTGTGAGGCGACAGTGGCTCTGCTGCTTTTAATTACACCTGGACGTCAGCGCTGCTTTAGTATCAGTGTAACCGACGACGACGGGGGAGGAAAAGGGGGGAGGATAATCTGAAGATTAAAACTGATCTGAATGAAAAGTTAAAAAAAAAAAAAAAAAAAAGGTTTGTTTCCGTAGCGACGTCGAACCATCGACTCCATTTCATTTTTTCCTTTTTTTTTTTTTTTTTGTTTTACTTTCTCTTTTGTGTCTTTGTTGTCGTTTATGTTATGAACCATTTTGGAGAAAAATCTATAAAGTTTGTTTTTGTTTTGTTTTTTTTTTTTATTCTCCCGTCGACTCGTATTACCCCCCCCCCACCTCACCCCCACCACTCTCTGATATAATTGGTCTCGGTGTGTTTTTCTGGTCGTATGCTACATTAATTATCACAGCAATCAGACCAGGGACAATATGGCTTTATTTGTTCCTGCGGGAGAACGGTGTGTATGTGTGTGTATATAAGTGTGTGTGTGTATATAAGTGTGTGTGTGTGTGTGTGTGTAGACAGGTGATATTCACATGCATGTTAGATACAGCTGAGCACTTTTATGGCTCATTATAAGCTCTAACAAGGCTTCAGTAGCTGGATGTGTGGAGCCCGTCGGGAGCTGCTGTGAACACCTTCTCTCACAGGGCAGCTGAACACACACACACACACACACACACACACACACACACACACACACACACACGACGGTGGAGAAAACAATTACAGTGTGTACAGTAAGCCTGTGTGTGTGTGGATGTCATAAGTCTGCAAACACTTTTCAAATCTGCTTTTGTTTTCTCTCCAACTCTAATAAAACGTCAGATGTCTTTACTCAGACAGCCTCCAGGGGGCGATGCAGATGTCATTATTGTTACTTGATATAAATAATACTACATTTCCTACTAGACACCTCTACTTTACCATTAACACCAACCTGGACCCGTCCATTCCCACTGTGACGCTACAGGTTCAAGTCAACCCGTCTCCTCTTCCTGATTTTGAAAACTCAGGAACCAACAAAACGAGCTTTTACGTCGGTGCAGGTTTAACGTGATGACGCACTAGTTTAGCGACGTCAAACACATTAGTTTACACCCAACATGGCGGCCGTGGAGGAGCGGCAATCTTTCCATCGGTAAAGGCAGCAAACTACAGTCGGTGAGGTTTTCTGTTTCCGTCGCTACGTGTCCGTCTGTCCGTGGTCTGATTGGTTGTAGCTCTGTCCAGTAGCACACTGAGGCCTCTGATAGACGCCCGTTGGTGCCGCCTCTGACAACTTCCCGTCTACGTGATCTTTACCACAACAACCTCCGTCTACCAGCCAGGCTAACACACGTCATCAGAAGCCGCCGCTAGTTGCTACGGCAAAAGACGATGCGACAAGTCTCCGTGACAACCGAAAGACAACAACAAAAAAAAAAGATGTTCATCAAGAGTCCTGTTAAAATGTTAGCGTTAGTGGCATCAGCAGCTAACGTTACCAAAGTTACTGATTAGCGGTTAGCGATAAGTTAGCTAAACTATAGGTGTCCTGTTATCCACTCGCCATGGTGCATGCTGGGAAATTTCTCATACCTCCTTCGTTTGGACCCTTCATCTAAAACACTGAACGTATAAAACAGAGGAGAAGAAACAGGACTGGATATCAAAACCAACCACCAGGGGGCGACGCAGACGTCTCCATTTATAAAACTAAGTTGCAGCCACTGATGGAATTAAAATATTTTCTTTTCAGAATACGAGCGGGATGTAGCCAACAGCGCTAACTGTCTTGTGTTGCAACATTAACGTCTCTCTGCACCGACTGATGATGAAACAACCAGTGTCATCAAACATCAGCTTCTCCGTCTCTTTAAGACCCGTCTCGTTCTTCATCCTGATTGGTCGCTGAGAGATTCTGCGACATAAAAGCCGACGTAATTTAATGACAAAAAAAAAAAAGGAACCTACAGGAGCTAAAGGTCAAACTCTAGAGTTTAAAGTATCGTACAGAAACCTGACGTCATGGGATGGATGGATGATAGATGGATGATAGATGGATGATAGATGGATGATAGATGGATGATAGATGGATGATAGATGGATGATAGATGGATGATAGATGGATGTTTAGATGGATGATAGATGGATGTTTAGATGGATGATATATGGATGGATGATGTACAAATACACTTAACGTGCACACACACACTTCAACACCTGTGCTAATGAAGCAGAACTGCAGCACACTGTGTCCTTGAGTCTGTCAATCAAGTGCTTACTAATGGGTCTACACACTCCACACACACACACACACACACACACACACACACACACAGCCTGAGTGTGACACGTGCAAACACTCAATAACACAGACACACACTCTCACAGCTGTACCTTCCCATTGAGAGGAGGATTTCATTGAAAAGGCTGTAATCTGCCCACGCAGACTCTCAACCAGCAGGATAATAAGAGACAGAGAAGAGAGGGAGGAGGAGGTGGTGGTGGTGGGGGGGGATTCAACAAAATAGTCAGATATAAAATGAAAAATATGTAGATAAATAAATAAAAGATAGGACATATACAGAGTTTGATTTTGTGAATTCTACACACAGATGACACCGTGTCCAACAAGTACAGATGTATTGTTACCAGTCACTACCTACATCACTACACAGGTACTTTAACTGGTGTCTGGTGCTCCAATGACTCCATATTCGTAAGGGGTAGTAAATGGTGACATCCCATTAACTGTTGGTGTTTATCCAGGATCAGGACTTGGTGACAGGAAATACTAGATGATATAAAAATAAAAAGACGATAGGAATGGAGTGACTAAACAGATGGGTCACTCACCTGAGACAAACCAGGAAACAGGTAGTTGTTGTTTGTTCGTCAGAGCAGAGACACAGACTGAAACACAGTCGATCAGATTCACCTTCACATCAAACTAACAACTTCCTCTGAGTGAGTCCAGCTACAGGAGAGAAACGTGGAAACTACAACACTGCTGCTTCAACCTGACCACACTCCACACACTGAAGGTGAGTCTGACCACCGATTTTTACTAGATGCATGTTGCTTGTGTTGCATCTCCGATCTATTAAAATTGGGGATGACAAAGACCACGACTCAGAGTCAAAGTGAACCTCAGTGATGTTAGTAGAGGGGGAGGGGAGACATGACTGACTGTACTTTCTGTCTGCTGTGTTTTCAGCTTCACTCGGAGACTAAATGGCTTCAAGACTAGAGGTGGAGATCTACTGTCCAGTCTGTCGTAACATCTTCAGAGATCCTGTTGTTCTGTCATGTAGCCACACCTTCTGTAAACACTGTCTGAGGAACTGGTGGAGAGAGAAACCAACATTGGAGTGTCCAATCTGTAACAGAAGATCTTCAACATCAGATCCACCCTGCAATCTGCTGGTAAAGATCATGTGTGAGGACCTTTTACGGGACTTTCACTGACTAGATGTTTCCATTTATTTTCACTGGGGATGATCGTCACCCAGTGAAGCTGTTACCAACGAACCTGAGCAGACACAGATAAAGATATTGACTATGTTTATGTTGTTTATTTCTAAAAGGTAGAATTGTCTAAACTACACGTGTTCTCCTGATGTCTTGTTATTACAAAGGGTTTTTTCCTCTTTTACTTCTACTTGATCTCTATTTCCTGTTTGTTCTATTGTAGTTTTTCTGTCATTTAAAAATGTTTCTTTTAATTTTCAACATTTGTTTTTGTGGCTGTCAAGAAGTTTGATATATAATGTTTTCTTGTCAACATTACAATAAATGATTCTGGGTTTAAATAGTGGCCATAGTGTTTAACTTAAACAAAAAACTAAACATTTCTAATGTTTCATGTCATCAAACTACAAACACATTTAAACAAACACTGAGTTGCAGCGACATGAAGACGATCACTATCAGTCATCGTTTCAGCAAATGACTCAGAGATTTGGAATGAAACTCAACTGATTTTAGAGGTGAACCAGCAACTTTCAGGAAACAATGTGTGACCAAGCTCCACCTCCTCACCTGACTCATCTGAGACAAACCAGGAAACAGGTAGTTGTTGTTTGTTCGTCAGAGCAGAGACACAGACTGAAACACAGTCGATCAGATTCACCTTCCCATCAAACTAACAACTTCCTCTGAGTGAGTCCAGCTACAGGAGAGAAACGTGGAAACTACAACACTGCTGCTTCAACCTGACAACACGTCTGCAAACAGAGGGTGAGTCTGACAAAGACCACAACTGAAAGTGAAAGTAAAGTGAAGTTATGACTCCTGTATCTTGACTGTACTTCCTTTCTGCTGTGTTTTCAGCTTCAATCAGAGACTAAATGGCTTCGAAATTAGAGAAGGATTTCTGCTGTCCAGTCTGTCAGGAGGTCTATAGAGATCCTGTTGTTCTGTCATGTAGCCACAGCTTCTGTAAAGACTGTCTGAAGAACTGGTGGAGAGAGAAACCAACACCAGACTGTCCAGTCTGTAATAGAAGATCTTCAAGACCAGATCCACCCTGTAACCTGGTGTTGAAGAACCTGTGTGAGACCTTTTTACTGGAGAGAGATCAGAGATGTTCAGAGGATCTCTGCAGTCTGCACTCTGAGAAACTCAAACTCTTCTGTCTGGATCATCAACAACCAGTTTGTCTCGTCTGCAGAGATTCAGAAACACACATCAACCACAGCTTCAGACCCATTGATGAAGCTGCTCGACAACACAAGAAGAAACTTGAGGAAACTCTGGAGCCTTTAAAGAAGAAGATAAAGAGTTTAGAACAAGTTAAAGTGAAGTTTGATCAAACAGTAAAACACATTAAGGTCCAGACCCAACGCACAGAGAAACAGATGAAGGAGCAGTTTAAGAAGCTGCACCAGTTTCTAGAGGAGGAAGAGGAGGCCAGGATGGCTGCACTGAGGGAGGAAGAGGAGCAGAAGAGTCAGAGGATGAAGGAGAAGATGGAGGCTCTGAGCAGAGAGATAGCAGCTCTGTCACACACAGTCAGAGCCACAGAGGACGAGCTGAGAGCTGAAGACGTCTCATTCCTGATCAACTACAAGGCTGCAGTGGACAGAGTCCAGCGGCGCCCCCTGCTGGAGGATCCACAGCTGCTCTCAGGAGCTCTGATAGACGAGGCCAAACACCTGGGAAACCTCACCTTTAAGATCTGGTACAAGATGAAGGACCTGGTCTCCTACAGTCCTGTGGTTCTGGACCCAAACACTGCTGGTCCAAGACTCCTCCTGTCTGGAGATCTGACCAGTGTGAGACGAGGACTGAGTCCTCAGCTTCCTGACAATCCAGAGAGAGTCGGTTATTACTGGTCTGTCCTGGGCTCTGAGGGTTTTAACTCAGGGACTCACATCTGGGACGTTGAGGTTGGAGACAACAAACGTTGGACTCTGGGTGTGTTAGCAGAGTCTGTCCAGAGGAACAGAGACATGAGGTCTGGACTATGGAGACTAGCGTTCTTTGAAGGTGAATATTCAGCAGAGTCACCATCAGTTCCAGACACTGATCTACCAGTGAAGAAGATCCAGAGGATCAGAGTGAATCTGGACTGGAACAGAGGGAATCTGTCGTTCTCTGATCTTGATACTAACACACTCATACACACCTTCACACACACTTTCACTGACAAGATGTTTCCATACATTTACACTTTGGATGATGATCAACCAGTGAAGCTGTTACCAACGACGGTGGAAGTGACAATGAATCAGATCAGTTAGACACGAGAGATTTGTTTTTTTGTAGTTTAACACGTTTCTTTTCTTCTGTCTATAGTCAAACTTTTCACTTGTGTAGATACACGAAGAACAGAAGTAAAAGTGTCTTCGGTTCAGTGTTTTTGTAAATGATTATTGGGTCAAATTGTGGCCTTTGATGTTGAGAAGTTAAACTTCCATAATAAAGTTTGCTACAACTGATTCAGATGTTTCATGTCATCATTAATGCTCAGTCAACTCAGTGCTCGACTCAAAGACTCCACCTTTCACCTGAGACGAAGCATGAAACAGTTTGTTTGTTTGTTTGTTTGTTTGTTTGTTTGTTTGCTGGTGGTCATCAGTGGAGAGAGAAACAAAGACAGAAACAATCAACTAATAATGAGTCACTGCGTCATGTTGAGTCCAGCTACAGGAGAGAAAAGTGGAAAACTACAACACTGCTGCTTCAACCTGACCACACTCCACACACTGAAGGTGAGTCTGACAAAGACCACGACCCAGAGTTTGTAGAGAGGGGAGGGGAGACACGACTGGTGTTAATTTCAGCTTGTTCAAGTTGTTTTATTGTGTTTGTCACTTGTTAATAAATTCACTCAGTCTGATCTTTATATTTTGATTTATTTGTATCAATCTTGGTGGTGTTAACATTTTCTAGGGGCCTAGTTATTATAGTTTTGTTTGTTTGTTTTTCATCTCAGTCTCGTTATTCTTCTCACCTCCTTAATTTGTGCACTTACAATGAAATCTGAGCACCCATAAAAACATGTTTACCCTGAGTTTTAAATATATACAAATATAATATTAACTCCTTAAAGGCAACTTCAATAAACATATGTACTGTTCGTGACCTGGTGTTTTAACTTTTTGTTGCAGTTCAGATTGTTACTGTGATGATGTGTTCAGACATGAACGGACACGTCGGTGCCATGTGAAAACATCTCGACAAGAATGAAAAACAACGTGAGTCACGATCGCCTTCGATCGGCTGAGATTCCCTACTTTACGTTGGGTCTGAATATATCATAACATTGCTTTGAGAAACAGCGAACACTTTAATTAATGGTCACGGCATCAAAGCACATTTCAATATGACAAAGGAAAGAAAAAGCATGAGATGGAGAGAGAGAGGGTGAGCGAGCAGTAGTAATTGGTGTGAGGCTGTTTGGGAGGCAGATGAGAGCAGAGTTAACGAGCTGAGCCTCCAGCACCAATTAAACAACAACCTGCAGACGTGGACCGGAGAGAGACGCTGCAATTAAACACACACTCGGTTCAAGGTGAGGTGTCAGGAAGAGTGTTTTTATTCTGATTCTGGTGTTTCTGAGTAATGTTGATCAAACTAGACAGGAAAAAAAAGAGAAGGAGGGACTGACTGGAGGTGTCAAGTCTTGTTGATGTGGAGGAGGAAGAAGCTACAACAAGGTGCTGCACCGTCAGTGGCCACAGGGGGCGCAGCGTCACTGACAGTCTTTCTTCTGTTGGCTAACGTGGGTAACAGGCGACACAACGGAGACAAAGCTAACGACGACGACCAAAACAACGACTTAAGAGTCGTAATCAAAGTTTGGTAAAGATGGCTGCCACCGAGTGGTGAAGACGCAAAATACTACGGCTTATGCTAACACAGCTGTAGTACTCATTTCAGCCTCTAGAGGGCCATACAATACCCACAATGAAGAACTGCATAAAACAAACCAATGTCAACAACAAAAACCACAGAGACGACTGAAAAAATGTCACCAAATCTTGGTAAAGATGGCTGCCACCTAGTGGTGAAGACACAAAATACTACTACTTGTGCTAACACAATTGTAGTAGTAATGTCAGCCTCCAGGGGCCAAAACAATAAGTTCAATTTCACCCATACGAAGAGCGAACAAACCAACGACAACAACAAAAACTACAGGGACCGAAATAACGTCACCATCAAAGCTCGGAAAAGATGGTTGCCCCCTAGTGGTGAAGAAGCAAAATACTACTACTTGTGCTAACACAACTGTAGTAGTAATGTCAGCCTCCAGGGGGCGATATAGTAGTTCCCTCCTTGTCTTCTGCTCTAGTGGAGTTGCAAAAATGCTAACTTTTAAGACAAGATCCACAGAAAAAAGTGTATGGACGTCGTAATCTTATTGAAGGAAAGATGGCTGCCACCTAGTGGTGAAGACGCAAAATACTACAACTTATGCTAACACAACTGTAGTACTCATGTAAACCTCTAGGGGGCAAAACGATACGTTCAGTTTTACTGAAAAAGCTAACAATAAAAACAAATAAAGACAAACTGAAATAACGTCACAATCAAAGCTTGGTAAAGATGGCTGCCACCTAGTGGTGAAACAAAAAGTAGTACTTACGTCAGCCACCAGGGGCGATACAACACGTTCTGTTTGAAGATTAAAAAGATTCTGTATCGTCTTTACACAAAAACTGACAACAAAATTACAAACAAACACTCAAGTGTTTTCGCTAAACTAGCTAGCGACCACACCTACAACATGCTACGTGTTACTGCCCCCTAGTGGTGAAAAGATGAACTAGTATTTCATTGTTGTTGTTGTTTTTAGCTGAGTTTCAGCTTTGATTTCCAGAAAAACAGATTGGTCTGAGATTTGTCTGCACTTTGATCTGACATTTTATTTATTAACTCGACTGTGAACAACAACGTCTACCGGCTGATTATCTGTCGTCTGTCTGCTGCACCGACTCTGACCTGCTCTCTAATTATTACTCTGTGTGTGTGTGTGTGTCTGTGTGTGTGTGTGTATGTGTGTGTGTGTGTGTGAAACGATAAGGGCCTGTGGGGAAAGATAACAGTTATTATCGCCCTCTGTGGTCAACCCCCCCCTCTACACACACAGGTCAATTTACAGCTAGCAACTGTAGACTTGCTTGTATCCCAGTGGGCTCTATTACTGTGTGTGTTGGGCCGTGCACTGATGGCCTACACACACACACACACATACACATACACACACACTTTCAAAACACACACACACGTACACAAACAACATGGGCATTGTGGGCACAGAGGTGGGTAATCAGCGTGCAAACACAAAGACGCTGGCGAGCAGGAAAACACGCAGCGGCTCATGCAAACGTGTTGTAATATGTGAACACAGTCGCACAAACAACATGTGTGTGTGTGTGTGTGTGTGTGTGTGTCGGAGCAGAGGTGAGTAAACAGTCTCACACACACACACAAATATGTGAATATACACAGCTTATTGTGCGTGTCTGCTGCCACTAGGAGGCGCTAAAGTCAAAGCCTCGATAAATCACAAGCAACATGTTTATTTTTCATTTTCGTGTTTATTTATTTGTGTTGGAAACGAGACAAGATGGCCGACGGCGCCACTTCCTGACGCCATGACGCCATCTTGGCATAAGTACACAGTGTACGTAGTCTTCTACATGGACGAGCACTAACAGAAGTATCTGGACTGAGACACACTGACAGACTCAACCAGGAAGTAGAGCCACTGTGTTAAGCCCCGCCCCCGACCAATCAGGAGCCAGTGTCATCTGCCAATCATCAACCATCATCATTTTTATCACTTTAATAAGTAAAATTACCAATACCACTACTATAAATACTACTACTACTACGAATACTAGTAATACTACCATTCTCAATACTACTATATTCAATACAACTACTATTACTACTACTAATACTATAAATACTACTACAACAAATACTAGTTTTAATACTAATATTATTACGACTACTATTGCTATCACTACTATCAATACTACTATTAATACTACTACTACTACTGTCAATACTATGAATGTACTGTTACTACTACCACTACTGCTGGTACTAATACTTCTACTACTACTACAACTACTACTACTACTACTACTACTACTACTACTACTACTACCAATAACTACTACTACTACTACTACTACTACCAATACTACTACTACTACTACTACTACTACTACTACCACTACTACTACTACTACTACTACTACTACTACTACTACTACTACTACTACTACTATTACTAGCACTACTACTAGTACTACTACGACTGCTTCTACTACTGCTGCTGCTTATATCAGTAATGCTGTTACTTTAACATTTGGTAACCATGGTAACACATGTATGTACATGTACATCATCATTAGACACACACACACACACACACACACACACACACACACACACACACACACACACACGCAATCAACCGCCAATTAAAGTTGTTTGTCAGAGAAAAATAATTAAAGTTGCTTCGTCACTGATGTCGCTGGATGTGTGTGTGTGTGTGTGTGTGTGTGTTCTTGTAGGATTATTTTTATTGTGAATTATTGTGTTGTGTTTAAAAAAATAAATAAAAACAATAATAAGTTCATTTTAAAAAAGTTCATTCTCTCTCATTTTTTATAAAATATTTAGAGCCACATTGACACGAACACACACACACACACACACACTGTGTGTTTACAGACAAACATTTGGAGTAAAACATGATGTAAAATAATCATCTGGAGGAAAAACAACACTTGTTTTCCATCAAAACAATTCACAAACACATGATTTATGAATTTGGGTGGTGTGTGTGTGTGTGTGTGTGTGTGTGTTCAGTGGGAGGTCTGTTTCTTAAGCGCAGCACAATCACTCTAACATTCATAACAGCTGATTAAAGCTTCACATCCACTCTGCTGCTGTTTGTTACTGTTATTATTGTTGATGTGAACATGTTAAATATTTATTACGACTTTAAAAAAAAAACAACATAATTCATCGTCTCTACAGTCTCAGCGGGTCTGCTACGTTCCCTGTAAACACTCACAGTTTGTCTCTACACGTCGCTGAATTATATAAGTTTGCTTTTATTTTGAAATGTTTGAAAGTAAATACGATGGCACCAACGTTAGCTGAGTAACGTTAATGTTAGCTGTGATTATTTAAGTGAAGTTAACATTAGCTGTTATTAGCTAAGTGATACTAACGTTAGCTGTGATCACCTAAGTGAAGCTAACGTTAGCTGTGATTACCTAAGTGATGCTAATGTTAGCTGTGATTACCTAAGTGAAGCTAACGTTAGCTGTGATTACCTAAGTGAAGCTAACGTTAGCTGTGATTACCTAAGTGAAGCTAACGTTAGCTGTTTTAGCTAAGTGATGCTAACGTTAGCTGTGATTACCTAAGTGAAGCTAACGTTAGCTGTGATTACCTAAGTGATGCTAATGTTAGCTGTGATTACCTAAGTGAAGCTAACGTTAGCTGTGATTACCTAAGTGAAGCTAACGTTAGCTGTTTTAGCTAAGTGATGCTAACGTTAGCTGTGATTACCTAAGTGAAGCTAACGTTAGCTGTTTTAGCTAAGTGATGCTAACGTTAGCTGTGATTACCTAAGTGAAGCTAACGTTAGCTGTGATTACCTAAGTGATGCTAATGTTAGCTGTGATTACCTAAGTGAAGCTAACGTTAGCTGTTATTAACTAAGTGAAGCTAACGTTAGCTGTGATTATTTTGTGATTATCATAGCTTCACTTAATTTTGGCATCAGTTAGCTAACAGCTAACAATAGCCTGACTTAGATAAGTGAGGCTAATGTTAGCTGTGATTATCTAAGTCAAGCTAACATTTGCTGTGATTGTCTTAATAAAGCTAAGGTTAGCTGTGGCTGGCTAAGTGATGCTAACGTTGGCTGTGTTTAGCAAAGCGGTGCTAGAGTTGACTGTGATTAACAAAGTAAAGCCAATTTTAGCTGTGCTTATCGTAGCTTCACTCAGCTAATCATAGCTAACGTTAGCTATACTTAGCTAATCTTAGCTAACGTTAGCTTCATCGTCTCTACAGTCTGAGCTGGTCTACTACGTTCCCTGTAAACACTCACAGTTTGTCTTTACACGTCGCTGAATTATATGAGTTTGCTTTTATTTTGAAATGTTTGAGCCTTGGGCTTCGTGTTTATGTTTAATAAACAATCGCAGCAGGATGCATCATCATCATCATCAGAGTAAAGTCTGTGATGTATATGAATCATACCGGAGCTGTATGTTTTACACTTTCTGTGTCGAGGCCTCGGGCGTCACATGGCAGCAGGATGCTGCTCTGTTGTGTTAATATTGACGTGTTTATGTTCTGTAGGTGGAAGTTGAAAACGCTGGTGTTTGTGTTTATTTACTTCAATAAGAAAAGTCATGAAAGAAAAAGGAAACTGGAGAAAAAGAAAAAAATACAGCTCTACGGATGAAGACAGCTAGCGTTAGCTATGTTAGCTTCACTTAGCTAGTCAGAGCTAACGTTACAGCTGTCTAAAGCCTGGTAGCGTTAGCTCATTATGTCCTGATCTAAAGCACTGAACTTGGTGCTAACATTAGCATGTTTTTAACAAACCTAAGTGTTAGCATTAAATGTTCAGAACTAGCTATTATAGCATCCAACTTTATGCTAACATTATCATTTTAGCAAAAAATACAAATTCAGCTTTATGCTAACATTAGCACATTAGCAAAAAAACAGGAACAAATATATGCTAACATTAGCACATTAGCAAAAAACAGGAACAAATATATGCTAACATTAGCACATTAGCAAAAAACAGTTTTAGTGTTATGCTAACATCAGCTTTTTAGCTTAAAACAGTACCAACTATATGCTGACATTAGAACCATCATCATCGTCACACATCATGTGACCAACAGCAGTGGCGCTACGTTAAACGTTAGCTGTCCATTAGCTCGCTGGCTAACATCCATTAGCCAACCTGATCAACAGAAGAAACCTCACGTTCAGCAGATTTAGCTCCTTGAGCTCAAACATTTACAGATTCTTTCAGCTCAAATGTGAGAACACACATGCAAATAATATCCGCGACAGTAATAATAAAACCCCCCGAAGCTTCATTTGAACCCTGACTGCTTCATGTACACGACAATGAGGATATAAAAAGGGAAATGACAAGTTGTTGAAGTGTGTGTTGGTGTCGTCATGATATCGTATCAGTCCAGTGTCGCTGGTGTTTGTTGTTTTTGTTGTTGGAGGAAAATAATCAGACAAACACAAACAACAAAGTCCTGAAGTTTCTGAATCACAGCAAACACAATTTGCAACCGTAACCCAGGGGCATGCAAACACACACTAAAACACACTAACACACACTAACACACTCATCATTGTGAAGCTCAGGGTGACAATGACGCCCACCGACGAGCGCGAGCTGCTTCCCCCAGTGAGTTTTATGTAAATATTGACGGGCGTTGACGCCTGCAGCCGTGCCACCGTGCAGGAGCTGTCAGCTTTCATATTTCCATTTCCTTTGACATATGTTGATGAAGACGAGATGGAAGTGACGCTGCAAAAGGTGACAAGTCTCGTGCGTGATTTTATCTTGTGTTGAAACCTGTCACGTTAGTTTACAGCTCCGCTAACGAGCTATCGGGCATTTTTAAAAACCTGAAGTTGAAGCTCACATCACATCACATCGCATCCACCTGTCACAGGTAAAGTTTCTTCTGTCAACATTAACATGACACCAACTCACAGATTAAACAATAAAAGTGTAACAATATGTGGTTGATGTGATGAAAGCAGCTAAAAGATGAAACAAATGAACCCAAAAGAAGAAAAAACACAAACCTTTACCGTTAGCTTCACTTAGACGATCACAGCTAACGTTAGCTTAACTTAGCTAATCAGAGCTGACGTTATGTCCGTCTTCAGCTTCCTGACTTTGGCTCCAAAAAGCAGGATCCATCTTTATGCTACGACTAACTTCTTTATACCTGGCTACCATTACGATTTTAACAAATCCAACCCATTTAAACCATGTTTAAAACTAGCAAACATTAGCATCTTAGCAAAAAGCAATATCTAGAGTTAAAGAAAACAAAGCTACGCTAAAATAACCAAGCTAACTTAGCATGGTTATCCTTTGAGCTAACTTATCATTATTATTTACATGGAGGCTCATGTGCTAAAGCTACATCCTCCAACTCCTCCTGGAGTTTGTAGATGTTAAATTCAAACAACCAGTGACCTTTGACCTCATAAATCAATCAATCCAAGTGAACGTTTGTGTCAAATCTGAAAAGATCCTTAGACAAATATTAGTTTTTACCACGTTAAACTGACACCTCAAACACTTGAACCAGATATAAAACAACAAACTATCACTTCATCAAACTTCGAAACTATCTATAAAACAATAAATATATATATAATAAAAAACAAAACTAATTTCTCCAGATGTTGTAGTTCTATTCCAGAACATCTGTGTCCCGTCACCTTTTATAGCGTAGCTTCAGAGACGCGGTGAAGGCGACAGTCTCAGAGATGATTAAATAAAGACTGTTTGGTAATTTATTCCAACGTGTTGCCGTGGAACATATGTTGTGAGATAAAAAAAAAAAAAACACACACACACACACACTGTTCCTCTTGAGGACGCCTTTTGTTATCAACTCGTTAATGTGCCTTAAAAATAAAAACCAACGAGCAAGGACAAAGTTAACATGTTTGTCCTGGTTCCTAATATATGGGGTATAAATTAAATGTAAAAAAATATATATATTTTGGTTGGAAATGATAACTTTTTCTATAAAAATGATACAAAAGATGTTTAAAATATATATATATATATATATATATATATATATATATATATATATATATATATATATATATATATATATATATTTAATGTGAATATTAAATAAAACTTAATCCACTTAAATTAAATTAAATTAATAATTAAAATAAATAAACGCCAAAATTATCAAATCAATCAAGGATCAATAACTAAAAGAAAAAAAGAAGAAAAAAAACGGAAATGTAACCTGTTCACTTCCGGTCAGTACCTATCACTTCCGGTTGGATCTTCCTTTGCGTTACAGTTCGGAATTAATCACCTTCACGAGCGGATCAATACAGGATCTTTACAACAACAAATAGAAGAAGTTTACAAACTTACCCCCGGTACCGGCAGCACGTCCACTCCCGTTAGAAGATGTTTCCACTGAGTTTCGGACGTGAACGAGGTGTTTCCTCCTGGATTAACAACACGGACGCCATCTTTAGTTTTCATCTTCCAAAACGTTTCCGGTAAGCTGTGCGCTACGTGCGCCGCCATCTTTCTTTTTTTCCGTTATGTTTTTCTTAAATGTCTAATTATATTGAACACCAGACTGTTACTGGCTAAATAGTAATAAGATAAAACATTGTTCATTAATCAAAATTAAAGCTTGAGACGGTTGTTGAAATGTTCTTACACTGACTATCTTCTTCTAATAAGCTCCGTCCTCAGCGTGTGCCGCCATATTGTTTTTTTCGTTGTCTATTTTTTTCGTAAACGCAACTAAAATGGGCGCCAGACTCGACCAGTTATCACCAACTAGAAGAGCGTATTTTCCTAAATGTGCTACAATTACTCTTCTACAAACAACATTTCGTTATTTACATAATCCTCAACCAGTTTCCGCTATGGAGGCAGCCGTCATCTAGCGCGCGCAGGGCATTCTGGGTAGATGACGTTTAATGGCGTCAGTCGCGTTGACAGATGAGCTACCGGAGCTAAACTAGAGAAGAAATGTACAACTTTGCAGCTTTTATCACGATGAGAAAAGACAAAAATAAGATGTTTTATGTACAGGTTTAACTCTTTATGATCTCACTTCAGCTTTGATGTATTTCTGGTATTTATTGACATTTCCGGTAAGCTGTGCGCTACGTGCGCCGCCATCTTGCTTTTTTGTCCGTAACCTGTGTTTTGTTTTTTTTTCTTAAAAATTAATTAAATCGGACACTAGACTCTCATTATCTTTGTTGAATGGGCAAATAAACATTGTTTATTAATTATTATTACTAATATCGCGTGTGGTGCTTGTTAATATATTTGTATAAGGACACTATATTTTTTCTAATTAGTCTTTAAAAACACTTCCTGTTTGCTCTGTTTGTGCCGCCATCTTGTTTTTTTTGTCATCTTTTTTGTTAAAATCTATTTAATGTGGATATCAGACTCTCAATAGCTACTTATTTATTATTTATTGTAGCTTGTGGTGGTTGATGAGATGCTAGCTTTGAAAGGGAATGAATGAACTGGTAAACAGGAAGTGGAAAAACCTTTTCAAAATAAGTGCTGGTATTGTAGCATTTAGGTCACATGACTGATCAGCTGTTTTTGCTTGAGGGAAAAGATGTAACTGTAGCTTTATTATTTCATTCTAGCTTTAGCTATTAACTATTTATAAATCAAATTAGCATTAGCTGTACTTTTTGCGTTCTTTTAGCCCTCTTCAGGCACTAACACAGATGGTACTCGAGGCTCCAAAGAAAAATTTGTAATTAACATTATTAGCATAAGTTGTATGTTGTACTGTCATGCTAGCCTTAGCTGTTCTTGACTATAAATCAACTTAGCATTAGCTCTAGTTTGTGTCCAAGGCCCCATGCTAGCTTTAGCTTTCCTTGACTGCACAACCAAATTAGCATTAGCTTTTTAATCAAACTCTCAGGTACTGGTTTTCAGGTAGTACATCAACCTCAAAGTGTTAAAGTTGTAATTTAGGTGTGGACATCCAGCTAAAGCTAATGCTAAAGGTCACATGATCAGTGATAGTTGCTTTATTAGCTTGAGTTAGCTTTAGATGTACTTTGAGGATATTTTTAACCGAACGTAGGTGTTAGCTGAATTAAAACGAGCGACAGAACTCATGATCCGCCATTTTGTGTCTCCTAGGAAACCAGATTAGCTACTCCCAGCATTAGCATCCGCTAACCAGCTCACGTTTAGCCTACAGAAAACAAACACACAGTTTGCGGTTTACTCACTTCCTGTTGAAACAACGATGAGGAACTGAGGAGAGAAACACACAAGTTTGTTTGTGTATTATTTTGTGAAATTGAGGTGAAACTTCAGGGAAAAAAAATGTGAAAAAGTAATTAAGACAAACTGTAACATGCGGGAGGCGTGACCTGTGACCGTTCAGACTGACACGTTTCTTTTTGCCTGCGGCGCTTCACCGCCATCACCGCCTCCCGCCCATCCCACCGCCATCATCGCCGCCGCCGCCTCGCCCTCTTGACTACTGTTGTACCTCGCCGTACGGCGGCGTCGGCAAACTTCGCCTCAAAACATTTGCAAAACAACATACAACAGAGGCGCCCAAGTTTGCTGGGAAGAGACGGCAGCTTTTTAGCACTTTGCTGTATCTCGCACACCCCACGGTGACGGGAATAGCACCCATGGAGGGAGGAAGGGGCTGTAAAAATGTAACGACGGGTGGTGGGTGTCAAATCTGTCAGTGTGTGTGTGTGTGAATGAATAGTGTGTATTCATGTTGCCACTATGGTGTGTGAATAACTGAGAGCAACTGAGAG
The DNA here is from genome assembly GCA_016801845.1 of Polydactylus sextarius. NCBI lineage: Eukaryota > Metazoa > Chordata > Actinopteri > Polynemidae > Polydactylus > Polydactylus sextarius. The sequence goes on from CM028931.1 coordinate 12,074,163, forward strand.
TGGAGTGTGTGTGTGTGTTGAGGTGTTGCAGACAAATCTGATGGTTGTGCGGCGCAGCAGACAGCCGCCATGTTGGAGCAGGAAGACGAGTCACTCTCACGTGAAAAGTCAAAGATGTTGAAATAACAGATTTTTATTTATTTTGTTTTATTTTATTTATTTGTTGTACCAGAGATTGTGTAACATGGTGTTAGCTTGTGTTTCTGAAAGTTTTACTAGTTTTTAAACGTGTTTCCAACATATCCCAAGATGCACTGCAGCACAGGTGACATTTATTTACAAGTACAGATATGTCACATGACCACTGATGGACAAAAACTTGAGTAGTTATAGCTTTATTAGTTCATGCTAGCTTTAGCTGTTCTTGACTATTAACAAACCAAATTAGCATTAGCTGTACTTTTTTTTAACGTAAGATAAGATGGAAGATGAAAACTAAATGACAACATTTATGAATATGTAGCATTATTAGCATTAGTTGTATGCTAGCTCTAGTTTAGCATTTTAGCAATAGCTGTATTCTTTTACTACGTTTTTTTTAATGTAAGATAAGATGAAAGATTAAAATTAAATCACAAATTTTATGAATTTGTAGTATTATTTGCATTGTACATTGTACATGCTAGCTTTTGCTTTTCTTGACTCTACAACCAAATTAGCATTAGCCTTAGCTGTGCTTTTTTAGTTTAGTTTTAAGTTTTTTAAAGTAAGTAACACAGATGGGTTTGAGAAATTAAATCATCAAATTTATGAATTTTAATTACTAGCATTAGTTCATGCTAGTTTTAGCCGTTCTTGACTATCAATCAGATTAGCATTAGCACATTAGCTTTAGTTTTTAAAACCCAGGTGTTGGTCTTCAAGCATTAATTGTGATGTTCATGCTATTTGGACGTTCTTGCTATCAAGCTAGAAAGTAGCACATGAGCAGTGATGGTAAAACCCAGGTGTTTGTGCTAGCTTTGAGCTAAGCGTGGAGTAGCTGCTAAAGCTAAAAAAACAGTGACAGAACTCATCATCCAGAAACCTGATTAGCTACTCGTGGATTAGCATCCGTTAGCCAGCTTATGTTTACGCCTGGAGAAAACAAACACATATTTAACGTTGCGTCTTTGTTCTGAATCTGACAGTCTGGAGCCACCTAGTGGTCGTTTATCGCCACTACAAGCAACAAATAGAATAAAAGAGTTCAGAGCCTTTTAATTAAAGAGCATCGCTTCATCAACGTCAGAAATAAAAAAAAAAAAAAAAAAAAAAACATCTGCAGGTTCGAGGTGCAACTAAGTTTCTTCCTGAAGACGCGTCTCTTCACCTGTGATTGGCACAGCTGTTTAAAAAACGACAGATGAAACGGTCACGTGATGTGACGGGACGTGACAGGTGGAGGCGTCCAACACACGACCTCACACTTGTGCGCTTGTGGTTTTTACGAGATAAAAATAGGAAGTTTTAATTTACTGGTTCGTACACACTCATCAACACACTTTCAGTTCAGTCCTGCACATCTGCCAACCCCCCCCACCCCCCTGCTAATTCAGGGTTAGCTTCAGCGTTAAGAACTGCACAGTAACAGATTAAACCGATCAGTTGTTAGCATTAGCATGTGACTTCTTGGGTAACCATATAAAGTTAAAGGTGGCAGTTTTAATTATATATTTCTACCAATTAATATTAATGAGGTTCTCTAATTGGAAATGGCATGGTTTCATTTGTCTTTTTTATTTTAGAAAATGCTAACCTTAGCACTTTAACACTTCTGTGTTTACAGAAATTATGAGTCATTAGATTTTGTTTGTGTGCAGTCTAATTAATTTTAGTGCATTAGACGAGCAACAACTGTGTTTTATTAGTGAGGAAGTCAGGAAATAAAATAGACGTTTGTGTTTTTTACTCTGAGAAAAAAAAAAGCTCTGACTCTGTACGACTTGGTCCAGGTTAGAGATGCTACATGTTAGTGATGCTACATGCTAGTGATGCTAAGTGTTAGAGGTGCTACATGTTAGCGATGCTAAATGTTAGAGATGCTAAACGTTACAGATGCTACATGTTAGAGATGCTACATGTCAGCAATGCTAAGTATTAGAGATGCTAAATGTTACAGATGCTACATGCTAGTGATGCTAAGTGTTAGAGATGCTACATGTTACTGATGTTAAGTGTTAGAGATGCTACATGTTAGCAATGCTAAGTGTTAGAGATGCTAAATGTTACAGTTTCATCAAGTTAGCCATGCTAATCGTCTAAGATGCTAAACTTTACAGATGCTAAATATTACAGATGCCACATGTTAGCAATGCTAAACGTTAGAGATGCTAGGTGTTACAAATGCTACATGTTAGCGATGCTAGATGGTAAACTTGTGTTAGCAATACATAATTGAAACATAATGAAAACAAAGCTAGAAAATGCTAACCTCCTAAAACTCCTGTGTTAACTTGTTTAATTTCTGAATTATATGTATCTTCTCTTCTATTTAGCAACAACTGTGTTTTATTAATGGAGTCAGAAAGATACAACAGACGTTTGTGTTTTTTTACTCTTTAAGAAAAAACGTGCTCCGTCTCTGTCCAGACTTGGTCCAGGTCCAGGTTCAGGTCCAGATTCTGTGGACCCACAGATGGACGGAGAGATGAGAGCTGTTGGTGTCAGTGTGGTTCACACGTTGCGTACAGTCACTACGGATCGTCTCTGTTTTCACACTGTGGACCTGACTTCAGCTGTTACTGTGTTACTGAAACACAAACTGACTGCTACGTCTTTAACTGGTGGAGTCCTGGATCAGGTCTCGCTTGTAGTTTGACAGCGGGATGAAACCTTCAGGCTGTTGTTAGCTGGTAGAACAGCTAGCATGCTAAGTGTTACTGCCACCTGCAGGACGAGACGTAGAACTACATGTTTAGTCTTCAGTTGTGTCCTGATCAACGTGTCCTAGTGGCTAATGTCAGCTAAAGTAGCTAAGTTAGCTGAAGTAGCTAAGTTAGCTGAAGTAGCTAATGTAGCTAAGTTAGCTAATGTAGCTAAGTTAGCTCTGGACTGTGGAGCTATTTTTCTCTCAGACGATGAAGAGGAGGTCTGGTCTGGACTGGACTGGACCAGAGTGGGAGGATTTCCTGAAAACAGACGCTTCAAGCTGCTGACTCACCTCCAACACTGAGTCACAGTGAGACACTAGATCAAAAACCAGGACCAGACTAGACCACACCAGAGACCAGGACCAACCTAGACCACACCAGAGACCAGGACCAACCTAGACCACACCAGAGACCAGGACCAACCTAGACCACACCAGAGACCAGGACCAACCTAGACCACACCAGAGACCAGGACCAACCTAGACCACACCAGAGACCAGGACCAACCTAGACCACACCAGAGACCAGGACCAACCTAGATCACACCAGAGACCAGGACCAACCTAGACCACACCAGAGACCAGGACCAACCTAGACCACACCAGAGACCAGGACCAACCTAGACCACACCAGAGACCAGGACCAACCTAGATCACACCAGAGACCAGGACCAACCTAGACCACACCAGAGACCAGGACCAACCTAGACCACACCAGAGACCAGGACCAACCTAGACCACACCAGAGACCAGGACCAACCTAGACTAGACCAGACACCAGGACCAACCTAGACTAGACCAGACCACGACCAACCTAGACTAGACCAGACCACGACCAACCTAGACTAGACCAGACCACGACCAACCTAGACTAGACCAGACACCACGACCAACCTAGACTAGACCAGACCAGGACCAACCTAGACTAGACCAGACCAGAGACCACGACCAACCTAGACTAGACCAGACCAGGACCAACTTAGACTAGACCAGACCAGAGACCACAACCAACGTAGACCAGACCAGAGACCACGACCAACGTAGACCAGACCAGACCAGAGACCACCACTAACCTAGACTAGACCAGACCAGGACCAACTTAACCTAAACAGCCTAAACAGAGCCATAAACCAGTCTGAACTAGACCAGATACAAAACCAAAGAGAAGAAAGAACAAAACTCAGAACCAGACTAGACCAGACCAGTCCAGACCAACTAAATGAGACCAAACCCCAAACAAACAAGGTCAGACCTGATCAGACCAAAACCTCTCTGATCTAGACCAGATACAAAATCAGACTGAACAAGTCCAGACCAAATCTACCTGGACCCAGTGACACCAAGACCGGACCAGATCAGATGTTTGACTCGTTGTCACGGTAACACAGATCCTGGGTTCACTGGTTGAATAATTGATCTTAATCAGTTTTGTTTTGTCGTGTTCAGTCGTTTCTCTTCGTCTTTAAATAAAAGTTCTGGTCTTCGTCATGATTTTGCTGCCAAACCTGCGTCGGGTGTGAGTCACCGCCCGCGTCCCGTTTTAACTCTCGTCTCTAAATAAAGACGACTACTACCAACAAACCGTCCACGGCCTGGCAGAGCCAGTCAGGCGGGAGGATCGGGATTATCACATCTCTCTCGAACGTCCTCTGACAATTTAATCTTCACCTGGATTAATCTGGAGCTACACGGACAATTTCATATTTCATTTATTTATAAAAAAATGTTTCGTTTTATCTGGAAAGATGAAAAGATAAAAGATAAAAAGTGGAACATCAGACCACTCAGGGACGTCACCCTCTAGTGGCTGAAACGAGTATTACAACAACAAACGTTTATTAATGTATCAAAGCTAATGTGGCTAAGTTAGCTAATGTAACCAAGTTAGCTGAAGTAGCTAAGTTAGCTAATGTAGTTAAGTTAGCTGAAGTAGCTAAGTTTGCTAATGTGGCCACTTTTTTTCAAACCATAACCCAGGTCTAAGATTATAGGACAGTCATCAAAAAAGTTAAGCTAACTTATCGCTAACCGCTCATCAATAACAATTAGTAAATGTTAGCGTTAGTTAGCAGTCGCTAGTCATCACTTTGCTAACATTTTCCATTCATGTGATAACAGGATCTTTATTAACGTAACGAACTTCTTGTCAGTTTTTAATCCGTCAACAACCTGATGGACATAAACGAGTCTGTAGACGCCATCTTAGTTTGTTGTCATTCGGTCGTCATGGAGACGCTAGCAACGCTAGCGACGACTTCTGATGACGTGAGACTTTGATTCAGGGGACGAGGAGCTGAGATGAAAGTCCATCGTCTCTAGTTATTTGTTTGTTTGTTTGTTTGTTTGTTTGTTGTCGGATGACGACAGATGAGGTCACGACCTGAGCGCCGCCGTCTGATTGGTCGATCGCTTCGCAGAGTAAATGCTAAGTTTTTTCCACAGACGTGTTGTAGTAATTAGTTTCTTAAGTTCTCGTCTTTGTCGACTAAACACTGACCTGTTGACACACACACACACACACACACACACACACACACACACACACACACACACACATTAAAAAAAACATATGTCACGAATCTGGCTTCATTTTTACTAATAAAAGGAAGTAAATGGAGGCAAGGTTGACGCATGGGAGGGCTGAAGTGTGTCTTTGTGTGTGTGTGTATATATATATATATATATATATATATATATATATATATATCTTGTGTGTGTGTGTGTGTGTGTGCGTCTCCTAGCAACCAGCACACTTACTTCACTGTCTGCGTTGAGCAGCAGCTCCGAGGCATCAGCAGCAACAGGTGTGTGCGTCATGATCACAGATTTGTGTGTTTAGAGGCGATGGATGGATGATCGACTGGTCGATCAATAGATTGATCAGGTGGGTACAACACCAGCAGCCCAGTCAGGTTAGATATTATATGTAACAGGTGAATGAATAAATCTCAAGGTCATTTTTTTGTTTTGTTTTTTCTTCAGTAAAACAACTTTATTATATTTTATTTATTTGTTGTTGTAAAACTCTTTTAGGCCACAAGAGGCTCCGGTGCACAGAGACATTCAGTGTTAATTAAATAAAAATATTTAATATTTAATAAAAATATATGTATTTTTTTTTTAAATTACAAAGTGAATAAAAAAAATCTCCTTTAAAATAAAATAAAATATAAAATGTATGTTTTAAAAAATACATAACTTTAATACAAATTATTATTTTTTTAAATAATTTTTTTTTTAATTAATTTAATACAATAAAATCATAATGTTGTTGTAATACTCATTTCGGCCACTAGGTGCTCGTTTTCATTCAGGGCTTCTGTAGTTTTTATGTTTTATAATAAAAATAATTATTATTATTTTATTCATGACATTTTAGAGTAAATCTGCTGTTTTTAAAAATAACAATAATTTTAATAACTTTTTGAATTTTTAAAAAATAATTAAAAATGTTTAATTACCCAATTTTATTATCATTATACTTTAAATAATTTTAATTAATAATATAAATTAATTTTGATTATTTTTCAGTTTAGCACGTGTTTGTTATTCATGACATTTTAAACGAAATCTGTTTTTAAAGATTAAAAAATAATAATAATTACATAATTAAACATGTTTAATTAGTCATTTTTTTAATTATTAAAAATGAATTGATGATTAAAAAATAATTTTGATAATTTTTTCTGTTGTAAACTTTATTTAAAAACCAGTTCCACGTGTCGGATTAAACCCACTGCTCCTTCCTCCGTCAGTCAGTCCAGGAGGTCCCCCCCCTCCTCCTCCTCCTCCTCCTCCTCCTCCTCCTCCTCCTCTCCAGCCACCGTTGACGTCCGCGGCTCTGACTCCTCACCGGTTTCCTCGCTGCTCTCTGGTCCAGTCATGTAGTGATCATATATATTTTATTATTATTATTATTTATTTTATTATTTTTAATTCAGCCTGGACTCGCGCCTCCTGCTCTGACTGTCTCCGACCACTTTCTTTCTACTTGAATCGATCGTTTTTTATTATTATCATTTTTTTTTTATTTCATTATTATAATTTTCTCCGGGAGGAAGTTTTGCGCGTCCTCGTCGCTTGTGTCCGCGGGCGCGGGTCCGTCACAGCATCATCTTCTTCACCTGCAGCCTCCGCTTCATCATCTCATCTTCATCAACAAAAAAAAAAGATAAAAAAAAAGGACTTTTTCTTTTTAATTGTTTGTTTCTTTGGAAGAAGAAAGAAAGAAAAATAATAATAATAAGGAAATAAAACGGCTCCTATGAGTGCGCCTCCGTTGATCCGCGCGCCCAGCCCGCTCCCGTTCTCAGGGGGGACAAACAACACCGGAGGAGGAGGTGGAGGAGGAGGTGGCGGCAGCGCAGGAGGAGGAGGAGGAGGAGGAGGTGGGGTGATCTCCTTCCACATCCAGATCGGTCTGAGCCGGGAGCCGGTGCTGCTGGACGCCGCGGAGCTCAGCCTCAGTCAGGTCCGGGAGGTGGCGTGCTCCATCGTGGACCAGAAGGTAAAAAAAAAAAAAAAAAAAAAAACTAGACCAGATCAGAGTCTAAACCAAGTCCACATCAGACCCTCTAAAGTCCCGCTGAAGTTCTCATAAAAAAAGTTAAGTTCAAAGTTCAAACTTCCTGAGTCTTTGATGAAACGAAAGTGAAAATAAAAAGTTCAATTGTTTCAAAGTGATTTAACACAACTGTCCAGCAGGGGGCGGGGTCACAAGGTCACCATCACCTGGTCACGGTTGAGGTTTTATTCTAAGTCCCGACAGGAAGTTGTGATTCCTACCTTCTGTAACATCTGATTGATTAAATCAGATGTTATTTATTTATCAGCTGCTACAAGGAAGGATTTTACTTTGAAAGGTCAGCGGATGCTAACCAGCTAGCCTAGCTAGCAGTTAGCATGCTAGCTGTTAGCTGCTAACAACAGGCTGGTTAGCATACTGGACGTTTTATCGCGTTTATTTGTTGCGTAATCGACTCGGCTTTTATTACGATAAATTACTATGAACAACAGGAAGTAGTTTCACTGTGATATTTTAACTACATGAAGTACTTTTACTGTGACACTGTCTACAAGAAGTATTTATACTGCAGTAGTGCTGTGTGTGTGTGTACATACAGTTTCACAGTGACATTAAGTATAAAGTACTTTTACTGTGGTATTGTAACTATCAGAAGTACTGTTACTAGACAGTAGTAATTAGTACTTTTACTGCAACACCAACTACAGGAAGTGTTTCAGTACTTCAGATGGAAAGTAATTTTATAACGCAAACAGTTAGCAACTGTTGTTGTCATTGTTGTTGTTGTTATTGTTGTCGTCATTGTTGTCATCGTTGTTGTCGTTGTTATTGTCATTGTTGTTGTTGCCATCGTCGTTATTATTGTTGTTGTCATTGTTGTCATCGTTGTTGTTGTCGTCATCATTGTTGTTGTTGTCGTCATCGTTATTATTGTTGTCGTTGTTGTTGTCATTGTTGTTGTTATGGTTGTTGTCGTCATCGTTATTATTGTTGTCGTTGTTGTTGTCATTGTTGTTGTTATGGTTGTTGTCGTCATCGTTATTATTGTTGTTGTTGTTGTTGTCATTGTTGTTGTTATGGTTGTTGTCGTCATCGTTATTATTGTTGTCGTTGTTGTCGTCGTGATTATTATTGTTGTTGTCATCGTTGTTGTTGTTGTCGTAACTGCTGTTGTTGTTGAACCATGTAAACAGGAAGTTGTCCGTCGCTCATTAAAGGCCGGTGTTTCGACCGACGTGGTCTCTCGGTTCGGTCGTGATGTTTCAGGTGAAACCAGGTGAATTCTTCCTGCAGTGTTTGTTTTTTTATTTATTTTATTTTTTTGCCTTATGAACTGAAGAGAAGTGAAAAGCTGTTGCTAAGCGCTCGTAATTAAACACACAGGGATGAATGTGATGGACGTCCTCCGTCTCACACAACAAGCACATAGATAAATAAATAAATCTGTGAGGAGGTTGGAGCTTGTTTTTCCTTTTCAGTGACTCTGTTAGCGTCAAAACCAAAAAATAAAATCCAGTCCAACATAAAAACACGACCAGCGTCCTGATGGGACCGTGACCGGATTATGAAGCAGTGAACGAGGGAATTTAAAGCCTTCAGGATGAGATTAAAGACACAGAAACAGGATCAGGACATAGAGACGAGGTGGTCGTGATGGTTTTAGTGTGATCTGGTCGGAACCGGTCCAGAACTGGATTTATTTTGGGATTCGTTGGGACTGATTGATGAAGAGGTCACGACAATCGACGCCAACATCTCACGCAGCTGCTAGCTATGGATGCTAACGTTATGGTCGACTTCAGCTTCTAGTTTCCACTAACAGAACTCTAGCTACTTAAGCTAATGTAGCTCATTTAGATACATTAGCTAACATTGCTACAGTAAATGGTCTAGTTATTTAAGCTAACTCACATCTAATTTAGTCACTGTAGCTAACATAGCTAACTGAGACACCTCAGCTAACTTTGATACCTTTCACCCTAGTTCTTTTAGCTCATTTAGCCTAGCTTAGCTTCTCCAGCCAACTTTAAATCACCAACATTGAGCACAGCTGCTAGCTTGAGTTTGCTAATGGATAACGCTAATGTTATGGCCAACTTTAGCTTCTAGACTCCACCTGTGACGTTACCACTAATGGGTCTCTAGCTACTCTAGCTAATGTAGCTCATTTAGCCTAGCCACCACAGCTAACTTTTATACCTTACAACCTAGTTGTAGCTTCTAATGATGTGTACGACCAACAGAACTCTAGCTACTTCAGCTAATGTAGCTTATTTAGATACATTAGTTAACTTTTATACCTTGAATAATTAAGTTATTTTAGCCGACTTAGAGCTAATTTAGCTACCATAGCTTGTAGAGTTACCTTTAATACCTTAGATAATTTACTCATTTCAGCTAACATAGCTCATTTAGCCTAGCCACTACAGCTAACCTAGCTAATTTGAATACCCTAACTAACTGTGATACCTGATGTAATTTTTTATTTAAGTCTGTCTACACAATTTGCTTCAAACCCAAAGTTTAAACAATTGAACATGTTATGTCGCTAACATCGCACACAACTGTTAGCTTGAGTTTGCTAATGGATGCTAATGTTATGGCTGACTTTAGCTTGTAGTTTCCACCTGTGACGTGTACAACCAACAAGTCTCTAGTTAGTTAAGCTAACGTAGCTCATTTGGATACATTAGTCAACTTTGATACCTTCAATACTTTCGTTACTTGCAGCTGAATTAGCGCTAACTTAGATAATTCAGATAACCTAGCGTATTTGGATACATTAGCTAACTCTGATACTTCAGCTAACTCAGAGCTAACTTAGGTATTTCATCTAAGCTAGCTCATTTAGATACCCTAGCCACCGTTGATACTTTACTTACTTCAGCTAACTTAGCTAACTGAGCTAACCTAACTCATTTACATACATTAGCTAACTCTGATACTTCAGGTAATTTATTCATCTCAGCCTTTGTGTCTGCACAGTTTATGTAACTAAACTCATTATGTCACTAACATCTCACACAGCTGCTAGCTAACGTTAGCTTCACTTAGCTAATGGACGCTAACGTTATATCCGACTTCATGTTTTGGGGTTTAGACCACAGGTAGTTTAGGCAGCATTGGGGGGGTGGAGCTTAGCAGTAGGTCATTCAATGAGGACAGGACACACACACACACACACACACACACACACACATACACACACACACTGACAGAGTGTGTGACGTGCCCTTTATCTCTGCAGATTCACAAATCGTCTCATTTCAGGTGAAAATCACCCACAGTGTGACTGTTACACCTAAACGTGACACACACACCTGAAGTCTGAGAGCCAGGACAGATACACACACACACACACACACACACAGGTTGCTGATGGAAGTGTTTATCTGTTTGCAGGTTGTTGTCTTATTCCGTGGAGGATTGTAACGTACAGCAGGTCACCTCTGCACCTGTTCACACCGTGTGACATCGCTCACAACGTGCAACGCTTAACACTTCACCTAGCAACAAATGAACTGATTAACAACATCAGGTGTGTGTGTGTGTGAACATATTTGTCTGAAATCTTCCTCATAAACTCCACAGTCACAGGTGGAGACTAGCATGTCTCTATCGTCACAAACTCGACAAATCCAAACTCTTTGTCTGAAGTAGCAACGTTAGCTTAAATAGCTAAGACGTAGCAGAGCTAAAGCTGGTAGCTAAAAAAACACAAGGTAGCTAAGTTAGCTGAAGTTGTAGCTAAGTCAGCAAAGTTAGCTAGGTTATTTGAGGTGTTTAATTAGCTAAGTTAGCTAACATAGCCTAGTTATCATCAGTATCTAGTAACTAGTCTCCGACCCAGGTGGATCCTTCATCGTCCAACGTATCCCATGATTCATTGCAGCAGCAGGTGACGTCACAGTTTGTCCTCGTATGAATTTTGTGTTTGTCAGAGAATAAAACCAAACGTTCAGACGTTGGATTTATTCACCACGTAGACGCCAACGTTTGTTTACCGGTTTTCTTCTTATAGTTCATATACCGTCCATTTTACCCAGAATGCACTGGGGCAGATCTGCAGCTCTCTGCTCAAATGATGATGAATGTTTTTTTTTTTTTCTTTTCTCTCTCAAACTGTCAAAGACTTTAGGTTTTCACTGAACGTCCCTGTTTTCTTACCACCTCCTGACACACACACACACACACACACACACACACACACACACACACACCTATGCCACTCTGACAGTAATAATAAAGCCGGGTGCTGTGTTTCTGTCGGTAGCGGTTTCTTCTTGTTGCCTGGCAACTGATGATGATTGCGGCTGTGAAGTGTCCTTCTGAGGGCCATTATGACACACACACACACACACACAGATGTGTGTTCTCTCCATCCGTCTCATTGTTCTCTCTCTTTCATCTTCATGTTTTTTTCATCCGTCCACGTCTCTTTATTCTTCTTCTTCTTCGTCTGATGATGATAATTATTCTGGAGTCGGTTCCACTTGTTTCCATTTAAAAATTCAGACCAGACGAAGTTTATTAAATGAAACTAAAAAACCTTCATGTCGAGGTAGAAAGAGGTTATATGTCTCATCAGCTCATCCAGCTGTTTCCTGTTACACAGATGTAGCATCCACATGTGACCTGAGGTAGCTAAATTAGCTCCAAGTTAGCTTAAATAACAACCTTATCTAAGGTATCCAAACTAGCTAAAGTGGTTAAACTAGCATAGTTAGCTGAAGATTTCTTGATCATATACGTCGCATAACGTTGGCGTCCATTAGCAAACTAAAGCTAACATTAGCTAGCACATGTGTGCGATTTAAGTGACATAATGTGAGTTAGAAGCAAACTGTGCACAGACTGAAACAGATAAATTACCTGAGGGAGGTGTCTAAATTAGCTTAAGTGTCTGAATGTCTAAAAGTTAGCTTAACTAGCTAACTTAGCTCTAAGTGAGCTTAAATAACTAAGTTATCTAAGGTGTCTAAACTAGCTAAGTTAGTTTAAGTGGTTAAATTAGCAAAGGTAGCTGAAGTTTTCTTGGTTGTAACGTCACAGGAGGCAACTAGAAGCTAAAGTCAACCATAACATTAGCGTCCATTAGCTTATTGAAGCTAACATTAGCTAGCAACTAAACTGTGAGTTTGAAGCAAACTGCAGACAAACTGAAGCAGCTAAATTATCAGAGGGAACTGGCTAAATTAGCTTAAGTGTGTAACTGAGCTAAGCTAGCTTAAGTAGCTAAGTTAGCTTAAAAACTTAAATTATCTAAGATACCAAGTTGTGTAAGGAATGTAAATAAACCAAATTAGCTAAAGTAGCTAGTAGTAGTAGCTAGTAGCTTTGTTGGTAATATATGTCACAGGTAGCAGCTAGAAGCTAACGTCGGCCATAATGCTAGCACTCCTTAGCTCAATGAAGCTAACATGTTTAAGGTAAATTGTGCATACTGTATCTGAATTAGCAAATTTAGCTGAAGTAGCTTGAGGATTGTTGGTTGTATATGTTAGCAGCTATTAGCCAAACTGAAGCTAACATTAGCTAGCAGATTTGTAGACGTCCTGGTTGACGTCGCTAACGTTGAGCTAACTGTGACGACTGATTCTCTTCACTGTCCTCACACATATCGGTCGGACTTTATTCCTGTTTCCAACACAAACACACTGATGTTGAATCAGAGGCTGAGAAGATGAATAAATACACAAATAATACGACATGTTCAACAACAACAACAACAAAAGAGGTTTATTAAATAACAGACGGACGGAGAATCAACCCTAACTACAGCAATCAGACCTGGTTATGGCGTCTTTTATCTGTTTCTGTCTAAAGTGTGTGTGTGTGTGTGTGTGTGTGTGTGTGTGTGTGTGTGTGTGTGTGTGTGTGTGTGTGTGTGTGTGTGTGTGTGTGTGTGTGTGTGTGTGTGTGTGTGTGTGTGTGTGTGTGTGTGTGTGTGTGTGTGTGTGTGAATATTCATCAGGTCTCTGACTCTTTTCATCAGAGCCTATTGTCAACTAACATCTCTCTCTCTTTCTCTCTTCAGTTCTTTGTCACTGTCTCTCGCTCAGTGTGTCGGGTTTATACTTAATAAGACGCTCGTCACACACACACACACACACACACTGCTGTCGTCATGGTGATAGCCCTCTCTCATCCTGAGGTGACGGCCGCTCACGACTCGTCACGTTTGAAGCTGCAACGTGAAACAAGTCGACGTTAAAGATCAGACTTTATTTCATTAAGTGTCCTCGTAAATCACATGACACCTACGTTACTGTGTGTGTGTGTGTGTGTGTGTGTGTGTGTGTGTGTGTGTGTGTGTGTGTGTGTGTAAATGTCCACAAGGAGGAGCCGTATCAAATCAAACATTGATGGGAAAATGACGATAACGACAATCATCGCTATTTTGCTAACGTGCTACATCATGTGTTTTGTCTCAAGAATTTACAAGAATAAAAGTCATTAAGTTAAGAAAATAAAGTAAATTAAAGTTGGAATTTTACTTGAATTAGTCGTAAATTTACCTGAATTTAAGTTGTAAATTTACCTAAATAAATTGTAAATTTGTCGTAAGTTTAGGTAAATAAAAGTCATCAATTTACCAGAATTAAAGTTGTTAATCAGAAACCAGACAAACAGTCCAGTTATTTCTTATTAAAGTGATTGTTTTAAAGCACAGACAGAGCTGTACCCTGGAGGTCTGGACTGATCTGGACCGATCTGGACTGGTCTGGACAGGATGCGATCAGTGTTTTTGTAGGTCGACTGTGTGTGTGTTTGTGTCAGTATTGATCTTTTGTCTGTCGGCTGCAGTAAACACCGCCATCGCCACCGTCGACTCGTCTTAGCCGCTGCTCTTCATCAAATTCTGTCGACGTCTCGACCGAACCCGCTCGACTTCCAACAACAGTTATGTTCAGATACAAACACAAAGGCTGCGGGGCGCTACGGCAACGGCAGGTAGGCCTCGTTGACCCGGGTTAAAGGGCCACGTAGCTGCTACTGCTACATGGCTAACGTTAACATTAGCAGTTGTTTACTTCCCAGATTTAGCATCAAACTTATTTCCTTCTCTCCTGTTGTGAAGAGCTTTTGTTTTGCGTCTTTGCTGCTACTTAAGTTAGCATGCTAACAAACTAGCATTGAATTAGCACCACCCAGAGCAGCCATTAGCACCACCAGCTCCAAACAGGAAACAGTTTTGCTCAGACTTTTATTTCTATTGTGGTTTTTATGCTAAACAGGTGAAGTTGAGTCATGAGTAATTTGCTAAAACTGAAAGTAGCTGATTTGACTTGAGGTTTGAAGTTGCTACACATATGTTTGCTAGCACTACATAGCTAATGTTAGCATTAGCATTTGTTTCCTTATTGTTCTAGAGAAAGTTCTACAAGTTTAGCATCAAACTTATTTCCTACATTTCCTACAGATAGCATTTAGCTACTCAAGTTAGCATGCTAACCAGCTAGCCCCTGAAGAATTAACAATCACAGCATCTTGTCTTTGTAAACAAAACGCTGCTAGCTAGTTAAAACCTTGAAATACTTAAAGACTTCTGTAGCTACGTAGCCAGAGTTCGCATCACACTGATTTCCTGCATTCACCAAGAGTTGTTAGCTTGTTTTACTTCTTTGCTACTACTTAATTTAGCTCGCTAACCAGCTAGCCCCTGAAGAATTAACAATTACAGCATCTCGTCTTTGTAAACATTAAATTCTAGCAGGTGCTAGCTAATTAAAACCTTGCAGTACATATCTAATTAGTAAGAAAAGAAAAGCTGCTATCTCTACGTAGCCACAGTTAGCATTAGCAGCTGTTTATTTGTTAGTTTAGCATCAAGAATATTCTCTACATTCACCAAGAGTTATTATCTCTTCTTAGTTCGCTTCTTAGTTTCTACTTGAGTTAGCATGCTAACCAGCTAGCCCATGAAGAATAAGCAGCACCCAGAGGGTGAATTATAGCATCTTGTCTTTGTAAATGCAACAATGCTAGCAGATGCTAGCTAAACAAAACCTTGAATTACATATCTAATAAGTCGTTAAGTTAGCAGCAAGCTGGCAGCTTTAACACTGTTTAATGAATGAATTATGTTTAGCTAGCAAATGCTAGCATGCTAACAGTCCAAAATAAGATGGTAAAACATGCTAGCATGTTAGCGTTAGTGTCATTTTGAGTTTTGTTGATAATGTTACTGATTTATAACAGGAAGTGACATCATCACATCAGTGCTGAGACATCCTGTGTGATGAGTCCGTTACCCATGATGCTTCGCTCGGTCACAGAGCTGGTGCAGCAGGTTCAGTCTGAACTGGATAAACAGAAAGAGACGGAGACGAATCGGCCTTGAGTTGCTGCTGCCATGACGACAAGAGCGGCACCGCTGCTGCTATGGCAACACCCTGACACACACACACACACACACACACACACACACACAAAAACATATCTGTGTTGATGGTTTCACGTCAATATTCACGTTTAAACGCAGATTTTCGAGCATTAACCGTGTTAAAGTCGCCGCCACCCGGTGGTGACATTGTGAACTACAACTAATACAAACCTACGGTGGCCTTGAGGTGACAAAAGCTTTGCAGGTTTCTGTAGATCCAACATGGCCGACGCTGGGGAGCAGTTTCATTTAAATAAAATGTCAGAATTCATTCGAACACACGGCGAGCGTCACAACAGGTGGATGGACAAATCAAAAATAATAAAACAGTTATCGGCTCGATGGAGCGTGTGTGTGTCTGTGTCTGTGTGTGTCTGTGTGTGTCTGTGTGTGTCCGGTCGATAGCAGCGTCTGTGGTGTCCTGCAGTCGGTCGATGTGTTGCTCGTTTCAGCGACAGTATTGATCCTAAACACACACACACGCACCTTTAACTTCCTGCAGTGTTTGTGTGTTTGAACTAAATAACAGTGTGTGTGTGTGTGTGTGTGTGTGTGTGTGTGTGTGTGTGTGTGTGTTTTAGCTGCCAGAGTGCGGTTTCTACGGGATGTACGAGAAGATCCTGCTGTTTCGTCATGAGCAGACGTCGGACAACGTCCTGCAGCTGCTGCGCTCGGCGTCTCAGATCCAGGAAGGAGACCTGGTGGAGGCCGTGCTGTCAGGTGAGGCGGTGATGTCACAGGTGGGCAGGGCCCGGACCTTTAGCATTTAGCATAAAGCTAAAGGGTTCATTCAGATTCTGTTGTTGTTTTTTATCACGTTTTAAAAACTGCGACGGAGAATCGGAACCATGTTGGAAAAGAAAAATCTTTAAATAAAAGTCATAAGAAAATACGACTTTTATTTTTGTTAATTTACGACTTTTATTCTGTTAAATTTACGACTGATTTTTCTCCAACGTGGCTCTTATTCTCCGTCAATAAAAACACTAATTTTATTTATTTATTTGTTTGTTTTGTGTCGTTGTGTTTGTTTGTTTACTTCAGTAAACAACCTCATCACTTCCTGAAAGTTGCCAACAGGTAAAGCGACGTTTGTGTCGACGGCGTCTGGTTCCTCGGCCGGGAGTCGTGTTTGATTCATGAAGGTGTCAAACGCTCAGCGGGTCGGCCTGAGTGTGTGTGTGTGTGTGTGTGTGTGTGAAAGTCAAGCCAGCAGAGGATTATGGGTAAAAAACCCGTCTCCTTGTCAGAACAGTTTCAAACCAACAGGTACAGACTCGCTGCTTAATTAGATAAAAACTGATGTTTTATGAATAAATCCGACTCCTCGTCTCCAGATGTGATGGTGACGGTTTCCATGGCGACTGGCTTCCGTCCAGCTCAGGACTCAGGTGTTCGCACCGCGTTATGCTAATAGCCTGACAGCTGCTGCCGCTAACCAATTTCCTGCCTCACTGTCTCACAACGTGTGTGTGTATTTGCATATTGCTCGTCTGCATTTGTGACTGTTTGTTTTAATGAATATACGAGTTTAACTGTTGGAAGTAAAGATGTAAATTAGCTACATCAACTTACACAACCAAAGTTAGCTAAAGTTTGTTAATGTAGCTCCAAGTTCCATTAGATCTAAATTGGCTATGTTAGCTTACATAGTCAAACTAGCTAACATAATGAAGGTAGCTAGCGTGATGCAGTTTTCTAATGTAGCCAAATTAGCTAATGTAGCGAAATTTGTGAACATAACTAAGTCAGCTAGTTTTCCAAGTTCCACTTAAACTATTTTAAGTAAGTAGCTGTAATAGTCTGAGTTTAGGTTTAAGTTGCTACATGTTCATCTACAAAATCTTATGAACTGAAATACGAATTAGCAAACGATAGCATGATGAGAAATTCAACGACTGCTTCATCAGATAAGCAGCAGAACGCAACGCTAACGTTATTTCCCTTTTTTTTTTTTTTTTTTTCCCTTTGTATATTCTGAAATTAGCATGCTAACCAGTTAGCCTTGTAGAATTAGCAGTATTAGATGCTCTTTTTAAGTGGCTAACACCATGAAACAGTTTTGCTAATAAGCCGCAGAACTTAATGCATTATTAACTATTGTTGTGCTCTTCGCTTCCTCTGAAGGCAGCTGGCTAACCAGCTAGCCGTAGCATTAGCATTAGCCACTCTTGTTGAGCGAGGTTGAGGTTGTGGTTAGCATTAGCATTAGCTGACGCTGTTGTTGAGTGGCTAACACGGAGAAGTTCGACAAATGCTTCATCAAACAAGCAGCAGAACGCAACGCTAACATTATTTTGTAGCGTTTTGTGTTTGTTCCTTCTGTAGTTAGCATGCTAGCCAGCTAGCCTCGGCATGTAGCAGCTTTAAACACCGTTGCTGAGTCGTTACTTCCTCGTGTCGTGCTGCTGCAGCAGATGTGCATCCAGATGCACATCATCATCATCTTCTTCTTCTTCTACTATATTTAATTTCACCTCCTCGTTATTTTTCCACCTCATTTACAATCTGCCAGCGTCTTTCACTAATCCTTCCTCCTCTACAACCTCCTCTACCTTTCCTCCTCCGGCTCCGTCAGGATGTGGTTAAAAACACTTTTGATAATGGCTCTCTGCCAGTTCCAGTGACAGCTCCAAGTGTGGAGGAAACAAACAGGAAATTAACCTTGTATGGTGTAACAGGCAGCTCCAGCCAAGCGAGCTGATTGGTCACAGACGACCTGTAAAAAGACATCCTGATAATTCCTGAAAAACTAAGCCAGACGTTTTTTTTTTTTTTATTGGCTGAGACTCAACCAGGGAGCGAGTTAACAAACCTACGTGTTTCTTCCTGTTTTGTTTTGTTGTTTTGATTCAGTGAACGTTATGAAAATATCTCTAGAAGCAGTTGGAAACACAATAACATGTGTCCGACGTACACATTATTTATTATTTGTTATTATTTATGTCCTTGAAAATTTGTTATTTAAAGGAGATTTTAGCTAACGTTAGCATTAGCATCTGTTTACAAAAACGTTGCAAGTTCATCATCAAACTTGATGAACAAGTGCGTCGATGTTAACTCTAATAATGATGTTAGCATGCTAATTAGCTAGCATGTCCCTGCCCCATTTATTTCCCAACAAGGCTAGCTAGTTAGCATTCATAACCTCTTGCCACTGTTAGCGTTAGCAGCCCTAAACCTACCAGTCTACAACACTAAACCCAAGCTAACTCTTGTTTTGCTTCTAATTTCTGAAGTTAGCATGCTAACTAGCTAGCCTTTGATTGCCCCATGTATTCCACAAGAAGGCTAACTAGTTAGCATTTGTCTTCTTGGCACAATTTGTATAATTTGTCAGTTGGTTAAAGTTAAGTTTGATAGATAAACATTAAACTGATGATAACTCTTGTTTTGCTTCTAATTTCTGTAGCTAGCATGCTAACCAGTTGAGTTGCACTGCTCAGAGGGTGATGCTAGCACGCTAACGCTAACGTTTGTTGTAGTGGACAGTGTCTTATCACTGCAGCAGCTGAATTTACCATCATTTTCCCCCGAAACGAACGAAATCTTCTCCTCAATTAAAGTTTTATCTCAGTAACGAACTAGCGAACAAGTAAAACGTGAATGTGGTTATTACCGTCGCTTCCACCGCCGCCGCTTTTTTTTTTTTTTTTTTTTTTACGGTTTCCTCCACCTGTGGTGTTTGTTTTCTGGTTGTGGGTTAACAAGCGAGCAGCGAGTGCTCCTTAATGCTCCTAATTCCACCACAGAGAACACACACATAAACACAGGCGTTTATATTCAGACAAGGACTACCTAGGAAACCCACACACACACAAGTCATTTTCTGAAGCATATAATAACAGTTTGGGAGCTTGTTCAGACTTCCAAACGTATGTTGGCCCTCCAAACAAAAGGCATAAACAATAATTTGAATAAATGGAGGTAATTTCCTGCAGCAGAATGTCTAATCAGAGCCGTATTCTGCTGGAGGACCACAGCTCAGGGCGACAGAGAGACTGTGTGTAAGAAAACGAAAACGGCGAGAGAGACAGAAACCGCATCCCGTAACTACCCATCATGCCATGCCAAGCCCGCTGGCCGACGAAACAAACACTCGGTCCATCTGCGCCCGCTAAGAGCCTCTCGTCCCTCCAAAACATTTACAAAATACCCCTAACAACCCATTCATTACTCTTTCTCTCTCTGTTGTCGTGTTTATCTCCCTCCCATCGTCTCTGGCTAGTTGAAGAAAAACGGATGATGTTCCTTCATCGCCATCAACACACACACTTATCGTCCCGCTGCCATAAAATGTTTGCTAAAGCAACCAAACATGGATTCATCCGCCGGTTAAAGTAGTTCCCAACAAATCATCTACTTCCAGTAGCAAATGTAACGTTAGCATTAGCTAAGCTAGCTCTTTGTTCACCAGGCTGCTTACAGAAATGTTACAAATTCATTGTCAAACTAACTGATGTTAGCATGCTAAGTAGCTAGCCTTTCCTTGACCTATTTAAGAGGGTTAGTTAGTTACTATTTGTAACCTCTTGCTACTGTTAGCATTAGCAGCTGTACACCGACCAATCTACAACATTAAACCAACGCTAACTTTTGTTTTGCTTCTAATTTCTGAAGTTAGCATGCTAACCTACTCACCTTTGCATGCCCCACTTATTTCACATGAAGGCTAGCTAGTTAGCATTCTTAACCTCTTGTCTTCCACATTGGTACAGCCGTTTTACCTTTTGATGCTGTTAACATTAGCAGCTTTAAACCAAAGCTAACTCTGTCTAACTGTTGTGCTTCTTATTTTTGAAGTTAGCATGTTAACTAGCTAACCTTTGCTTGACCCATTTCACAAGAAGGCTAACTATATTGCTATGTTGGTACAGTAGTATTAGCAGCTACACACCTGCCAGTCTACAACATTAAATCAAAGCTACCTAGCTAATTAGCTAGCCTTTTCCTGTCCCATTCATTTACGTAGCATTCTTAACCTCTTGTCTTCTACGTTGGTACAATCATTAACGTTTGCTACTGTTAGCATTAGCAGTTTAACATATCAACATTAAACCAAAGCTAACTCTTATTTTGCTTTTAATTTCTGAAGTTAGCATGCTAACTAGCTAGCCTTTGCTTGACCCATTTTACAAGAAGACTAGCTGGCTACCTATTCATGCTACTGCTGAAGTGAAGTGATATTTTGAGCTTTATTAGTGGTTAAAAAATGACAATTTAGATACGTTTGGCTGACTGCCCCATTTACTTTCATTGTTAACTATTTGGTTGTGAAAACAAAAGACGGTCAAACTGGATATTACTTCAACCAACGTAACATATCTGTTGAGGAGGAGTTTGACTCAAAGAAATGATTTGATATTTCAAGATTTTACGTTAATTCGCCAACATACGTCTACAAATCAACCAAAAAGAAACGATCCAAGAGTCACCTGAGAGATTAAAATTAAAAGTAGTGATTCAACGCCAACGAGGCCAAATGAACCAGGTTGACTTCCCAGGTTGCACCTGGTTCATTTCCAACCTACCAGGACATGAAGCCCAGAGGAAAACACAGCCCTACGGGCCGCGGCTAGAGCCAGAGCGCCGCCAACAATGTGCCAATCAGGAAGATAAAGCCACGTGTTTCCCCGCCCCCTAACAGGTGCAGCTGACTGAGCGTGAGGAGAAACGTTAATCAAGCTCAATCTTTACACTCGGTCCTCAGAACAGGTCTAATCAGCCACTCTGAGTGAAAACACCTGTGCAGGTCCACTGCTCAGCTTTCAAACAACATTCAACATTTTTGGGGGGAAATTTGGCTCCTCTTGACAAAATGTGCAAAAGGCTTTTTTCATTTTCACAGAAGAAACATTAAAAAAGACTCAGTCGTGGCTCAACTTGGTTTAAAAGAGTTGAGATGTCCCCGGTTGGTTTGTGATCGGCCTCAAGGTGAAGCAGAGTTAATTTTCTAAACTCGCTGAATTAAAAGAACGCCGTTTTAAACCTTTAAACTCCAAACACAGCGCCGTTGATTCCTCCCTCGGTGTTGTGGGTAGTTTTCTCAGCAGGATTTCTCGGCGCCGCCAGTTGTAACCAACTGTGTTTTTGTAAAAACAGCTGGAGGATGTTTGGTTGCTCAGATGGACTATTATGGCCACCGGCCCAGTCGCATCAGGATCGGCAGCTGCTCGTCAAACAAAAACAACATTTTGGGGAAAATTTGGAAAAAGAGAAACCGGAGTCTTCAATCATGTGGAGACAAACTCGGCGTCGTAGCAAAACATCAAAAAGCTCGTCATTCAGGATGTTTGCAAACTCAAAGATCATTGATCATTTTTATTTGTCGTTGTTAATGTTCTCCAGACGTTCTGAGGAGGATCTGAGCCTCAGTGTTTTTCCTCTGAATGTTCTTCATTTATGGACGATCAAAGATCATTGAACCTTGACTCGGTTAATCAGAAGGCTGTAGAGGTTCTTTGGTAGATTCAAGTAGTCTGAAGTTTTCATGTTCCTCTAGCAGGTTTCCAGAAGAACTTTAACTGGTTGTAACGGGTCATGAATGAGGAGGGTCTGCTGGTGCTGTCTGAGGTTGAAGATGTCCCTGTCCCTGTCTTCACTGAAGATGTTCTACATGTAGATTTAGAAGATCTGAACCTTGTTGTCGCCTTTCAGAAGACTGAAGTTGTCTTGAAGGCTTTAGTGGTCTTCAACGAAGTCCCAGAAGTCCTTGAAACGGTTTCTAACGGGCTTTGAGAAGATTCTGATCGTCAGTGATCACTCAGAAGCTTTTATTGATAACTAAATTTCATTGAAAAGGTTGTACATAAACTTTAATGGTCGGTCAGAAGGTTGTAGAGGTTCATTCAAGTCGTCTGTGGTGTTTTAGGTCCTGGAAGAACTTCAGAAGGTTTGTGGTGGATCATGAGGAATATTATGAGTCATTTGGGAACAATTATGAATCACTGAGGGCCTGATGGTCATTGAGAAGGTTGTAGAGCAGTCAGGAGCCTTTATTTATTCTTTATTGGTCTATGAGCTCCCAGAAGGTCCCGGAGAAGGTTTCTAGTAGTTCTGTTTGGACATTTATGTGGTCCTTTAGGAGGTTTAGGAGTAGATCAATGAAGAACTAATCTGTTTGGAAGGTTTGAGAACATTCTTCATGTAGTTTCAATAATTTTAGTGGTGAGTGAGAAGATTGTAGAAGATTCAAGGAGTCTTGAAGGATCCCAGAAGTCCTTGAGAAGATTTGATTGCTACTGAAGTGTCTCTTACAGGTTGTGGTGGACGTGTACAAGGTCCCAGTGGAGGTGGATCAGAAGTGTCAGCAAAATCCTAAATGAGCATATTACCACCACCCTTCATTTCTTTACTCCACCTGTTGGATGTTTTATCAGTTAACTAGCTGCTGAATTCACCTGTTTCCTGGTTTCTCCTCATTTCCTGCAGCGTCAGCGACAGTCGAGGATTTCCAGATCCGTCCACATTGTCTGTTCGTCCACTCGTACAGAGCTCCGGCTTTCTGCGACCACTGTGGAGAGATGCTGTGGGGTTTGGTTCGACAGGGACTCAAATGTGAAGGTTCGTTTGTTTAACAGAAGATGTTTGTGTTTTATAGAAACGCAGCGTGTTGATTGTTCTTGTCTCGTTCTGTCCAGGATGTGGTCTGAACTATCACAAGCGTTGTGCCTTTAAGATCCCAAATAACTGCAGCGGAGTGAGGAGGCGTCGTCCGTCCAACGTCTCCCTGACGGGGGGGCTGGTCAACATGGGCCGCCCCCTCTCCGCTGAACCTTCTCCACCTCACTACACCGACGATGCTTTACTGGTCAGTTGACGTCAATAACGTCTGGTTCACACAAGTCGACTTTACCAACGATTAGTGAAGTCAACTAATCTGGTCTGAGACCTGTAGTGTTCACACTACAAGACTTGTTGACGAGAACCGGTTTAGTCTGTGTCGGAGGCAGTGTCTTCATCAACTCACTGGAGCATCAGTCAGTCGTGTCTCCCCTGCCCCTTCTACTAACTTCTAACTGGGGTTTTAAACCAGTTTGTAGAAAGTGAAAATGAAACAAAAAGGCGTTAAGCATCGCTAGCGTTTAGCATCCCTAGCTTAGCATCACTAATGTCGGTAACACTTAACATCGCTAACATTTAGCATCTTAAATCATTGGTGAAGTCGACTGGTGTGGACTAGAGTTTAGTGGTTGAGATTCAAACTTTTGAGCTGAACTGAACCTTCGTTTTGTTTCCTCTTCGTCCAGTCTCCAGTCAGTCCCAGTATGGAGGTAAGGAAGTGGCAGAAGTTAAATCTGACCGTTTTATCGCAGTGGTTTCTTAAAGACGACGTTAAGTAACTCTGCGTCCGTTGGTCTCGGCAGCAGAAGAACCAGCTGGATTACTTCCCCGGCAGAGAGCGGCGCTCCAGCTCTCAGTCGTACGTGGGTCGACCCATCGAGCTGGACAAGATCTTACTGTCCAAGGTCAAAGTTCCTCACACCTTCCTCATCCACTCGTACACTCGACCCACCGTCTGTCAGCACTGCAAGAAGCTGCTGAAAGGACTCTTCAGACAGGGACTGCAGTGTAAAGGTGAGTGAACAGGGTTTTACATTCAGCGGCCAATCAGGAGGTAGTAGAGGGTCTGTAGAGGATCGAAGGAGTCTGTGATGCTTTAGGAACGTTTAGGAATGATTGAGGAGGTGGATGTGGTACTTCTCAGGTTTAATGGTCATTGAGTTTGTTCTTCATGTAGTTTTACATGTTTTAGTCGTCAGTTAAAAGGTTGTTGATCTTTGAGAAGATTCAAGTTGTTCTGCAGGTTTTAGTTTTACTCTAACAGGTTCTAGTGGAACTGTTTAAGGTTTGTGTGTCTACTGGTTCTTATAGAGGATCAAAGGGTCATTGAGTTTGTTCTTGTAGTTTTAGAAGATCTAGTCAGTTAAAACCTTCTACTGGTCTTTCAGAAGTTTCAGGTTGTGTTGCAGGTTTTCCAGGTCCTCTAAGAGTCTCTGAAGTGCTTCAGACGGTTTGTTCATAAGGTTTGTGGTTCTGCTGGTTCTTGATCATCGGATCATTGACAACTGTCTTCATGTAGTTTTAGAAGTTTTAGCTTCAGTGAGAAGTTTTTCCAAAGATCCTGAGAGTCCTAGAGACCAGTACTAAACCCTCTAGGACTTTTAGGACCTTCACCTGAAAGCTCAAACTTGTCTTAAAGTAGCAACGTGACTTCATTAAACTTCAGTCTTCTAAAGATCTTCTACTACTTTGTTACAATTTTGCAAAACGGACCAAACCATTTCCTGTTTCCTGTTAATTTACTGAGTTTTCTTTTTTTCTCAGATTGTAAATTTAACTGTCACAAACGATGTGCTCCCAAAGTCCCCAACAACTGCCTGGGAGAGGTTTCTAAAAATGGAGGTAACACACACACACACACACACACACACACACACACACACACACACACACACACACACACACACACACACTCTGGTTTAACAACACGTCTAAAACTCAGACCTCCTGAGTCCGGGGGCGGAGTCTGACGTCGTCATGGTGGAGGGTTGCCTAGACGACCACGACGTCGACCGAGGCGGCGGCCTGTTGGACGACATGGACGAGGCGCTGACGTCAGAGGGCGGCCTTCTGTTGGAGGCGGGGCCAAGTGACCTCTGTGACCTTCACGACCCCGACCTGGAGGAGTCCAACCGGGCCATCAGGTACCAGAACCAGGACACACATGTACACACACACACACACACACACACAGATCTGAGGTTGTGCTTTGCTCCGCCCCTTCCAGCCCGTCCACCAGTAACAACATCCCTCTGATGCGAGTGGTTCAGTCGGTCAAACACACCAAGAGGAAGAGCAGCAACGTGATGAAGGAGGGATGGATGGTCCACTACACCAGCAAGGACACTCTGGTACCAGACGTGACCTGCTGCTCGTTTCTACATGTTCAGACGACGTTCAGACGACGGTCGACGGTCCAACGTCAGAGCTGAGATATGAATGAAACAGTAGACAAACGTGTTCAAGGTCAACGACACGTATCAACAGAACCGGAGCCACTGACCACGGCTTTTTAGATGGGCGGGGTTTATGTACACGCCGGCTCTGATTGGTTAACTCCTTGAACACACCGACCAAACGGGAGAAAACAACCGTTGAAGATGGTTGAACAACGTTGTGACTAAACATGACGTTCAATCAGGAAACTGTAGCAAAACATAAATGTAACCAAACGTAATAAAACGTAAACGTTGAACAATGTTGCAAAACGTAACAAAACATCTTCAGCTTCTTCTCCGTCCTTCATTCGTCACTAACTCGACGTTTGATTGTCGAACGTCCCCCGCTCTCTGACGACGTCTGAAAAGAAAGAAAAAGTCTTTAATCGCCAAGTCGTGAAGACGTCACGTGTCTTATCTTCTGTCTCTGCGTGTGATGTTTCAGAGGAAGAGACATTACTGGCGTCTGGACAGTAAATGCATCACGTTGTTCCAGAACGACACCGGAGGTAAATACTACAAGGTAAGAACGAGGCCTCGGCTTCACGTTGACGTGTCCGCGCTGCTCACGTCGTCTGTTAAACCTCACTGCTGCTTCCTCTTCCTCTGTGAGCAGGAGATCCCGCTCTCTGAGATCTTGTCTCTGGAACCGGCTCAGACCTTCTCGCTGCTTCCCGATGGAGCCAACCCTCACTGCTTCGAGATCGCCACGGCGACGCTGGTCTACTTCGTCGGAGAGAATCTGCAGAGATCCGACTCGTCCGTGAGCGGCAGCGGCGTCCTGGTGCGACGCTTCAAACAATCATCTTTTAATCCACGTTTATCTGTAAAATCAAATTTCATAGCCGCTTATTCTCAGGCCGAGTCGTCGTCGTCTCCACGTTCCAGCTCGGGGGAATTCATTTGTTCAGATCATCACGTTTTTAATTAACTAACGTCTCATTTCCATATTCATCAGAATATCTCAAACACAAAAAGCGATTGTCTTCATAGAAATAATCACCAGGGACGTGTTTATATACGACGACTTGTTACCACCTGACAGCTACTGATGTGTCGCCATGACAACGCAGGGATCTGACATGAATAACATACACACGTGTCATAAATTTACATACATCCACCGTCCACGTGTGCGCGCATGTATAATTAATGATTATTGAGACGAAGGAACGTGACGCGACGTTCGTCTCCGTCTGGTTCCAGGTGAGCGGCGTCGGACCCGACGTCGCTCGGATGTGGGAGATGGCGATTCAACACGCTCTGATGCCGGCCGTTTCCACGGGAATATCGCACAGTTCACATCACAGCGGCCACAGTAAGATGACGTCACCCCGGCCTCCACTCAGACGCCACTGAAACACTTCACCCTCACAACGCTACCGCTTTTATTCTCGTTCACTTTTTCACATAAAATTACGACTTTTATTCTGTTAAATTCACAACTTTTATTTTGGTAAATTTACGACTTTTATTCTTGCAAATTTACAACTTATTCTCATAAACATGTGACTTTTATCCTCGTTAATTTTTTGTCCTTTTTTTTCGCAAATTTACGACTTTTATTCTGTTAAATTTGCGAGTTTTATTCTCGGTAATTTTTCGCCCCTTTTCTCATAAATTTCCGACTTTTATTGTAAATTTACGATTTTATATGCTTGTAAATTTTGTTGTTTTTTCTTGGAAATTTGACAACTTTTACTGTCAAAATATTACAACTTTTATTATCGCAAATTTACAACTTATTCTCATAAATATGCGACTTTTTTATAATTTTTCGTCCTTTTTCTCGCAAATTTATGATTTTTATTCTGGTAAATTTACGACTTTTATTTTCTTAAATTTTTGACCTATTATAGTAAATTTACGTCTTTTTTTCCCGTAAATGTACGACTTCACAAACTCTATAGTCTTTTTTCAGTTTACTCGTGGTGTCAGACTCTTGGTTGAGTTAAACACCGTAGAAGAAGAAACGTCTGTCGAGGTAGAAACGTCTAGAAACTTCCAGCGATGATGAATTTTCCCTCAGACTCTCTGGTTCCTTTGGGAACCTCGACTCCCACACGAAACTGAACCAGTCAGAGATATTTCTGATTTTCACTGACGTCAAACTGATGATGACTAACACACCGTCCTTCCACCTGAGTGTGTGTGTGTGTGTGTGTGTGTGTGTGTGTGTGTGTGTGTGTGTGTGTGTGTGTGTGTGTGTGTGTGTGTGTTTTAACTCTTCTGGTCTTTGTTTCGTCAACAGAAGAAGTTTCCATCAGTATTTCAGTTTCCAACTGTCAGATCCAAGAGAACGTGGTGAGACTCTTTAACTCTTTGTTTCTGTACCAGTGTCTTCCTCTAGGGGGCGACGCTACACGACTCTTCATCCTCTGTTATTGGAGACAGAGGAAGATGGCCGCCCCCTAGTGGACAAGTCACACTCATTTATTTGTTGTTTTTTAGTAAAATTAGCTGCTGGTTTATTTAAAAAAAAAAAAAAAGTTTTTTTGCAATAAAGTTGCAACATTTTGGTGCAATAAAGTTGCAATGTTTTTTGCAATAAAGTTGCAACATTTTGGTGCAATAAAGTTGCAATGTTTTTTTGCAATAAAGTTGCAACATTTTGGTGCAATAAAGTTGCAACGTTTTGTTGCAATAAAGTTGTAATGTTTTGTTGCAGTAAAGTTGCAGCGTTTTGTGGCAATAAAGTTGCAACATTTTGGTGCAATAAAGTTGCAGCGTTTTGTTGCAATAAAGTTGCAGCATTTTGGGCAATAAAGTTGCAACATTTTGGTGCAATAAAGTTGCAGTATTTTGTTGCAGTAAAGTTGCGTGTTTTGTTGCAGTAAAGTTGCGTGTTTTGTTGCAGTAAAGTTGCAGCGTTTTGTTGCAGTAAAGTTGCAGCGTTTCAGACATTTTGGTGCAATAAAGTTACAATGTTTTTTTGCAATAAAGTTGCAACATTTTGGTGCAATAAAGTTGCAATGTTTTTTGCAATAAAGTTGCAACGTTTTGTTGCAATAAAGTTGTAACGTTTTGTTGCAGTAAAGTTGCAGCGTTTTGTGGCAATAAAGTTGCAACATTTTGGTGCAATAAAGTTGCAGCGTTTTGTTGCAGTAAAGTTGCAGCGTTTTGTGGCAATAAAGTTGCAGCGTTTTGTGGCAATAAAGTTGCAACATTTTGGTGCAATAAAGTTGCAGCGTTTTGTTGCAGTAAAGTTGCGTGTTTTGTTGCAGTAAAGTTGCGTGTTTTGTTGCAGTAAAGTTGCAGTGTTTTGTTGCAGTAAAGTTGCAGCGTTTCAGACATTTGTTGCAGTAAAGTTGCAGCGTCTTGTTGCAGTAAAGTTGCAGCGTTTTGTTGCAGTAAAGTTGCAGCGTTTCAGACATTTTGTTGCAGTAAAGTTGCAGCGTCTTGTTGCAGTAAAGTTGCAGCGTCTTGTTGCAGTAAAGTTTCAGACATTTTGTTGCAGTAAAGTTGCAGCGTTTCAGACATTTCGTTGCGGTAAAGTTGCAGCGTCTTGTTGCAGTAAAGTTGCAGCGTCTTGTTGCAGTAAAGTTGCAGCGTTTTGTTGCAGTAAAGTTGCAGCGTTTCAGACATTTTGTTGCAGTAAAGTTGCAGCGTTTCAGACGTTTTGTTGTGGTAAAGTTGCAGCGTCTTGTTGCAGTAAAGTTGCAGCGTTTTGTTGCAGTAAAGTTGAAGCGTTTTGTTGCGGTAAAGTTGCAGCGTCTCAGACGTTTTGTTGCGGTAAAGTTGCAGTGTCTTGTTGCAGTAAAGTTGCGTGTTTTGTTGCAGTAAAGTTGCAGCATTTTGTTGCAGTAAAGTTGCAGCGTTTCAGACATTTTGTTGCAGTAAAGTTGCAGCATCTTGTTGCAGTAAAGTTGCAGCGTCTTGTTGCAGTAAAGTTGCGTGTTTTGTTGCAGTAAAGTTGCAGCATTTTGTTGCTGTAAAGTTGCAGCGTTTCAGACATTTTGTTGCAGTAAAGTTGCAGCATCTTGTTGCAGTAAAGTTGCGTGTTTTGTTGCAGTAAAGTTGCAGCATTTTGTTGCAGTAAAGTTGCAGCGTTTCAGACATTTTGTTGCAGTAAAGTTGCAGCATCTTGTTGCAGTAAAGTTGCAACGTTTTGTTGCAGTAAAGTTGCAGGATCAAGTCAAGTTGTGATCTTCTTCCTTCATTTAAAATCAATAAGTGATAATGTGACGTGAGGAGGCAGCGCCCCCTAGTGACCAACACCAGTTCTACGGGTCATGATAAGAAGATAAAAAGGTTGAGGTTCGACGCGGCCGTGTCTCCGTCGTATGAGATTTTAACCCCGCGTGGGTCGCCGCGTTTCATCATAGATAAATAAATGAATCAGTAAAATTTCCATAAAAGGCCGAACCGTCCGCGGACGTGAGACGAGGGAACATGGAGTCCTCCGGCTCCTCGTCGCTGAAGAAGACGACGCGTTCACCTCGCCGTCTCCAAGGTGAGCACGTCTTCCAGCACCTCAAATGGAGATTACTGTGATTACTCACTCAGCCAAACGGTTTCCATGGCGATGGATGGTAATTAGGCAGCAGCTCGGGGAGGAGGGGGGGGTCGGGGGGGTTATAATATTGTATTTCTGTCCTCTTTGCCGGAGGTGTGATATTAGGCTGTCAGCTAACAGGGGAGGAGAGGGAGACGTGATTGCAGACAAGTGAAGGAGAAAATATTTTGCAGTTCTGGTGTCAAAGCTGTGGCAGATCACTGACGCCGTGTAGCTACACTCAGGGAGGCGCTCGGTCGGCTCCAGAAACCTCCTCCCAACGCTCGCCGCTTGATGCGGCTCGGCTTCTTTTCTTTTTTCTTCCTGTCAACGCGTCTCCGCCGCTCCACAAACCGACACAATCAGCAAATACCGAGAACCTTTTCTTTCTGTTCCGCGGCCGACTCCGCCCACCGAACAACACCTTTACTCCTCACAACAAACACGAGCGCCAACCATCTGGTACAAGACGCACGATATAGAAACCTCACGTATAGAAACCACATATGAACTATAAATACATAAACCACATGAATGTATGAAGCGCTCAGTTGTGGTTAGAGATGAAACATCAGATCCTCAACGTTTTAACAATGTTTAAATCACAGCACCTTTATTGCAACAAAACTACTAAAATGCTGCAACTATGGTGCAGCAAATGTTGCAACTTTATTGCATCCAAATGTCTAAAATGCTGCAGTTTTATTGCAACAAAACACCTAAAATACCTGCTACTTTATTGCAGCAAAATGTTGAAACAAAACACCTAAAATACCTGCTATTTTATTGCAAGAAAATGTTACAACTTTATTGCAACAAAACACTGCGACTTTATTGCATCCAAACGTCTAAAATGCTGCAACTTAATAGCAACAAAACACCTAAAACAACAGCAACGTTATTGCAACAAAACTACTAAAATACTGCAACTTTATTGCAGCAAAATGTTGCAACTTAATTGCAACATAACTACTAAAATACTGCAACTTTATTGCATCCAAACGTCTAAAATGCTGCACCTTAATTACAACAAAACACTGCATGTTAATTGCAACAGAAGGTGTAAAGCAGCTGAACCGGTCTGTCCCAGGTTTAAATATCAGAGCAGGAACCAGGAAACTGGACGTCGATGATCGGTCTAGTGAGAAGCGAACGAGGTGTTTTTCTACAAGTGTTTTTCTAGAAGCAGAGAGCAGATAAATACCTGCTTCACGGTCACGCCGGGCGACAACTGAAACTGTGATGGAGAAGCTCCGGGGGTGAAGCGACGTGATGTCAACTGTTTATTATTATTATCACTTCTGGGGTTTTTCTACCTTTTCCAGTTGGTCTCAGCAGGAAGGATGTTCAGACGTTTCCCGGGGATTTAATTGATTAAATCTGGACTTAATCAATTAAGAGTCAGACAGATGGAAACGTTCATTTATTAAACTGGTTCATTTTCACTTTAAGAAAGTTACAGGAACTAAAGTCTGTGTATGATTTAATGTGACTAGTTTAACTGTCGTCATCATCGAGCTGCTGCTGCTGCTGTTGATGATGTTGTTGATGTTGTTGATGTTGTTGTTGTTGTTGTTGTTGTTGTTGTCGTTGTTGTTTCCAGGACATAAACTCGGTCTACCAGATCTTCCCAGATGAAGTTCTCGGGTCGGGTCAGTTCGGGATCGTCTACGGAGGTAAAAGTCTTTAAACACAAGGTTTTATTTTGAAATGTATCAGTTGGTCGTTTTACTTCCTGTCTTCTATTTTTCTGTTTTATTTTAAAATCTATATCAAATAACAGCTATAACAACAACAACTATAAATTATATTTTTTTAATCTAAGATGTTTATTAAACCTTTGAACAAATCAGCAAAATTATATTTTTATTTTGTAATAAAAATTGTAAAATGTTAAAAATATTTTCAGAATTTTTAAATATTTTATAATGTAATTTAATATATTAAATAAAATATAAATATTAGATTTTATAAATGTTATATTATGGTATTTTATGTTTTTACTTTATTATTTATTTTAATTTTTATTTGATACATGTTGATCATTTTTGAACAAATGTGTCAAACATGATGCTGACAGTTTTAAATATATATATATATATATATATATATATATATATATATATATTTAACTGTAATGTGATGCAGGTAAACACAGGAAGTCCGGCCGAGACGTCGCCATCAAAATCATCGACAAACTGCGATTCCCAACCAAACAGGAGAGTCAGCTACGCAACGAGGTGGCCATCCTACAGGTACACACACACACACACACACACACACACACACACACACACACTGGTGTCGTTGTTCAGGAGCCTGTTGGCAGCGAGTGAGACTTCCTGTCGTGAACGACTTCATTACCGTGGCAACACTGTGGGGGTGTGACATCCTGTAATATTTCAGCGCTGCTCAACCTGCAGACGCCACCACACACACTCTCACACACACACACACACACACAAACACACACACACACAAACACACACACACACACCTGCACAGAAAACACTGAGCGTCTCGTTCCTGTCGGTGGATCCTGCCAACACACAGAGATCAAACTCAAACTAGACTGAGACGAAAAACCAAACAAAAATAAAACCAGACTCTGATCGTAAAGTTAGCGTTGAGTAGATGACGTAAAGATGGACAACGTGTCGGATCCTGAAAGATCGAATCCATCGCATCGTAACGTATCGCAACATGTTGTAACATATCATAACTTATAACTTATCGTAACATATAGTATCATAACGGATAGTATCGTAACGTATTGTAACATATCGTAATGTATCACAATATATTGAATAGTATTGCAACATATCACGTATCTTATAAATTATCGTAACATATAGTATCATAACAGATAGTATTGATCAGATATCACATTACATCACTTCATATGGTAAAAGTCGTTTGTTAGGTTTCAACATTATTTTCTCTTGTTCATCGCCCCCTGGTGGCTGCTACAGTCAATGACATTAGCTCCCTCAGTGTCACCAGATGAAACATGATCCGAACTAAACATTAAATCAACCTCCTAGAGCTCCCTCTGGTGGCCGGCTGCAGTATAACTCCACCATGCTCCGTGTGTTAGAGCTTCATGTTAACGTTAACTCCTCCGTCTCCTCCCCCCTCAGAGCCTCCACCACCCGGGCGTGGTCAACCTGGACTGTATGTTCGAGACGCCGGAGCGAGTGTTCGTCGTCATGGAGAAGCTCCACGGAGACATGTTGGAGATGATCCTGTCCAGCGAGAAGGGACGACTTCCCGAAAGAATCACCAAGTTCCTGGTCACACAGGTCAAACCACGTCACACGTCGACTCTCTAGCGCCGCCCTGTGGACGATCGTCGTCGTTAATCAGATGTTTTGTTTTTTCTCGTCCCCAGATCCTCGTCGCTCTGCGTCACCTCCACTTCAAAAACATCGTCCACTGTGACCTGAAGCCTGAAAACGTCCTGCTGGCTTCTGCAGACTCGTTTCCACAGGTGATGTGTGTTTCCTGCCTGTACCGCCACCTGGTGGTCACAGTCTGCACCTGACGCGTTGCAAACTTGACATTAACTCACGTTACGATTCAAGACGGTCCGACCAACGATCGTATCGTTTGGATGTGGAGACATCTGGTGGCAGAAAATAAAAGATGTGCGTACTGACTTAGTACAATCCCGATCAGACAGAGAGAAGTTAACTTTATTGCAACAAAACGTTGCAACTTAATTGCAACAAATCGCCTAAAGATTCAAGATCGTCCGACCTTCAGTGATTATATTGTTTGGTTTTGGAGACACCGATGTTCGTACTGACTTCGTACGATCCCGATCAGACGGAGGGAAGCTAACTTCATTGCAACAAATCACCTAAAAACGTCACAACTTTATTGCAACAAAACATTGCAACTTAATTGCAACAAATCACCTAAAGATTCAAAATCGTCCACCTACAACAATTGTATTGTTTGGTTTTGGAGACACCGATGTTCGTACTGACTTCGTACGATTCCGATCAGATGGGCAGAGAGAAGCTACACATGATTTCTTTAAAATCGGTTCATTAGCTGATGTTTGGTTTCAGTGAAACAAAGCGCTGACTCACTCTGAGATACCTCTTATCTTTTTGTTTGTTTCCTGATATTTCAGAGTAGCAGGCTGAGCAGATGACACACACAAAGTAAAGTGTGAAAGGAATCAGCAGCCGGCCTGATGCATCATTAGAGATAACAGTTACTCCGTCTGACACAAACAGCTATTTCTAGAGAGGAGACTGAAAACTGCAGAGAGCTGCTAATAGTTACACTGACAGCTAATGGACCGTCTGCATCTGCTTTTGTTCCCGTGCTCGTGTTTTCTCGTTTCACCTCTTTCCTCGGTGTTTAATGAGAGTGTGTTTAGCATCAGAAATCCTCCTCAGGTCGTCTGATGATTCTTCTTGTTTCATTGAGATGATTTGATGAAACTACACCAAGTTTAATACGAGACACGATGAGATAAAGGCACCGACATGAAGTCGGACAGAACGTTGGCGTCGAGTAGCAAACCGAAGCTAACGTTAGCTAGCAGATGTGTGGGACAGCTAGCTAACAGACAGAAGTACCGAAGGAATCAAAGTTAGCTGAAGTAGCTACGTTAGCTCCAAGTTAGCTGAAATAACAAAATAAGCTAAGTTAGATTTAGTTGCTTAATTAGCTCTACGTTAGCCTAAACAACAAAATTATCTGAAGTATCAAAGTTAGCTAATGTATTAGCTCCAAGTTAGCCTAAATAACTAAATTATCTAAGGTATCACAGTTAGCTATAGAACCTAAATGAGCCACGTTGGCTACGTTACCTCTAAGTTAGCCTAAATTGCTAAATTAGCTAAGGCGTAAAAGTTAGCTAAGGTATCTAAATTGGCCAATTTAGCTGAAGTGGCTTTGTTAGCTCTAAATTAGCCTAAATAACTAAATTAGCTGTTAGCTGAGTAACTAGTAATTTGTTTGTCTTACATGTCACAGGTGGTAACTTGAAGCTAAAGTTGGCCATAACGTTAGCTATGATTAGCTAAGTGAAGCTAACTGTCTAGACCCTAAAGGCTACGATAACTAAATTAGCTAAGTTAGCTGTACATTAGCCTAAAGAACTAAATTATCTGAGGTATCAAAGTTAGTTAATTACGTTAGCTTTAAGTTAGCCTAAATAACTAAATTATCTAACGTAACTAAATGCGCCAAATTAGCTAAAGTGACTGGTAATTTTTTGACCGTATATGTCACAGTTGGCAACTAGGAGCTAAAGTCGGCCATGTTTTTAGCTAAGTGAAGCTAACGTTAGCTAGCAGCTGTGTACAATGTTGGCTCCATAGTGGTTTTAGTTGTGTAAACTTTGACTGTGAAGACATGAAAGCTGAGATGAATAAATTAGCAAAGCTAGCTCAAGTGGCTACATTAGCTTTATGTTAGCCTAAATAACTAAATTATCTGAGGTATCAAAGTTAGCTAATGTATCCAAAACTGTGAAGCTAGTTAACGTAGCCACGTCAGACAAAGTAACTAGTAATTTGTTTTGGGAAAAGAGAATAAAATATAAAAATGTAGCGTCCTAGGACGAATGAAAACCTTCAGCGTCTCGTCTGTCGAGGTCCAGACATTGTCACACATCAATCAAGAGTCTGAAAAACAAAAACACCGTGTCTCTGGATCTTCGCCGAACGTGGACGTTAAAGAAACGGGGTCAGTCCGCCCACATGTGGAGCGGCGGTTGGTGATGTTATGCAGCAGTTGGGATTCGGTGACAGAGGAGAAGAGATTCGTCACAACAGGACGGTGAACGAAGCCAACGTGTGAATCATCCTCTATACGATGTAGCAGCCAACAGCTCTTCACTGTCATCCTCTCTCCTGTGTTTCTGTCCAAACACCAACAGGATGATGAATTAAGAAGGAACGAGGTCTCTGCAGACCTCCACGTCTCCTAAAGCAGCCGAGCTCAGGCCAAAAAACATTGAGCCTTAAAAAAAAAACGTCTTCTGCTTTTGGCTCGTTGACTCGTAACGGACGAGACGGTTTCAACAAAAAGCACCAAACTAACTTTTAACGACTTTTGTCAACGGTCCATCAGATCGATAGTTACATTTAAAAACCTTCTCATTTATGACACAAAATGGACGAACAGAATCTTTAAAGTTTCCAGAAACAATATCAGAGCTAACGTAGCCACTTAACCTAGCTAATTTACATACATCAGCTAACTTTGACGATATTTATCTCTTTGTGTCGTCACAGTTTCCTTTAAACTGAGTTTACAAAACTGTCGTACACAGCTGCTAGCTAACATTAGCACTTAGTCAGTTCACTTAGCTAACCATAGCTAACGTTATGGCCGACTTTAGCTTCTAGTTGCTACTTGTGACATAAATGGTAAACAAATTACTAGTCATTTCAGCTAGTTAGCAAACTATGCTAATTTAGAGCTAGTCTAGCTACTTCTGCTTCTTAGCCTTTACGTATGTACAGTTAGCTTCACTTAGCTAATCGTAGCTAACTTTATGGCTGACTGGCTACCAGTGAAGTATATGGTCAACAAATTACTGGCTACTTTAGCTAACCTAACTAACATAGCTACTAAAGCCAACTTAGATAATTTAGTCATTCAGACTAACTTCGAGCTAATGTAGCCACTTCAGCTAACTTAGCTAATTTAGATACTTTAGCAAGCTTTGATACCTTAGATAATTTAGTTATTTGTGCTAACTTGAAGCTAACGTAGCCACTTAAAGGTTGAAGACGTCGGCGTTACACTTCCTGTAGACGTGTTAAACGTTCGTACACTTAGAGTTTTTTCTGGTTCCTGCTGCAGGTGAAGCTTTGTGACTTTGGTTTCGCTCGGATCATCGGTGAGAAGTCGTTCAGACGTTCGGTGGTGGGGACGCCAGCGTACCTCGCTCCAGAAGTCCTCAGGAACAAAGGCTACAACCGCTCTCTGGACATGTGGTCGGTCGGAGTCATCATCTACGTCAGGTACGACTCAACAGATCTTTTTTTACAGCATACATTTATTGATTTTGTTTGTTTATATGATGGAAAACGTTTCGTTCTCTCCTGCAGCCTCAGTGGAACGTTTCCCTTCAACGAAGACGAAGACATCAACGATCAGATCCAGAACGCCGCCTTCATGTATCCTCCTCACCCCTGGAAGAAAGTCTCCCAGGAAGGTACGAAAACACCACAAATTAGCTTAGCTCAGTAGCTAACAGGGTTACATTAGCCAACATTGCTATGTTAGCTAACTTTGCTAATTTGGCTACATTAGCTAACTTGGCTCTGTTAGCTAACTTAGTTTGATTAGCTATCATTGCTACATTGACGGATTTTGCTAAATTTGGCCACATTAGCTAAATCGGTTATGCTATCTAACTTAGCTTCATTAGCAAACTCTGCTGACTTTGCTAATTTGGCTACATTAGCTAACTGAGCTATGTTAGCTAACTTTACATTAGCTAATTTGCTTATGTTAACTAATTTAGATATTTCTGCTAACTTTGACGGCTCAGGCAATTTTTAGCCACTCCAGCTAGCTTAGCATTGTTAGCCATGCTTAGCAATGCTAAGCTAGCTGGATGTGGATGTTCTGAAGCATGAAGTGTGTAAACATCAGCCCAGGTGCTCATTGTTTCCTGCTGCAACTCGTCCTTGAATCAGTTTGAGTTTTTCTTTGCTGCCGCGTGACTCATGTTGTTGTCGTCATTGTCTCTAAATGCATCCGCCGTGTGTGTGTGTGTGTGTGTGTGTGTGTGTGTGTGTGTGTGTGTGTGTGTGTGTGTGTGTGTGTGTGTGTGTGTGTGTGTGTGTGTGTGTGTGTGTGTGTGTGTGTGTGTGTGTGTGTGTGTGTGTGTGTGTGTGTGTGTGTGTGTGCGTTGTGAGACTGTGAGACAGATTTAAATCGTCCTGACTCACTCAGGATCCCTGAAGGGCTCTTAACCTCTTCCCTCCACCTCCTCATCCTGCCACAGCCGCTGTTTTTTTTACCCCGTCGTCCACAGGAGGATAAAAACTTTCAGTGCGTCAACGAATCTGCATTTTCAAATATCACTGCAAAAGAAGAAAACTTGAAATGACTCCAGTCGTACAGATCCGTCTCCCTCCTCCATGAAAATATAAACACATATCATATACATCTTTACAACACGATCACAACTAAACTGAAATCTGATGTGACCGCGTTTTTGTCTGTTGACTCGTCTTTTCTCTGATTAATTCCTGAGAAGTGCTAGGCTACTAGCATGTTACCGTGACCTGCCTGGCGCTAGGCTACTAGCATGTTACCGTGACCTGCCTGGCGCTAGGCTACTAGCATTGTTTGCATATTTCGGAAGCCAATTTAGCCAAAGAAGCTAAGCTCGTCTCCACCTGGGACTGAAAGGAGCCACCAGTTACTAGAGAATGATGCTAACTTGACTACGTTAGCTAGCTGAGTGAATTTAACCAACACAACTAATTTACCAACTTTGGCTGACTTGGCTACATTAGCTAATGTTGTTACCTTAGCTAGTACTTCAACTAACTTAGCTAACATCGTTACCTTCTCTACAACTTCAGCTAGCTTAGCTACAGCTTCAGCTAATGTTGCTACCTTAGCTACAACTTCAGCTAGCTTAGCTACAGCTTCAGCTAATGTTGCTACCTTAGCTACAACTTCAGCTAAGCTGTACCTGTAGTAGCTTCACGTCTCAGTAAAAGAAGCTGGTTTGTTGAATCGAGTGTCTGTCTTCATTCTGACTCGGAGCTAAAATACGCTCATGTTGACGTTCAACAGTTATCGTTCTCGGTCGGACTTCTTGTTTCTCCGACTGTTCTCCCTCCTGGCGCCTCTTTGCTCCGTTGGGTTTCCGTCCACCTGTTGTGAATAAAAACTGGCTGCAGCGTGAAGTGTGACGTTGGTAGTAGCACCTTCTTCTTCTACACATATACGACACATAAACAACCGGAAACATCTGACGTTAAGTTAACGTTATTAAGGTCAGTCGTCTTACGCTGCCCCCTGATGTTCGTAGGGAGTTTTTTTATCAGGTTAATGATTGATTGAATGTAAATTTTATCAAGTGTTTATTTGTTTTTCTTCACATTTTCAAATCCTTTTATGAAGACTCTTTCCATCAAACCTTTCACTCGACGTTCTAGAACTTTGAAGAATGTAGCGTCTCAACATTCTAGACGTCTTCTATACTCCTTCTAAGAGCTACAATTTGTGTGTTTTTTTTTTGTTTTTTTTAAATATCACATCAACACCAGAAACACTGTGTACGAACCGATGTCGTGGAGTTTAAGATCAGTCGTCTTACGCTGACCCCTGATGTTCACGGGGAGATTGTTAAAGTAAATTATATATAAGTTTTTATTTGTTTTTCTTCATTAATTTTCACGTATTATTAAAATCCTTGGATGCAGACTCTTCTGTTCTAGAGGAGTTCTGGAACTTTCAAGGTTCTGGAACGTAGCGTCTGAACATTCTAGAATTCTTCTACAAGCTACAACTCGTTTCCAGACATTTTCGTGTTTTTTTTTTTTTTAAATATCACATAAAATCAAACGTTAACACTAGAAAGACGACGTCTTGAACCAAAGTCGTAGATTTTAATGATTTAATGACCTGGAAGCAGATTAAAGTTTTATTCACAGCTCAGACGGTGGACCCGGTGGACCCGGTGGACCCGGTGGACCCGGTGGACCCGGTGGACCCGGTGGACCCGGTGGACCCGGTGGACCCGGTGGACCCGGTCCGTGTGTGCTGAGTTGCCAGACAGACCGACATCGCCATCCTTCGGCTTTAGGAGAAGAAAAAAACGGGGGTGTTTCAGATTAAAGGCGGGTCATGTGACTCCCCTGAGAGCGAGGAATGAGCTGCTGTTGCGGTGAAGTGAAGGGTGGAGGTGGAGGGTGGGGGGGATTTGAGAGTCCAGTTAGACAGATTTTAAAGGCGGGGGGGTCTATTCATGCGGTGGTCCATTCATGTGCATAATGCCAAGCGATGGAGGCCCCCATAGACCTGAGGGGCCCGGGGTCTCGGAGCTGTTCAGACCGCTGACCCCTGAAGAAATGTTAACATCATGTTAGCTTTGCTCATTAGCCCCAACTGGCCCCTCGCCACAGGGGGGGCGGGGGCCCGACCCCACATCCTCCTCCGTCCTCCTCCTCCGTCGTCTTCAAACTTTCCTCTCACGTCACTTCTTCCTTCTTTTTTCTTGTTTCTTTCCTCGTCTGTTGGTTTCGTGGCAGCGATCGACCTGATCAACAACCTGCTGCAGGTGAAGATGAGGAAGAGATACAGCGTGGACAAGACGCTCAGTCACCCCTGGTTACAGGTGAGACGTCCGCCAGCCAATGCTCACTTTTATTTTTATAAACTCCAGATCTGACCGGCCTCCACGACCAGCTCGCACACCAAGTTTGACTAAAAATACAAGTGTTGTTTCTGTTTTCTTTATTTTTAAACCGGCACATGTTTGACCACCGGTGATCATGTGACCACGACCGTGACATCGTAGCGTTAAAGCAGCGCGATCGACCCAGAACCGCGGTTCTTTTTTACATGAGTCAGTTCATGAGACAAAACTTCAGACGTGAAGAAGAAAAACAAATTAAAATGGTTCATTTTAGTTCGGATAATGTAGCTGCGCTCGCTAACTTAGCTACCGCTACTCTGGTTAACTTCAGCTAACTTACCCACTTTAGTCAACTTCGCCATGTTAGCCAACTTAGCTAATTTAGCAAATCTCACATTAGTCCCACAATTAGCAACCTCAGGTTTTTAGCTAATTCTGTCGTCTTGGTAAATTTAGCTGTGAGCTAACTCACCTGCCTGTTTAACCACCTGAGCTAACGTAGCTAATTCAGCTAACTTGGCTATATTAAACTTATACCTCAGCTAAATTAGCAACCACAGCTACTTTAACCTTAGTTAAGTGGTTAGAACAAGGTTATGTTCGCTAATTTAGCTAATTTTAGCTAACTTGGCCACATTAGTTAGCTTATTTTGCTAACTTTTAACTTTGTTACCTTAGCTACAACTTCGGTTAACTTGACCACGTTAAGCACTTATTTTTTTAAATATGGAGCTAAATTATCAGCAAAAAGTCAGCTAACGTGGCTACGTTTGTTAACTTAGCTAATTTAACAACCTTGAGTAACTTAGCTGATTTAGCTAATTTGGCTACATTAATGAACTTATTTTGACAACTTTAACTTTAGCTAACTTTGTTACTTTAGCTACAACTTCGTGATACTTAAGGTATTTTTGTAGCTGCCTCGGTTAGTTTTCGGTTTGGTTTTGGGTGGTCAGGTGATAAACGTGCGGTCTGACCCGTCTCCTTCAGGACTACCAGATGTGGTTGGACCTCAGGAACCTGGAGTCGCGTATGAACGAGCGCTACATCACCCACGAGAGCGACGACCTGCGCTGGCATCACCACGCTCAGCTGAGCGGCCTGGACTACCCGCTGCACCTCGCTAACGGGCCGCGCAGCAGCGACGGCGCGGTCGGCGTCCAGGGGGCGGAGCGCTACCAGGAGCAGGAGGAGCTGGAGACGCTGAGCGAGAGGGTCAGTGAGCTGTAACCACGACGACGACCACGTCGACCCAGAACCAGACCACCAAACCAAACCGCACAAAAGAGAAACGGGAAGATAAAAGACAACGTTTCAATTTACAGCTTCGTGTCGTAATTCTGACCCAACGTCTTGTTTTATTCCTCAGATTCTTTCATAAAATAATTCACGACGTTTTATTTTGTAACAATGAGACAAAGATATTTAAAGTCTGTTCAAAGAAAAAAGGGTTTTGATATTTTAATGATTATGTTGCGACGATGAGATTTAATTATTTTACATAAATGAAATGGTAAAAGTACTATTTATTTTACCTGATAAGACAAGTAAAAGAAGCCATATGAATAATAATAAACAAAATGTATATTTCAACAATTTATTTCCCTTAGTAGAAAAAATAAATGATATAAAACAAGTCGAGATGTTTAATTAAAATTTAAATGAATAATTAAAAGACAAACTAACATTAATAAAATCATATTTTTATAAGATGGTTCAGAATTATTTCATACAAATATTATAAACTGATACTAATAATTAGTATAGTAAAAATAAAAAGGTTTCCTGTCGAGGTTTAATTAAATGAATAAAAACACTTTTCTTTTATTTATTTATTTAAATAAATTAGAAAAAAATAAAATATCCAGAATTTATAAGATTTAAAAACAAAACTAATGTTACAAAACGTTGAGTCATGATTCCAGAATAAAGTTGATTTGTTTCTTTTTATTTTCCGACGACATGAAACGTTTCGTGCCTCAGATTTTCAACCTTCATCCGTGGAATCGAAGCGTCGCCGTCGTGTCCGATGAGAAGTTTATTTTAGTGTGTAAAGTATTAATATTTAATATTTCATATTTAACATTTAAAGCTGAGGCGTCGTTCTGTTCGACAGCCGACGTTTCCGACACAAATGGAAACAAACGTCCTGCTGTTTTTCTTTGGCAGCGTCGCAGCGACAGGAGGAGTCAGGGTTTCGTTCCAGACACAGAAACCAGA
This sequence comes from Polydactylus sextarius, assembly GCA_016801845.1. Classification (NCBI taxonomy): domain Eukaryota; kingdom Metazoa; phylum Chordata; class Actinopteri; family Polynemidae; genus Polydactylus; species Polydactylus sextarius. The sequence goes on from CM028931.1 coordinate 12,116,998, forward strand.
TAATGAATAATAAACCTCGTTCATTCATGAGCTCGTCTGTGTTTCTCTACATGGAAATGTAGCAGTTTTGGAATGAAAATCCTCAATTAAAACAAAACAAAACAAAAAAAAAAATCCAAACCAAAAACGACGTAGATGAATATTTATTCTTTAGCTTCTATAGATGTTTGTTTTCTTTGTGTTTTTTTTTTAAAGAATAAATTAATGTGAGGTTTCACACGTCGGCCGAGCTGCTGCTGCTTCACTGTGTTGCTGCAAAAACAACAAAATGTCCGCCGCCGCCGCCGCCTCAAGGCCGTTGTATTGTCACGTCTTTTTTTTTTTTTGTCTGGAAAAAAAACCACAACCCACACAGCTCAGTTCGTCTGCTGGTTCCTCTGTTTATTTGTACAAAAAAAGAAAAAAAAAAGACAAACCACATCCTCTGTTCAGACTCTGTACGGGACGAGACCCGGACGCTCCAGCGCCAAAGCTACGACCTCGGCCGCTAACGCGCTAGCGACCGACGCTAACAACCGACGCTAACGTTGATTTTTTTTCTTGTGGTAAGAAGAGAAATCAGAGCTCAGCTAAATACGTCTTTAAACAGATTTAAAGCTGAATGTAGGTTTGACAAAACGCTTCTCAAACGTATTCATTTGCTAATTTAGCGAGCTAGTTATCCTAGCGGTTTAGCTAACGTTAGCGACCTGACGGCAAAGTTACATAAACAAAGTTTCGTCCAGTTTCTGATTAAATGACTCGTCATGTCACATCAACGTGACATAACCAACATTAGCGTTAGCATCAGCAGCTGTTTACTCATTAGCTTTACCTAGCATGCTAACCAGCTAGCCCAGATTCATCTCGTTGTTCACTAGCTCCTCTGACATTTTATTGTGGCTCATCTGTCACAACTTACTGCAGCTGTCGGCGTTAGCATGGCTAGTTGCTATGTTAGCATTAGCCTCCTCGCTACAGTAGCGAGTAAGTGCCCAATTTTGATTCGCTTGAAAAACCTTAAAGTTAGATTTTTCTGTTGTTCTTATTGTTCTGTAACTTCTTCCAGACTTTTTGTAAACTCTGGCTGTGGCTACATGCTACATGCTAATTTCAGTTCCAGACAAACTGTGCTAAGCTAGCAGCTAGCAACTAGCGTCCTTTGTGTTTCTTGATTTTAGTAGTTTAATTGATTATGACTTTTGCTCCAACTGATGCTGGAACTTCAACATTTTATTAAATTATTATTATTTATTTGGGTCCAGGAACATGTAGAACAAAAATCACGTTTTTTAAATGAAGCTAAATTACCACTAGCATACACGCTACTGAGCATTGAACTTCAAGACAAAACACTTCGTCTCGTTATGTTTCTTAAAATACTGAAGTTTAAATTTCTGTATCAAATCCAAACGATGACGCTTTGAGATATTTTTCACAGTTTATTTAATTCTTGGGGTCGTCAGTGTTTTTTTCCACGTGGGCGTCCGTTAATGAATTTGAAAGTTTCCAGTTTGCGGCCTCGTGTTGCCGCTCAGTGGACGGCGATGGTTCGGGTCGCGCTCCGCGGGTCGCGTGTTTACCGATAAGCAAAGCGGATCCGAGCGGCTACGTCTCCGTCTCCTCCCGTACAGAGACGCCGTCGAACAGCTTGTATCCGGGTTGTCGGGTTGTCGTGATCCTGCCACAGATCTGAAAAATAAGGGCTGTTCCTCTGAAGCCTCCATGGCCTTGACTTCTCCGTGCCTCTCTCTTTTTTTTTCCTCTCGCTGACTGATGCTTCTGTTTCGTCTGAAACGTCGTTTCAGCTTCAACAGGAAACGTCGACGTCTTTTACGTGTTTCTTTGTCAAACCGGTGATTTATGGAGCGTCGTTTTATAACTGTGGCGTGTGTGTGTGTGTGTGTGTGTGTGTTATCTAGTGTAAAAATAATAACTGAGCTACACAGCTAACGTTAGCATTAGCAGCTAATTAGTGAGTTCGACTTACGCTGGCGTCCAATTCGGGAGCTAACGTTAGCTATGTAGCAGGTCAAAATACAAAATAAAAAGATCTGAAGGGAAATGACAAAAAAAAGAATAAAAGATTCAAAATGTTACAAAGACAAAAGTCACAGAAGAAAAAAAAACACAGATATTTAATATTTAACAGTTGAGTTTTTAAAAAAAAAAAAAAAAAAAAAAAAAAACAAAAGAACCAAAAAACAACAAGATATAATGTGTCAAATTGCAATTTTATTCCTTTTTCTTCAACCACTGGGACAAAGCTAATGGTGGTGGCTAACGCTAGCTAAGCTAACTGCCTGTTAGCTTGTTTTTATTTCTGCTAATTTTGAGGAAAAGTCACTCGTGGCGCTACTTCCTGGTTAGAACGTGACCACCGACGCTTTGCCTTGTTGGTTGAAGAATTCATCACTTTCTGTTGAAACTTTCTGGAAACTTTTGCTGAATTATTTAAAAAAAGAAAAAAGGAAAGCAACAGTTCAGCAGCGGTGGTCGTCGGTGTTAGCAGGTGAACGAGGAGACGTGTTCGTGCTCTGCAGGAAATGAAAAGATGTATTTTTCTCTGCATCATGTTTAAATAAAGATATTTTAAAACGAGCTTCAGATGTGTGTTTTCATCTTTGACCTTGACGTTAGCTAAGCTAACGACGACAACAGCACAAGTCCAGAGAAACATTTGTTTTATCTTCATTTATCTATTTATTTTTTTGTTTGTGTGTTTTTGCAGGTTTTGTAGCTACTTTTACAACTTGCTGCTACTAGAAGATTAAACATTACTCCTGTAACTGAGACTATAACTACAACGTTTAGTTATTTTATAGTTTTATCGACGTCTTGGAACCTGTATAAGAAAAATTACCGTTTTTAATTTGCTACAAAAACCTTAAAGTTTCATTAATCTATTGTTCTTATTGTTTTGTAACATTTGTTCCAGACTATTTGTAAACTCTGTGGCTACGTGCAGATAAAAGTGTGCTAAGCTAGCTGCTAGCATTTAATTGAAACTTAATGGGTTTTATTTTTATGACTAGAAAGTATTTTTATTTCCCGTGTACGTGTTTTGATGCGTAGCGAATATGTATGTACATATAAAACTACTAACATTTATATTTTTATTTCATAAAACTACAGTTTTATTGATAGTACAACTCCACATGCTACATTATTAATTCTTCTAGTACTTTAACTGAGACTGTAGCTGTAACATTATATTATATTATAATTATTTAGTCGCCCAGGAACCTGTATAATAAAAATGACCATTTTAACTCACCTGTAACTTTATATACTGGTGTTTTTATACGTATACTCAGTAAAATACAGGTTTAAAAACATACATAGATTATAACCAGAGGTGTGAATACGTGACCACACACGACATATACAGTTTGTCGTTATACTGCGACTGATCATATTTCTGCTTCTACTTGATTCCAGTTTAATCGAAATGTTTTTTGTTTGATTTCATCTTATAGACGAATAAAAATAGAAAACTTCAATGTGGACGAGTTGAACATTAAAGACTAAAATAAATCACAGATATGACAAAGTGCACTTTTATTCTTTTATTCTTTTTTTTTACTACTACAACAGTCCATTTCCTGCCGCTCATCCGGGGTCGGGTCTGGGCTTTTATTTTGACAGTACGACAGCAACATTTACATCAGTGACAGTGTTGGTCGTGTTTTTAGTGATGTGTTTAAATTGCTTTGACATGTTTGGCTGCAGGAAGTGTTTCTGTTTTGCCAATAAAATCAACCGACTCGTCTTTTTCCTTTTGTTTTGTTTTGTTTTTTTCCAGCTCTAATACTCGAGAAATAAAACGAAAGGTTTCGATTCAAACGTGGAAGCTCTCGACCCCAAGGTGTTGTTCATCTTCATCATCGTCTTCATCATCATCATCATAATAATAATAATAAAAACAACAGTGAAGACGAGATGATTAAATAGAAATTAATCAAACTGGATTTTTTCTTTTTTTATCAAAACAGACGAGAAAAGAAACAAAGTGAGTTTTTATCAGAAGAAAAACAATGAGTCAAAGTCGCCACAAGATGGCGCCCAATGAGAGGTGACTGCTGCTATCTGTGTGTGTGTGTGTGTTACTCTCACTTACAATGTTTTTAGGTGTGTGTGTGTGTGTGTGTGTGTGTGTGTGTTGTACATGAAGATGTGTGTTTCTTTTCTTCTTGTTTTCTAACAGGTTTTTTTTTGTCTTGCGTTGTGTGTGTGTGTGTGTGTGTGTGTGTGTGTGAGTTTCTTGGTTGTTTGTTTGTCGTTGTGTGTTTTTGTCCTCTACGTGTGTGTGTGTGTGTGTGTCAGTCTTTGTCATCCATGTTGTGTCGTGTATTTTCTGTGTGTTAGTTTTTTTTCCGGTGTTGTTTTGTTGTTCGTGTTTGTTGCGCCTCCCAACACCTACCGCGGTGCTTGTTGGGACACCGGGGGCCACATGAACACGAACACACACATTTAAGAAACAGCAGACAACAAAAACAAACAAGCCTCCCTATATGCCAATTAAAAAAAGCGAAGGAGGCGGGTTTAAGATAAAAAACCACAGAATTATTTCAAACGACCGAGTGAAACTGACGACGAGTCGAGAACCAGAACGAACCGACGTCGAACCAGAAAACACTGATGTTTGTGGTTCGACGAGTGTGAAACAGGAAGAAGGATTTTATAACAACACACACACACACACACACACACACACACACACACGGTGAGGCTGTCGTGTGTAAATGAGTCGTCAAATCAAAGCAGCTGCAGAGAAACTGAACTGAAGCGTCTTTGTCTTCACACACACACACACACACACACAACATAAATAATAAAATAAAACCAAATCAAATCAAATCAAATCAAATAAAATAAAATGTTTCAAACGTTTTAAACGTTTCAGCTGCACAAATAAAAACTAAACAACCTGTTAAATCATAATAAAATAAACATGAAGAATTAACACTGATGTTTTTTAAAAAAGGAAATAAAAGTATCTTTGTTTTTAATAATATTTAATATTGTCTGAGTTTGTAAATAAACAACTGACGATAAACAAATAAACAACATGTTAAAACATTTAAATGTAAAATTTCAATTTGAATTGAATTTATGAAGAAAATGATCAAAGTTTGATCATTTAAACAAAATCAGCAGATTTAATTCTAATTATTAACATTCACATTTGATTCTTCTTTACTTTTAAATAATAATAATAATAATAATAATAATAAGATGTTTGTGTTTTTTATATAAACTCATGATTTTATACATTTAATTTCTCTTATTTATAAATAATAATAATAATAAAATAGGTCATTTCAACATTAAATATGTTTTAAATCAAATGTAGTTTTATTAATTTATAAGTTCATGTTTCACTAGAAGCTGCAGCTTTTTCATTATATTTTCTAATTCTTTGAATTCTTCTTATAACGTGTAAAGTTTCATTCTCACCGTCGTCCGTCGCTCGTCGTTCGGCTGAAAGAAGAAAACAAACCCGTCGTGATTCTTTGTGTCGAGTCTCGTTAAAGCGTTCGCCTGCTGAGGCCAAAAAAAACCACCAAACCGTAAAGAAACGTAAAGAAAAAAAACAAAAAAACACCTCGAACGTTCGACGGAGACGAAGACGAAGCTGCTGCTTCTCAAATAAAACACGTCAATAAAAAGACTCGTTTAATGTTTAATGATCAAATAAAAACATTTCATTTCCACCTTTAGTTTCTCACTTTATTTGTAGCTTTTATTTTATTTTAAATACGATTTTTATTTAAACATCAGTTTCATTTCTCTTTTATTTTGTTTCATCCATCGTCTCCGTGTCCGTTGCTGCTGCAGCTTTTTTCTTTTATTTCTCCTGCGTCGCCGCCGCCGCTGCTTCTATTGTCTCTACCTTTTATTTCTATTTTTACATGTTGTGTTCTGGTGTTATTCAGAGCCGCTGAGGCTGAGCTGTCAGCTCCACGCCCGCCGCCGCCGCCGCCCGCCGCCGCCGGGCATACCAGTCTGTAAAACACCAGCCGCCATATGTCTCTCACTGACTCTCGTTTTCTCGCTTCATTTACTCTTCATCTCTTTCTCTTCATCTTCTTTTTCCCTTTTTCTCTCTTTGGATTTTTTCGTCTTTTATCGTCGTTTGAAAAAACAAACAAACAAAAAAAAAAACGAATAAAAAAAATCAGCTGGAAATTTAATTTATAAAAATAAACCAGAAAACAAGACGTGGTGTTTTTGTGTGTGTGACGATTTCGTCATAATCAACATTGTTTCATTATAAAAAAAAAAGTCGGACGTGAACTTAAAACAGTCGTGACACAGCACCCCCCCTTTTTTGTTAATATTGTTATTTAAAAATGTCTAAAATTCCCTGACGAATTTGCAATTAATCAAATTACCAAAAACTAATTAACAAGCGGTGAACCTGGGACTTTTAGGACCCCTTGGGGTCCGTTGGGGGGCGGCGGCGGCAGCGGCAGTGGTGGTGGTGGTGGTGGTGGTGGTGGGGGTGGGGGGGTAATCCAGCTCTGATAATAACGAAACGCGTCCTCGTGTGGGTAATAAACAAATATTGATCGGAGCAGATCACAAACAAGCGTCTGTAAACAGTTTACAGTCTGCTGGTGTAATATTGTAGAAAACAAGGTGATGAAACACGACACAATAATAGCTTCACAGCATAACAGCTTAACTCACTCCAACTCTGCCTCCTTTAGAAATTAACGCACATACACATGTAATTAGCGGCGGTGAATGCGTTTTGAAGGAAACATAATTACATAATGCAAAAAAAAAAAAAATGTTGATGCTAAACTCGTCAGTCAGACGTTGAGTGACGGAGACGTTCCTTTGTTTTTCTGACAGATTCAACGTTTAAAGAAGAAAGAAAAAAAAGATAATTAACATTTTAACCAAAAATAAAAGTAAACCTGGAGTTCAGACACGTCAAAGGTCAAAGGTCAAAACCGACGGGGAAATATTCAGTCGATCACCGTGTTTTTATTTCGTCAAATAATCAATTAAACCAAACCGATCAGATGATTAACGATGAACGTCCCCGCTTTGCACAATAATCACAACTTCAGTCACAAGCTTTTAATTTAATAATTAAAAATGAACTAAATTTATCAAGAAAATTGACATAACTTTGTAAAACGTCGCCGATAAATTACAACATCAACATGTTTTATTTTGTCTAATAATCAATTAAAACCAAACCGATCAGACACGTCCCCGCTTTGCACAAAAGTTAAATAAACCCTAGAAAAACACAACTATCGTAATTTCATTTTGTCCGATAATTAATTATAAAAACGACGTAACTTTGTAAAAACGTCGTCGTTTGGCACAAAAAACTCAAAGTTCCTGATAAAACCTCCGACCTCAATCACGTCTGTTTCATTTGTTCTGATGATTAATTATAAAATCATCAATAATCAACCATCACGACGTCTCGACGTTTTAACGAGCCACCAGGGGGCGACAAGACGTAAAGTCGATCACGACTGTTTCGTTTTGTCTCGTAATTAAATAAAAATAAAACAAAAAATGAACAAAGTTCTTCTGTTTGTACGAAAAACTCGACGTCGCGATAAAACGCGACCGTCCGGTTGTTTTCATCATCTGTAGCTACGAAGCTGATCCACGTCTGTGTGTTTATTTATGCTAACGCGCCACCAGGGGGCGGCCCGTGTTTTATCTTCACATCTGAAACGCTAGCGTGGTTTTTATTGTTTTTATTGTTTTTATTGTTGTTGAAGAAATAAACCGACGTCTTTTCATCTCGTTTTGTTTTCAGGTTCTTTTCTTTTCTCTCGTCGTCGTCTTTCACCGTTTCTCTCGTTCATTGTCTCTTTCGTCCTCTCACCGTCTTTCACTTCGTCTCTGTCAGACACACAGAGAGAGAGGATGATGGGTTTGTTGCCGTAGTAACTCCTCCATTCACCGTAACCGGCAGCGTCGCCCCGACGATGACGACACGCTCGGATACAACAGTTTTCCCATGTCGACGTGATTTAGTTTTGTCTGTTAGGAAACAAAATGAGATTAGACGGAGCGAGCGGCCCCTCCTCTTCCTCTTCCTCTTCCTCTCCTCCTTCCTCTCCTCCTTCCTTCCCTCCTTCCTTCCCTCTTCCCTCCGTCCTCGCTCACATGTTGATTACACACAGCGGCAGAAAAGACAACAGACGTGTAAAAACAAATGGATCGAGCCTCCCAATTATCGCCCTCGCCGTCGACGGGGTTTTCATCTGGGCTGCTTCTCCTCCTCCTCTTCCTCCTCCTCCTCCTCCTCAGATGTTGCTTTGCTGTTTGAGCTGAAGATGAAACATTATTGATCGCTGCAGGAAGACAAAGACAAACTGACCCCAGTGACCAGACCATAGAAAATAAAGCAGGCAGGATGCGACAAGTCGGAGACGGAAAAAAACAAAACAAAACACGACTCAGTTGTTAGAGAAACATTTGTGTCACAGTTTCCTGTTGATAAGTGATGTTTCAACACTTGTCGACCTCTGTTCATCTTCACTACGATCACATCACATCAGCTATAAATCCAAACGACGATGCTCAACTTCCTGCTCCGAGAGGAAACAACGAGCGTTTGACAGAACGGACAGAAGACGGCGTCTCGTCCTGGTCCTGGTCCTGGTCCAGAGATCTGGATCAACATGACGGAGGAGAGAGTCTAAACCGGCAGCGCCACGTTCTTCACGGCACCGCGGCGAAGGCCTCAGTTCACCTCAGTCGTCTGATCGTCCACTGAACCGAGCAGGTTTCACAGTCGGTGTAGTAACCAATCACAGGCCTGCGCCTTCTCAACGGATCAACACCTAGAACTGACGTCAGCTCAGGGACACGAGGTCGACGCCGCGACATAGACGAAACCACGATGTAGACGAAACCACGACGTAGACAAAACCACGACGTAGACGAAACCACGATGTAGACGAAACCACGATGTAGACAAAACCACGACGTAGACAAAACCACGACGTAGACAAAACCACGACGTAGACGAAACCACGATGTAGACGAAACCACGGCGTGAAGCTTAAACCACGATGTAGAGCGAGAGCGAAACCACGGCGTGAAGCGAAACCACGGCGTGAGACAAAACCACGGCGTGAAGCGAAACCACGATGTGAAGCGACACACAGCGAGAGCGAAACCACGATGTAGACGAAACCACGACGTAGACGAAACCACGACGTAGACGAAACCACGATGTAGACGACACATGACGTAGACGAAACCACGACGACGCAACGTGACTATTTGTCTACAGACACGGACAAACATGAATTAATCTTTAATGTCATGTAGTTATCTGAAGATTTATCTCTGAACTAGTCAACGGTTCGATTTCCACCAGCTGTTCAGTACGTGTTCAGTACTCTACGTGTTCAGTACTCTACGTGTTCAGTACTCTACGTGTTCAGTAACGTGTTAACTAACAGTTTAACGTTAGCGTTAGCATCAACTCCTCGTTCCTCCATCACCTGCTGCTGCAGTGAATCTTGGGATATGTTGGACAGGAAGTAGAACATCATGAGTCTCATTTCATTGGTTGGAAACACGTCCACTTCCTGTTCTAGAAACCGTCGTGGTTTCAAGTCCAACGACCGAGTCTGATAGAGGGAGTGTTTCAGGACGGCGCCACCCTGTGGACACGCTGTTATTGACGGCAGCTTCACCGGCTGAGACGGACTCGACTGTGATATTAATCGTGAGCCGTCTGGACTCCGGCGGGAACGACACCGTAGATTTAAAGCGACGGAGCCGGTTCTCAGCATGAAAAGGCTATAAAACCACTTTAAACAGGAGCCGGCGGGAACGTTAATGCACTTCACCTGCAGCCGCACTCACTCACAGTCGCCTCAGTCATCGAGTAACGCTGCTTTTCTCTTGTTTGAGAAAGTTTCAAAACCCACATTTTAAGACAGAATATTTAACAACCTGCGGGAGGAAGTTGACTGACGGTTGAAAACTTCACGTGTTCGATTAGAAACGACGTCATGAAAGAGACAACGTGGTGTTTTCTTCTCCGTCCAAACGGGTGGATCTGGACGTTCGGGTCTAGACGTTGACGTCGTCCGCTTGCTTGTCCAGGACGTTGCTCCTCCTCCATCTCTGATCCTAGTTTTTCAGATCAAACCTTTGACAAACTAGAAAACTAGAAAACTAGAAAACTAGAAAACCGTCTTCAGGTTCAACCTGAACCATCGTCAGGATTCAGGTGACGTTTCCCTCCAACCGGAGCTGGAACCGAGCAGCAGTAACAGCTCCGCTATAGAAGTTTCTATTCAGTCTCCGGCGGCTGAAACTTCAGACTCCGGGCAGATTATTTGTGACTCCAGACTGGAGTCACAGCGACGTGTGGCCTCCTCTCTTTCTCTTGCTTTTCATGTTCTGGCGGTCGGATTGATTTTGTGTCACCGCTGCTGTTTCTCTCCCGGGGGAGGATTTGTGAAAAGACTCTCTGGGTTTTGAATAAACACCGAGCGACCGTTTACGCTGTTTACTCACCACAACAAGTCGACTGCAAACCAATAGATCTGTGTGTGTGTGTGTGTGTGTGTGTGTGTGTGTGTGTGTGTGTGTGTGTGTGTGTGTGTGTGTGACGACAGTGAAGCTCCAGACCAACGAGATATTTTAAGATCCAACGTTTGATCTTTTACTCGGTGGTGTTGAAGGTTCCGGAACAAAATGTAACTGAAGCGAACAAAGAAAGAACGAGGACGAAGACAAACACGTCTGATACCAACTGAACCGAGTCCGAGTCCAGACTCAAGTCTCCGGACTTCAAGTCCAAGTTGAGTCCACCACAAACGAAAGTTAGAAACGAGTGGACGTGGACAAAAAATAGATCAACAGATCAATCAATAGACTGACGATCAAAACTTGTTTCTTCTCTTCTTCTACTGTTTATTGGAAGTAGCATGCTACTATTAGTCAGACGGTTTTATAGATCGATAGAAATCAATATCTATCTATCATCTGTCTTCTGATTGATGTATCGATCTATTGATCTATTGATCTATCGATGTATCGATGTGTTTCCAGCGACTGGTCTGAGCCTCGTTCTTCTTCGTTCGTCGCTGCAGGTTCACGTCTCTGACACGAGACGAGCTGCTGCTTCCTGTGGCCAGTAGAGAACACGACCGACCTCCACCTCCACCTCCACCTCCACCTCCACCATTACCCCACCTCCACCTCCACCTCCACCTCCACCTCCACCTCCACCATCACCTCCACCCACCTCCACCTCCACCTCCACCTCCACCTCCACCTCCACCTCCACCATCACCTCCACCTCCACCTCCACCTCCACCTCCACCTCCACCATTACCTCTACCTCCACCTCCACCTCCACCATTACCTCTACCTTCACCTCCACCTCCACCTTCACCTCACCTCCACCTCCACCTCCACCTCCACCTCCACCTCCACCTCCACCATCACCTCCACCTCTACCTCCACCTCCACCTCCACCTCCACCTCCCCTTCACCTCCACCTCCACCTTCACCTCCACCTCCACCTCCACCTTCACCTCCACCTCCACCATCACCTCTACCTCCACAACTACCTCTACCTCCACCTCCACCTTCACCTCCACCTCCACCTCCACCTCCACCTCACCTTCACCTTCACCTCCACCTCCACCTTCACCTCCACCTCCACCTCCACCTCACCTCTACCTCTACCTCTACCTCCACCTCTACCTCCACCATCACCTCCTCCACCTCCTGCATCTCCATCACCTGCACCTCCTCCATCACCTCCTCTACCACCACCACCTCCTGCACCTCCACCTCTACCTCCATCACCACCTACACCTCCTTCACCACCTCCTCCACCACCTCCTCCACCTCCTCCTCCACCTCCTCCTCCACCTCCTCCTCCTCCTCCACCTCCTTCTCCATAAAAGACAGAAAAAAATGTTTAGCTAATGAAAACTAGTTGGACGTGAAAGTAATTCTCAGGAGAAAAGGTTATTCTTTCTAATTTAGCAGCGATCGTTTGTGATTGGTCGGGTGGTGGTGGTGGAGGTGGGGGTGGTGTTGGGGGGGGGGCAGAGTCACCCTGAGAGACACAGAGACAAAGAGTAGGTTTAATTCCCTCAGTAAAGGCCGGAGCTGCATGAGAAACCAATCTGAGAGCTATTATCTTCCTTTTCTCTCATCAAATTGGAAGCAGGTCTGATTTGGCCTTAATCGAGCTAATCTCCCCCGCTGCTCCTTCACAAAACTGGCTGCAGCTCAAATCATTTCCCTGCCTGAGGAAGAATATTGGTCATTTTCTTTTAGCACCAGGACTCTTATTAAGAGCCATCTCTAATTTTCTCTCTGTCTCACCGAGGGGGTCGAGGAAGGAGGGGGAGGAAGATGGCGGGCGTCGGAGCGCGGTGATTGCAGTTACCTAGACGACGGTCCGGCGGTGGCCCCGGGATCACGGCCGGGCGGGGTGACGAGGGACGGGGGGGCAGCGGCGGAGCTGAAATTGCATTCCATTAGTGCTAATATGGAGACATTAAGAGTCCGTCTAAAGCTGCGGCCGCTAACGATTACGGTCACTAATTCGTCCAATCAGCTCGTGAGCAGAGACGCTCGATGAAGTCATAACGACCTCGACGCCGCCGCCGCCGAGGCTATTACCGCCGATGATTGACAGCAGCCAACGCTTTGTTTTAAACACAGCGAGAAGAGAAGAAGACGAGGGAGAAGAAAAGGCCACGAGGACGAAGACGCTTCCCCTCGTCCTCCTCGTTTCGTTGTTTCCAGTCTTGTTGCTAAAGTCTGGTTTGTAATTAGAAAACACGAGAGTCACGTTTGACACCGAAGCCTCGACGCTGAAACATCTCGTTAACTTCACAACAACAACTGGAGCTGAGACGGAAACGGTCTGACGTTCGGTTGAAGACTTCGTAGGATCCAGATGATGAAGATCTGACAGATCAAGACGTGGTTGTTGATCAGGTGTCTCAAAGACCAGGTCCTGAACGACGTCTCAAAGACCAGGTCCTGAACGACGTCTCAAAGACCAGGTCCTGAACGACGTCTCAAAGACCAGGTCCTGAACGACGTCTCAAAGACCAGGTCCTGAACGACGTCTCAAAGACCAGGTCCTGAACCAACCACAGGAAGTAGATTTTTTGAAAAACGTCTTTACTTCCTGTTTTAGAGACTGGACACAGAGACATCAGCTCTGAGTGGACGATCAGATAGGCTATTGATTGATCTATTGATCTGTAGATCTATTGATCAATCGATCTATCCATTCAGATAAAAATCCAACAAGATCCATTAAAAGTAGTTTTCATTTCATCGTGTTTGTTGTTTTATCTCTGACAACAAGAGTTTTTACACAAAACACAACATTAGTTGAAATTAGTTTTTTTCTGTTAAATAACTGACGTACATGTTGGAGCCGTTAGCGTCGAGCTAACGGAGACGCTAGCTCCCAAAGTTAGGGTCGTACGTGATTCTGACAGATTTCTACGAACAAACGACCTCGTCCACACGTCAATATTGTTGTTTTTAGTCAGTTTTTATTTATTTATTTTTTTCCCTCTCAGAGAAACAGTTAAATGTTCCAGAAACGATGTCGTTAAGTTTAAATGAAAATAGTTTTTGACCCGAACGAGAACGAAACAACAACAACAACAACAAACAACAACAACACAAAGTCTTGATGTAGAAACTTGACTTAAAGGAGATAAACAGGGATAAAGAAGTAAAGTCGGACAAAAAAAAAAAAACAAGTTGAGAAATGAAACAAGACGCGTCAGAAATAAACAGTTGACAAACAACAGATAAAAAACACATCAAAGTGTTTCCGACGTTTCGGAGACGGTTTTTATTCCCTGGAGATAAATTTAATTTACGTGTCAGCTTCAGAAACAAGGTTTCACCGCTGATGTCAGAGTGTTGCTTTAATTGAAAATTATGTTGAAAAGTAATTTTCAAAACCAAATTTAGACTTTGAAAAGAGTTGAAGAGAAAAAAAAACAAAAAAAAAAAAAAAAAAAATGAAAAAAAAACAACAACAACATGGTCATTAAAACCCGGCGGCGCCGCGTTCTCACTCAATTAGAACGTGTTTGGTGGAAATTAGACTGTAATTACGCAAACAGAGACGCTCTCAATATTTTTAGAGCACGGAAAAATATTACGTTATTTATTTATTACTTCTTCTTCAGCGTTGGTGTCAGTCATCCGGCGGCGCCTATATGTTCAGACGCTATAAATGAAACGAGACATTAAAGCCTTCGATCAGAGAACGATAAACAAGCGTCAGACCGAGCCGAGTTTCTGCTGCTTCGCTTTGTTTCGACACAAAATGATCGGAGAGAAAAACACGGTATTAATGATGTGTGAAGAACAAACGTGACGGAGGCGGAGGAGACGGGAAATATCCTGACAAACAAGTCGTCATCGTCACATTAAACATCTGACGGAGTCAAAAAAACAACTCGCGTGTTTCAAGAGATGAAAGACAAAAAATCAGCAGCAGAAGTTGTTCATTTATGAGACAAAGATGTGAGATTAAAACCTGATTATTCTCCAGGATTAAAAGTCATGTCAGAGATTAAAGACCTGACTTTAAAATGTTCGTAAAGACGCAGCGACGCTAGCAACGTTAGCTAGGTTAGCTGAAGTTGTAGCTAAGGTAGCAAAGTTAGCTAGGTTAGCTCAAGATGGCCGCCGACTTGTGCAGGTGATTTGATATTGTCGTTAAAACATTTTGATCAAACTGCCTCCATGTCTGGAAACAATAACAGTCCCATTGGTCCGGTCCAGGTTCCGGTCCAGGTTCCGGTCCAGGTTCCGGTCCAGGCTCCGGTCCAGGCTCCGGTCCAGGTTCTCTCTCCTCCATAAAAGCAGCTGGATCCCGTCACTTCCTGTTTGACCGTGTGTTCCTCCACCTGCTGCTTCAACAAACAAACTCGGTAACAAGTCAAGTTCGTTTGTTCATTAAATCATCGTGAACATTATTGATTATTGATCATCATCAACCCGATCGCATCTTCAATCTGAGATTTGATCAAGATTAAACTCACATTAAAGATAAATAGACGACATTTCCTGATCGATAATGAAAAACTGATCGATTGATGATGAAAATATTGTTTTTTTTCAGGGTCGTGACGACGTCACAGGAAGAAGAAGAAGAAGTGAAGTCGTGTTTCATTAAAGGTAAATTAAAACATTTAAACCGTCGCTTCAACTAGAAGCTCAAATCTGTTCTTCCTGGTTTTATTCTGAAAGTCTCAACAGGAAGTTGTGGTTTGTTGTGGTCGATCGTTGTTTATTATTGTTCATCAACGTTTGAAGAAACTGTTGTTTGTTTATTTATATTTATCAGCTGTTTTGAGGAGGCTTTTAATTTGAAAGGTCAGCAGTGAGCAAGCTAGCTGTTAACATGCTAGCTGTTAGCATGCTAGCTGTTAGCAGCAACTTAATATTTTATTCTGAAATTGAAATATAAAGTTTATTAATAAAGACTCAGACCTGATCCAGGACTTTAGGATCTGGATCTGTTTTTAATATTTTAGTTTTTTTCTTTCATCGTTTTGTTTTGTATCTTTTATCTTATTTTCTCTTTTTATTTTCTTATTTTTTAAATTCATTTTTAAAGGAAAATGTTTTAGTGGTTTCCTTTCTAATAATAATAATAATAATAACAACAACAACAACAATGTGAAGCAGGAACCAGAGACACTGACTTTTTTTATCCACAAAAAGGATATTTTTATTATGTAAAAACTCGAGACGATGAGTTTCCTCCGTCAGCTGACGGAGGCCGTCGGCGCGATGATGCTGGTGACCAGCGGTGGTCCGACCTCCGTCATCCATCCGTCATCCATCCTCCGTCCATCGTTGGTCCAAATCAGCATTAATCAAGACATCTCAGCTCGTTCCTCCTCGTATCAAATCAGACCAAATGATTGCTGCCATTGAGCCGACGAAGGCCGAGCCGCCGCAATCAGACCCCGCTGCTCCGCTTCCCCCGGGGATCCCGACGCAGAATCACCCTGTTTTTCTTTTTTCACTCAAACTAATCGTTTAATAACAATAATAACGAAATAAAGACTGTGATTGACGTTGTGGAATTAAAGGAGGTGGTTGGATAAACACCACCGAAGAAGAAAAGATCCAGGTTTATTTATCACGTCAGATCCAAATCCTGATCCAGGTCCAGGACCAACAACAACTGTGTTTAAAACTCCTCCACCAATAAAGCTAGCAGCTAACGCTACATAGAGGAAGATATGTCTGCTAAAGCTAGCAGCTATATGTAAAAGGACACGTTAGCTAATGTTAGCAGCTAACGCCACATGTAGACAGATACATTAGCTAATTCTAGCAGCATAACGCTACATATTGGACGATACGTTGGCTAATGCTAGCAGCTAACGCTACATGTAGAAAGCTACGTTAGCTAATGCTACATGTAGAAAGCTATGTTAGCTAATGCTAGCAGATAATGCTACATGTAGCAGGCTACATTAGCTAATGCTAGCAGCTAACGTTACATGTAGAAGGCTACGTTAGCTAATGCTAGCAGCTAACGCTACATGTAGGACAGTATGTTAGCTAATATAAGCAGCTAATGCTACATGTAGAAGGCTATGTTAGCTAATGCTATCAGCTAATGCTACATGTAGAAAGCTACGTTAGCTAATGCTAGCAGCAAATGCCACATGTATAAGGCCACGTTAGCTAATGCTAGCCGCTAACGCCACATGTAGGAGGCTACATTAGCTAATGCTAGCAGCTAACGCCACATGTAGAAGGCTACGTTAGCTAATGCTAGCAGCTAACACCACATGTAGAAGGCTAAGTTAGCTAATGCTAGCAGCTAACGCCACATGTTGAAGGCCACATTAGCTAATGCTAGCAGCTAACGCCACATGTTGAAGGCCACGTTAGCTAATGCTAGCTGCTAACGCCACATGTAGAAGGCCACGTTAGCTAATGTTAGCAGCTAACGCCACATGTAGAAGGCCACGTTAGCTAATGCTAGCAGCTAACGCCACATGTAGAAGGCTACGTTAGCTAATGCTAGCAGCTAACCGATCAGCACCTTTAAACCAACGTTGTTTCTAAACTTTGACGTGAGGTGGTGATAGTTCAACGTCGGGGGCCCCCCCTCCCCGACTGACTGGACGGTTCCATCATATAAAATCCAGAAGACTGTTTGTTGTTACTACAGTTATTCAACCAACATCTTTATTTTCCCACAGTCCACCTGGTCCCTGCAGGTCTCACCACCTCCCTCCAGGGACCAGCTGTGGTTTGGGGTGTTGGGTGGGGTTGGGTGGGGTTGGGGGGAGGGGGACGCCACCTCAGCGGTCCCCGGTGCTTTTTTAATCCCCCGGAGGAGCTCTGAGAACCAGGACGGGAGGTTTCTCCCAGAGCGACGGAGGAGACGGTCGTTAGAAAACTATCGCTGGCTTCATTAGACTGGAGCTGAGGTGGATGGTTGATATGATGTCACTAAAAGAGCAGAGGAGGAGGAGGAGGAGGAGGAGGAGGAGGAGGAGGAGCAGGTTTCTTCCTCCGACAGTGGGAATGTTTGACATCGTGGTCCGGGTCCAGGTGACCGTCGGGTCGTGTTTCGGGATAATTGAGGGATCGGTGGATTAAACCTGCGACCGTGGTTCAACAAACAGCCACAGACTCCAGATCAGTCTGGAGGAGAAAGAGGCGGGAAAATGATGTCATCGTGTGACATCATCACGACGAACATGTGTCAAACTACAGGAAAAAAAAAATTTATAAAACTGGAAGAAAAAAAAAATTAAAAATTCTTTTTAATTAATTTATATATTTTATTTTTGTTTTATTTTTTACATGCTACGTTAGCTTTTAATAAATTAATTTTTTTAAAATAATTAAACTTATTTTTAATTTTAAAAACAAAACATTGTATTTTTCAAAAATATCTAAAAAAAATAACAAATTGAAAATTTTCTTGATTTGTAAAAAAAAAAACATTTAATGCTTAAAAATACAAATTTAGAAAATGAAACTTTTTAGATATTTTTTTAAAAGTTTTTTAAATATTTTAAAATTTCA
Source organism: Polydactylus sextarius (assembly GCA_016801845.1). Taxonomy (NCBI): domain Eukaryota; kingdom Metazoa; phylum Chordata; class Actinopteri; family Polynemidae; genus Polydactylus; species Polydactylus sextarius. Next base: position 12,135,061 of record CM028931.1, read on the forward strand.
CTTAAAAAACCAGTAGTAGAAAAATAGTTAAATAAATAAATAAATAATTATCTATAAAATATTTTAAAAAGTTATAATTAAGACATAAAATATTTCTCTAGAATATTTTATGAATTCTTTACAGAAAAAACAAGTTTTTATTTATTCATTTATTCTTTTTTAATAAATCACAATATTCTCTTTTATACTTGATGATTAGATGAAATTTTAAAAAGTATTTTACTTATTTAATTTGATTTATTTCACTAATTAATGAAGCGATTGTTGTCGAATGAATAAATATTATTATCAGTAAATAAACATCAGCGTTGAACTGAAACCACGTTGATGAAGTCTCTGATGGATCAGGATCAGGATCAGCTCAGACCTGGTCCAGGTGTCGAGAGTCGAGACCATAAACAATCCCACGACCTGGTTCGGACCTCGGACACATGAGTCTAGTGAGTCGGACCCTCGGGGGACGGGGGGGGTGATACCTGTTGGCCCCTCCCCTCTCTTCCTGATTGACAGATGGCTGCTCCATTAGATGAGAATGATAAGTGGCTCTCAGGACTTCCTCTTGACCTCTGACCTCTGAGACCCCGACTCTTGACCCCTCGCTCGCTCTCCAGGCATGTGTGAGTGAGTGTGTGTGTGTGTGTGTGTGTGTGTGTGCAGGTGCAGGTCACAAGTAAGTGATGTGGAGAGAAGCTTTTGTTTCTGAGGAGGTGGAGGAGGAGGAGGTGGTGGAGGAGCAGGTCAGACAGGAGGAGACGATGCAGAGAAACAAACTTTTAAATTCTTCAGTTTTAATCAAACTTCATCGTCTCTGAGGTTTTGATTCATCAAATAAAAATAAAATAAGAATAAAATAATAAATAATAATAAATAAAACAAAAAATAAATAAATTGAATAAAAATAAAATAAGTAATGATGAAATAAAATAAAATAAAATCAAAAAATAAAACAAAACAAACTTTAAAGAAATTTCCTTTTCAGTAAAAAATCAAATGATAATAAATCATCAATAATCAGTCATTAATCTTGGTGCTGTAGAGAATAAGAGACAATAATCTGAACAGATCAATAAAAAATAAAACTGAAACATTTAAAATAAAACGAAACACAAACGAAAACGTTTATTTATTATTTAATTCAAATTTTTAAAAATTGCTCATTTTTAACCAGATGGAGAATAATCAAAAATAACAATAATTATATTAAATTCATTTAAAATGTAACTGTCATGACTTTATTTTACTTTTTTTATGTTGTTTTTTAATATAATATAATATAATATAATATAATATAATATAATATAATATAATATAATATAATATAATATAATATAATATAATATCTACATACGCTGACGACGCCGGAGTTAAAGTGTTAACATTTTTTAAAAGTTTTATAATTTTATAATAAAATTTTATTTGTTTATAAGTTGTTTGCTTCTTGTTGTAAAACGAGTCAAACTATTATTATTATTATTATTATTTTATTTTATTTTATTTTATGATTATTTTATTTTACCCCCCCCCTCCCTCCTCCACCCGTCGTCAGGCTTCATTTCACAGTTTGAAGCCGAGAGTCTCTTTCACCTGCATCGTTCATTATTACTGTAATTATTTCTATTATTATAATTGTTATTATTGTGTGAATTTTATTTTTTATTCTAAAAAATCCTTCCCGGAGCCCAGACCTGAATCTCCGGCAGTTCCCGTTCCTCCCGCCGGCCGGCCCTCGTTCCGGCCGCTTTGACCTCAACTAATAATTATAATAATTCAGGTTGCCGCTTTGTTCTCTCGCTCTTCATACTTTTAAAGTGTTTCCAGTAATATCAGCTGTGTTTAGAAGTGGACTCTCTCTCCGGCGTCGTATTAATAAGCGGTGCGGTACTCAGCGCAGCGCGTGGTAAAGCTTCGCCATGATTACAGTACGCCATCAAGAAAATTAGTTGTTTCCCACTCACAAGCAAAGCACAGCGAGGGGTTTGCAACATAACAAGTTGCTTTTGTTTACGGCGGCTCGCTGGCTGTTTTCATTATGCCGAGACAAGCCCATAGCCCCGGAGCCAGCTGCCACAAATCACACGTTCAATTATTCTGCTTTGCTTATGAGCATCCAAATATTTAGTCCACTTACCGCGAACAAAAACAGTAGTAAAGTGATTACAGCCGCCGAGGAAGTCGAGTTCTCCTGCGAGAGGAAGAAGAAGAAAGGTAACGGCCTCGGCTGCAGGTAAACAGCAGGAAGTTCCAACGCGACGAGCGAAGAAGGAAGTTAGTGGACTTAATGGTGGAGGAGGAGGAGGTGGGAGGTCGCGACCCCGTCTTTGAAGAGAAAGACGAGCAGATCTTGAGCGGAGCAGAGGTCGAGCTCCCAGCAGGCCTGTGGAGGAGGATTACACGCTTTGATAGAAACACTTTAAATAAACTGTGGGTTTAATCCCTTAAAGGGCTTTAACTCAGCGCCCCGACTTCCTCCGCTGCAGCTGTGTGGCCCGACCAGACCCGGGCTCCTCCACCTACAACAAACAACGGCCCAAACAAAGAGGAGCTGACGATAACGACCGAGAAGCTCCGCTGTTAGACCGAACCACCTCAGGTCTCTGAAGTGTCTTTAAAGAACCGACGATCTCAAAGACTCCTTGACCTCGACGACCGAGACTCTCAGACGACTCGTTGAACCTCTTCACTGATTAATTAAATCATCTAGACAACCTGTAGAACAATGTTCAGGACGTCTACGACTAAAAAACCTTATTGACGACTGAGACCTCAAACACTCCAAAAAACAAGGTTTTGTAGATCATACAAGATCTTCAAAACCTCATCAATACCAATAAGATCCTGTAAGATCAATAGAGCCTCTTCACTGATCAATTAAATCATCTTGACAACCTATAGATCAATGATCAGGTTGGACGTCTAATTAAACATCTAAAACAACTTTTTATTGACGACTGAAACCTCTGAGACTCCTAGAAGACGTTTACGATCTATTACAAGATCATTAGATCCAGATGATCAGTAGAACCTCTTCACTGATCAATTAAATGATCTGAACAACCTGAAGAACAATTATCATCTCTAGAAGATTTTCTGATTCTTATTAAACATCTACAAGCTCCTCATTGATCAATACGACTGGTTAAAGAACCATGACAACATCTAAACATCCAGGACTTTTCACTGATTAATTGGAAAGTTTAGTCGTCAATAACAAAGTTCTAGAGGTTCCTCAGATTGTTCTAGTTGATGTTCAGATGATTTAATTGATCAGTGATGAGGTTCTAGAGGTTGTTTAGGAGGTTAACAAGGTTTTTAATGATCAGTGAGTTGGTTCTAGACGTTCTAGAGGTTGTTTAGTTGATTAAATTAATTAGTGAAGATGTTCTAGGATGTTGTTAAAGAACACGGTCGTTGTTTTAGATGTTTCATTCGTCAATAAGACGGATGTTTTGGTCCTTTACATTGTTCTAAATGTTCTTTAGATGATTTAATTCGATCAGTGAAAAGGTTCTACTGGACATTTAGGAAGTTATCAGGGTTTTTCAAGGAGTTTTGGAAGATGTAGTCGTTGATGAGACAGATCTAGAGGTTTAATTAATCAGTGATGAGGTTCTACGTGTTCTCTGGGAGTTTGGTGGATCAATAAAAAGGTTCTAGAGGTTTCAAATTGTTAATTGTTCTTAAGGTTGTTTGATTATTTAACTGAGGATGTTGTTAAAGAACATGGTCCGTCAGGAGGTTGTAGACGTCTTCCAGTTGTTTTCAGAAGTTTTATTAGTCAATAAAAAGTGTCGAGAGGTTTTTTCGTGACATCAACTTCCTCATCAACCTCTAGAACCATGAAGAGCAGTGGGAACCTGTAGAACCCGGTTAGAGAATAAAACCTTCAGAGACGACGTGGACCTGGTCTCTGATGAACCACGACCTCTGGATCAACGGTGCTTCAGTCTGAACGACGCACTCGGAAACCGAAACCTCTAATGATCCTTAGATCAGCGGTCGACTGTATTGATCCTGAGGTCAGAGGTCAGAGCAGCGTCCGGGGTCTCAGTGTCTTGCTCAAGGGCAGAGGCAGCAGTGAGTGAAATGATGAGGATAGAGGAGTCGTGTTGGTGAGACGATGACGTTTGAAGAAGGAAACGTCAGACGTTTATTTTATTTACAAAAAATCAGCAAAAGCTGCGACGTGACTTCAAACAGAAGATGTGTCGGTTTAACAACGGTACGATTCCTCGAGACGTTTGGTTTCTTCTTTTTATCGACTTTAAATCGTCCGACGTCTCCGACTTCGATGCTCTTTCTGTCTTTTCACCACGAAACTCCTCGACTCCGACGTCGTGGCCGAGGAGGAAGAGACGGAGCAATGTTAAACTATTTAAACCCGGCGGGAGTCGAGCAGCGGAGGGAAGGTCGAAGGCCGGACGGCGAATTTCAGAGGATTTAATTTGACGTGTTAAAAAAAATAAAAAATGATCTCCGTGTTGGACCTGGTTTGATCTGGAGGTTAATTCGCTTCAGAGGAGTAAAAAAAAAAACTGGCCCCAGACGAACAAATAAAACGTCTCGTTTCAGCCCCGATCTGGTTCATCTCATTGATCTTTTATCGTCTCAGTGGTTTTTTATTTATTTATTTATTTTCACGTGTTTTCGGTCGAAACAGAAACGTGACAGAAATCACGGAAAAAAACCGAAAAAACAAAATCTCTGAAAATAAAACGAAAAAAAAAAAAACTTATGTGCCTCCCCCCGTCCCCCTCATCCCCCCGCCCCCCTCCCTCCTATCACCCATCCATCCGTCCAACCCCCCCACCCCCGTGACCCTCACCCCCCCACCCCCCCACCCTTCCCCATTAGCTGCAGCCATTACAGCCCCTGAGAGCGAGTCATTACCGCTCCCATCCATGATGATGAAGCTCTCAGCTCCAAACACCGGCAGCTTGTACAGGCTTCGCTTGATTGGCAGGATACAGGGGGTGAGGAGGAGGGTGAGGAGTCGGGGTGAGGAGGAGGAGGAGGGAGGAAGAGGAGGAGGAGGGTTGTGTGATGGGAACTCCACTCGAGATGTGAATTGGCTTTGCCACTCCAATCAGGCCGCTGGATGACAAATGAAGTGTGTCTCTTTCACTCGCTCTCTCACCCTTTTTCTTCTTCTTCTTCTTCATCGTCGTCGTCTTCACCCCCCCCATCATCATCATCCTCATCCTCATCATCCTCACCCCCCCCCCCTCCCTTCACACTTCTCCTCTCTGTCCGGGTGGAGAAAGAAAGAAAAGGGGAGTTCATGTGGGAGCGCTTGACAGCAACACAATCACATTTCTATTCAGCTCCCCCGCCTGCCTCTTTTACCTTCCCCCGGCAGCCGGGCATGCTACACACACACACACACACACACACACACACACACACACACACACACACACACACGGGCCGGCCAATTAGAAAACGCGGCGCGAAAGAATCTGTGAAAGACACAAAAGGTCTTTAGAGGTTTGGACAGGTGTCTCATTTGGCCGCAGGACATAGTTGAGTTTTTTTTGTGGGCAGAAAGCGAGGAAGGTTATTTGTCGCGCTGTCATTTTTTTTTAACGCCCGACTCGTTTGTCTGGTTGTCTGTCGACGTTCGCAGCCTCCTCCATGGGAATGATGGGTAAATCTGCACCACAGAAGAAGACGACGGTGAAACAGAAGCAGATATTTACAGAAAACGGCGGCAGCATAAACGAGACGCAACGACAGAAAACTCACGATTTGTTAACGTAGAAAAACGTGACGTAAAAACAAATGTTGTCAGATATTAAACGTTTTCTTCAGTTAAAAGACGACTAAAGACGTGTAAATCTGCACCACAGAAGAAGATAAACAGAAACGTTCAGTCAGATCGTTTTCTATAAAATGTATCAGTAAAAAAATAATAATAATAATAATAATAATAATAATAAAGTATAAATACGACAGAAATACAGATGTGTATCAATGATGATGATGATAATAATAATAATAATAATAACTTTGTTTTAGAAGTTTAGTTGCAATAAAGTTGTGGGTTTTGTGATACAGTTGCTGTGTTTTAAACATTTTTGTTTGATAAGTTGCGATGTTTTGTTGCGATAAAGATGTGGTGTTTTAAACATTTTATTGCAATAAAGTTGCGGTATTTTGTCGCGATAAAGTTGCAGGTTTTGTGATACAGTTGCTGAGTTTTGAAAATTTTTTTGAGACAACTTGCAGCATTTTGTTGTGATAAAGTTGCGGTGTTTTGTTGCGATAAAGTTGCGGTGTTTTGTTGCGATAAAGTTGCGGTGTTTTGTTGCAGCGTTTTGTGTCGACTCTTCTTCAGAAACGTTCTTGTGTGAACGAGGAAACACCCGTTTTGTGTAAATACTCATTTACGTTTAAACGTGTCCTTCTTCTTCTTCTGTGGTTTAAATTTACCATCATTCCCACGGAGGAGGACAAACAACAACAACAACAACAACAAACAACAAACAACCTTCCTCGTTTGTGCCACAAATTCAACCAGAAGAAAAAAAACAACCTGGTATCTGTTGTTAATTTTTCCAGATACAGCGAGTTTAGATTAAATCCACGATTTGTGACGGGTTCTTCTTCTTCTTCGTGGTTTTTTCCCTGCGTACAGTAATTACAGTGGGATTGAAAAAACAAGAGCGGAGATAATTGGTTTGTTGGTTTGTTTTGCAGGGTTATTATCCAGCAGCTCCATTATGGCTGGCAGCACAGAAATCCCTCATTAGCATCCACAAATATATACAGAGAGAGAGATTCACCAGTGTTTAATACCAAACGCTCACACACACACACACACACACGGTGCACAAAAACATGAAAATACAATCGACAATGAAGCGGCGCTGACGATGCCTCCAGCTGTGACGAGACGCAGGAGGTGTGAGGAGGAGTAAAGAGGAGTGATGGAGGAGGAGGGAGGTGGCGTGAACTATTTGTTCAGCAAAACGAAGAAGAAGAAGGAGGAGGAGGAGGTTTTGATGTAGTTCTAACTGTGGTTCTGGTCCTGGTCCTGGTCCTGGTCCTGGTTTTGGAGGTTCAGGGTCGTGAGATAAATTGATTGTTTTATTTCATCAGGTTCTCTGAAAATCAGATCTTTTTAGATTTTTTGTTGCATTAAAGTTGCAGCGTTTGTTGCAATATAGTTGCAACATTTGTTACATTAAAGTTGGGTCATTTGTTGCAACAAAGTTGCAGTGTTTTTGTTGTAATATAGTTGCTGCATTTTTTTTTTGTTGCGGTAAAGTTGCAACGTTTCGTTTCACTTGAGTGAAACTTGTCGTTTCTGTGAACCCGTACTTTGAAAGTCCTGACAGGAAGCAGTGACCTTGTGTCTATTTTAATTTGAAAGTTTTGTTCTTGAACTTTTGTTAAACTCTAACTAAAGAATTATTTGATTAAATTAATTTACATAATATAATCTATGTTTTTACTATAAATGTACATTTTATATAAAAATGTAAATAAGATAAATCGTTTTCTAACCGGTCGGTTCGAGTTGAGCG
>CM028931.1:12145086-12147586 GCA_016801845.1 Polydactylus sextarius
GAAAAGATTGCGCTCGCGTTCGAGGAGTTTTCAAGGAGTTTTTGATGGTGAAAGTGCGAGAGATTTCTTCTTTTTTTTTCTTCTTCTTCCAAATTACAAGTTAGAGGCTACATCAGCTCACATTTACATTTTACACTTCAATCATAAAGACGAGGAGGAGGAGGAGGAGGAGGAGGAGGAGGAGGAGGAGCAGGTCGCAGCCTGAACCTTCGTTCAAGACGTTTAACAACAGAAAGGACGACTCAGCCGCAGGTCAAAGGTCACGAGGAGAACGACGACTGTTTGTTGTTGTTGTTTGTTGAGTTTTGTTTTAGAGGAAAAAGGTTTAATAACAGAAAACAAAACATCAAAATGTGTTTTCTGGACGGAAATATTCAGATAAAAATGTTTAAACGGAGGAAAAATCTCGTCAGACGGTTTTATTAGAAAAAAAAAAGGGAAATTTTATTTAAAGGAAAAAAACGTATTTAAATAGTTTTTTATACATTTTATTTTATTTTGCTTTTTATTTTTGGGGGATTGAGGAAAAAACGACAGAAAATGATTTTGTATTATTATTTTTTTAATATTACATTTATTTTTAAAATGATTTGATTATTTAGTCCATTTTATTTATTCTTTTTTATTGTTTTTTGATTTTCAAATCAAAACGTTTTTAAAAAATCACAAAATTAAAATAATTGGAAAATTTGAAGGAGGTGGAGGAGGTGGAGGAGGAGGTGGAGGTGGAGGTGGAGGAGGTGGAGGAGGTGGAGGAGGTGGAGGAGGTGGAGGAGGAGGTGGAGGAGGTGGAGGAGGTGGAGGAGGTGGAGGAGGTGGAGGAGTTACAGGAGGTGTAACAGCAGCAGTCAGGTGGTTCTAAAAACACGAATGTTCCCTAATGCTAATATTAGCTCATGCTAATGCATGCTAATGCTAGCTAATATTAACGTTACCTAATGCTAACGTTACCTAATGTTAACTAATGGTAACATTTGCTAATGTTAATGTTAAAGTTAAAATTAGCTCATATTAACTAATATTAACATTTGCTAATGTTAGCTTATGTAAGTGAACATTAGCTAACATTAGCATTAGGTAACATCAGCTAAATGTTAACTAATGGTAGCTAAAGTTAGCTGGTGTTTGCTAATGGTAAATAATGTTAGTCAATGTTAATTGACTGAGTGTTGAATCAAGTGTTTCTCAGACTAATCTGTTGGAATAAACAAACCATTAATTAGCTTAACTAACATGCTAACTAGCAGCTAAAGGCTCAGCAGCGCTAAAGCTGAAGATGTTTCATTAAAACTGAAGCACAACAACAGAGAAAGAGTGGTTCTAGAACAGAACGTGGTTCTAGAACAGAACGTGGTTCTAGAACAGAACGTGGTTCTAGAACAGAACAAGTGGTTCTAGAACAGAACAAGTGGTTCTAGAACAGAACGGGTGGTTCTAGAACAGAACGGGTGGTTCTAGAACAGAATGTGGTTCTAGAACAGAATGTGGTTCTAGAACAGAACATAGTTCTAGAACAGAACGTGGTTCTAGAACAGAACGGGTGGTTCTAGAACAGAACAAGTGGTTCTAGAACAGAACGTGGTTCTAGAACAGAACGTGGTTCTAGAACAGAACGGGTGCGTTAGCGTCGTGCGCTGTAGAACCCGTCCTGTTCCTCTGTGGTTAAACTGTTGTTACGTGTGGATGTTAAACGTTAGCTTTAGCTGAAACCTGCCGCTGACGCCGCTTCCGAAAAGCTCCAAATTACTCCGGTGTTACACTTTAAAAAAAAAAAAAAAAGAAAGAAAAACCTCGGAGCGTTTTTATAGCTTCGTATTTTTCCTGCGGGGATGAAGGTGATGATTTAAGCTGTCACGTCGCCGAGCGGTTTAACAATGGCTTCATAATAATATTTCAGCAAACTCATAAAAAAACATCGTGGACTTTGGCTGCCGAGCGCCTCGGCGTTTGAGGCTTTTGTGTTCGACTCAGCGAAGGCGACGATTTAATCTGACATATTTCGGAGCAGCAGAATAATAATATTTCAGCGTGGTCTTTCTTAACAGCCGAGGGAGAACAAAAGGCTGCAGGCCATTCATCCCCTGACGTTTTACTTTGACACCGGCTGCTCGGAGGCTCGGCGGGGGCTCCGCCGCCGCCGTCCGGGGGCTGAGACGAGCTGCTGCTCAAATACGTGACGGAGACGGGTCGCGGGTTCGAGTCCCGACCGCGTGGCGCCGCTGGTCCTCCTTCACCGGATGAACGTTGGTCTGCAGGTGGCGCCACAGAGACCACGGAGACTGATGTTAGAGAAGAACAAAATTCACAAATAATAATAATAATATTATTATTATTATTTTTTAATCTGATTTTTGTTTTTTTAGGATAAATTATTATTATTGTTTTAGGAAAAGTGTCAAAATTATTATTTATTTACATTAATTCTAATTATTTTCCGGTGTTTGGTTAAAAAAAATAAAATAAATAAAATTATTCGATTAAATTTAAATGAATCATTAAA
>CM028931.1:12152586-12165086 GCA_016801845.1 Polydactylus sextarius
CTGAAACACTAATTACAGCCGGGAACTGATTAGAGCCGAGTCGCCACATTAGCAGCTAATCGAGCGCTCACGTCTGAGAAGGAGACGTCTGCGTGTTTGATTAATTAGACGTCGAGTTTAATGTCGCTGCTGCGTCGGAGCAGACGAGATGACAGAGATGTAAAAAGAACCTGGAGAAGAATCTACTGACAAACTCATGTTGTTGTTTCTGTGATCACATGATCACATGATCACATGATCAATCCACATTAAAACAACGTCTGTCGCTTCAACTCCAAGATAAAAACCAAACACACACGACTGATTTTATTCTGAAAGTCCTAACAGGAAGTTGTATTTAATTTTGTTAACCAATCAGATCGTTACGTAGTTCAATTGAAGCCTGGACGTTTTGACGAGGTTTTATCGTATATTTACGACTTTTATCCTTGTGAATTTACAACTTTTATTTCAGTAAATTTATGACTTTTATTCTTGCAAATGTTTGACCTTTATTCTCGTAAATTTTACGACTTTTATTCTAGTAAATTTACAGCTTTTTTTATCTCGTAATTTTACGACTTTTATTCTCGTAAATTTTACGAATTTTATACTGGTAAATTTACAACTTTTATTCTCGTAATTTTGTGCCGTCGACCACCAGGAGGCGCTGCAGGAGTCACGTCGGCCATCTTGGTCTTAACGGTCCGCGGCGCGAACGCGCGTTCAGCCTGAAACCGACCCGGATTAACGATGACCAATGAGACGCGGCGTGAGCGATGACATCAGCCGTATCCCGATAACGACCACACAGCGACGCTACTTAAACACTTAGCGACAGATTAGTGAAATCGTCTGGTAACCGAGGACGGAAAAGTGATATTTGGCTTTTAGGACAAAGAGCTTCAGTGTTGAGAGCAGGACTGATAATCCTGCTGCTGCAGGAGGAGGATGACTGACGACAGAAAAACAACATCGTCAGTCATCGGTTTCACAATAAGACGTCATGAGTTTCACAGTAACAGTTCAGGTCAGACCTCATAAATCTGTTGATCCTCCTTTTAAAAAAACAAACCTGCCGAGACCTTTTTATCTCAACTTTATAAAAACATTCAGCAGCGATTTAGTCTAAAGTTCAACAGCTACGCTAACGCTACAATGTAGTCTGTAGTTTAACAGCTAACAGCTACGCTAACGCTACAATGTAGTCTGAAGTTCAACAGCTAACAGCTACGCTAACGCTACAATGTAGTCTGAAGTTCAACAGCTAACAGCTACGCTAACGCTACAATGTAGTCTGTAGTTTAACAGCTAACAGCTACGCTAACGCTACAATGTAGTCTAGTTTAACAATGTAGCTAATGCTACAATGTAGTCTGTAGTTTAACAGCTAACAGCTACGCTAACGCTACAATGTAGTCTGTAGTTTAACAGCTAACAGCTACGCTAATGCTACAATGTAGTCTGAAGTTCAACAGCTAACAGCTACGCTAACGCTACAATGTAGTCTGTAGTTTAACAGCTACGCTAATGCTACGATGTAGTCTGTAGTTTAACAGCTACGCTAACGCTACAATTTAGTCTGTAGTTTAACATCTAGTAGCTACGCTAACGCTACAATGTAGTCTGTAGTTTAACAGCTAACAGCTACGCTAACGCTACAATGTAGTCTGTAGTTTAACAGCTAACAGCTACGCTAACGCTACAATGTAGTCTGTAGTTTAACAGCTACGCTAACGCTGAGAGTTTACGTGTTTTTAAAGATTTTGAGGTGTAATTTGTCTTGTACAACAACTTGATTTTGACTGATTTTTGTTGCAATAAAGTTGCAACATTTTAGATGTTTTGTTGCAACATTTTAGATGTTTTGTTGCGATAACGTTGCGGTTTTCTCTGACGACAGTCCGATAGTTTGTCGTATTTTGAGTCTAAACCTTTTTCTTTTATTTATTAACGTTTTATTTCTTCTTCACGATGAATTAAAACGAGACTTTCGGGGTCGATCGTGTGACCTTGTTGTTGTCGTTCGGTTCAATTCGCCGTCGTCACGTTTTCATCTGTTGTGAAACAGGTGAACTTTTCCTCCACGACGTCTCGCCATCTGTTTCTTTAAAGACAACAACCAAACTTCTTCTTCTTCTTCGTCTTCGATCCAAACGGACCCGCAGCTTCACCAAAATAATAATAATAATAAAACCCCGTTTCCACCTCCTCTTCGTCTCTCTCCTCTTCCTCCTTGTCTATCAATAAAGGTGTTGATGAGACGAGACGGATAAAACGACGGAGACTCAAACACATGAACACAATCTGTCGCGCTCCTAAATATAAACTCCAACTCGCTCACGTCCTCCTTCCGTTTTTATCCCTCACCTCTCCTCCGTCTCTGCTCAGTTTGTAGAATTCAGACTTTACCATCGTTTTGTAACAAAATAAAGTTCATTATTTTAGAAAACACCTTTAATCGTAGTGTAGCGCTAGCGTTAGCATCACGGCTAACGGGCAAACATCAGTGGAAGCCTCGCGTTTCATTTATAATGTTGTGTTGATGGTTTTCAGTCCGGAGACTAAGCTAAAGCTAAATGCTAATGCTAGCTTTAAGTGAGATTCTGTTTCTAAAATGCTAATGTTAGCATTAGATAGGACCCTGTTTGTTTTGCCTAATGTTCGCTATCTAAACGTAATGCTAATAGCTAGTTGTAAACAGTTAACGCTAATGTTAGCATTTAGTTTCTTCTACTTTTCATTCAAATGTTTCAATAGCAGACGTGATGAGATGAAGTTAACGGCCATAACATTAGCTACGTGAAGCTAACGTCAGCTAGCAGCTAGAACCAACGCTGGCTCTCGTCTTTGGTTTGCAGCTCGTTAACATCCTGAGGTCACTGAGTTTGATTTTCTCTGCTCTTCTTCCACCTGAGCTCGTTGTGTCAATCATCCGAGGAGGAGGAGGAGACAGATGGAGGTGAAGGAGGAGGCCTCGGTGCTGTTGGCACTCGCTCCGCCTGCGTCTATATGCGTCTCTATATATTTATATATATTTATATATATATGCTGCGGCGGCGCGGTGGGTATATGATGCAGATGGAGACGAGACGTAGGTCAGACGATCTGTCCGTCTCCGTCTCAACAGTATGGAAGACATACTGCCACTTCCTCCGGTCCAGTTAAAGAACCAACATAAATAAGACGACGACGCAGATTTACATCAAACGAGGAGGACGGAGCGACTGACTTTGACTCCAACGTCCAGGTCAGAGTTTCTGTGTCGGGTCTGAAGATGAAAAGTTACAATGTTACGATATCTTCACTGTTCACACACTGATTCTATCTGAGCTCACCTCCTCCTCCTCCTCCTCCTCCTCCGTCTTCATCTGAGCTCTCCTCCTCCTCCTCCTCCTCCAGGGTTGTAAATGATGTAAAAGGTTCAAGGTTTCGTCTTCAGGATGAAACATGAAAACACAAAGTTCTCAGTAGGATGGACGTCACTTTTAAAAACACTGAAGCTTTATTGCAACGAAACTTCTAATGATGTTGCAACTTTATTGCAACAAACACGGCAACTTTATGTGCTGCCCCGGTTCTGGTCCTGGTTATAGTTCTATAGTTCTGGTCCTGGTCTCAGTCCTGGTTCTGGTCCTGAAACTTCTTGTTTAAAGATGAAACAGGACGGGTGTGTGTGTGTGTGTGTGTGTGTGTGTGTGTGTCACCAGCTGTTTCAGTGTGTGTATATTACCGTCTGAGTGTGTGTTTATTCTACAGGGCAGGTTTCAACAGTCTCACACACACACACACACACACACACACACACTCAGGTCATGTGGATGTTCGTCCAAATTTTCCTGCAGTTCAGATCACTGAGAAAATAAACTCTGAGGGCGTTTATTATTCCTGACCTGCCAGCTGGAGTGTGTGTGTGTGTGTGTGTGTGTGTGTGTGTGTGTGTGTGTGTGTGTGTGTGTGTGTGTGTGTGTGTGTGTGTGTGTGTGTGTGTGTGTGTGTGTGTGTGTGTGTGTGTGTTGAAACATCTCCAGTTTTAAGCTGTTGAACTTGGCCGACCTCTTCACATCCATTTGTCTTCTTCCATCTTTTCTCTCTCGTCTCTTTCTTTTTTATTATAAATCCTCCTCCTCGCCCGTCGTCGACGGCGACGCCGTCTCAGTTTATTTATTTAACGAGCAACAAAACAAAACATCAGCGAAGCGAGTCACAACATCACAAACAGTGAGTTGACGAGTTTCCTGCGATGACGAGAGAATGAATCATCGTCATGTTTCATCGGTCGTCACTGAACCTTCGCTGGCTGGTTTTTACACGTTTTGTTGCAGGAACAAGTCAAGAAATGTTGCAAAAAATAGTTTATTTATATATATATATATATATATATATATATATATATATATATATATATATATATATATATACATACATACAGGAGAGTCTCTTTAGAGGGAAAGTGCGTTGAAAGTTACGATGTTTCTAGATGTTTTTGTTGCGTCTCGGTTGTGATTTTTCTTCTTTTTAAAGGGAAAGTTGCGATGACAGTTGTGATGTTTTAGACGTTTTGTTGCAGGAGCAAGTCATGATTGTGATTTTTGTTGCGATACTTAAGTCATTTTGTTGCATCAAAAAGTTGCTATTTTAAATCATCTCGGTAGTTCCAGAATTTGGTGGAAATTATTAAGTCAGAATTGCAACTTTTTGCAATTAAGTTGCAGGAACAAGTTGGGAAAAGTTGCAATATTGTCTTGAATGTTGAAATTGCACCAAAAGTTGCAGTGTTATGTATGTTTTGTTGCGATGAAGTTGTGGAAACAATCAAAAAGTTGTAATTTTCACTGGAAATTACGAACTAAGTTGCGATGTTTGTATGTTTTGTTGCTGTAAAGTTGCGTTTTTCTCTTTTAGGATTTTTTTTTCATGAGGGACAAAATTGCAACTTTGACTCGCAACTTTATTGCAAACTAAACATTTCATTGCAATTTTTTGTTGAAAATCTGTACTGTTATTAGGGATAAATTGTGCTGAAAGTTGCAATAAAGTTGCAAAAGCAGGTCAATGTTTTGCGTTTTTTTGTTTTAGGGAAAGTTGAAATGAAAGTTAACGTATTTTGAGACGTTTTGTTGCAAAATTAAGTTGCACAACGAGTCAAAGTTGATGATGTTTCTTGACGTTTTGTTGCTATAAAGTTGCAACTTTTGCTTCTTCTTTTTAAAGGGAAAGTTGCGATGACGTTTTGTTGCCTGAGCAAGTTGCAATTTTTATCTTTGAAAGGGAAAAAAAATCGCAACTTTGACTTGCTCCTGCAACTTTATTGCAACACAACATCTTTACAACAACACAACTTTCATCACTATTTGTTTTTTTATATAAAAGCTGCTGAGAAATCAGATAAATTAAGAAAGAAATCCCGTCGTCGCCGTCGTCATTAACGACGAATCGAAGCCAAAACCAAAGTTGTCGCTTCTCAAACAGAACAAGCTGAGATCAGAGTGTGTGAGAGAGACTATGTATGATCTTATCACCTCTGACTCTTACACACTGCACCTTAAGACCAACACACACACACACACACACACACACACACTGTGAAAGCACAGATGGCCTCACATTCATGTCTCCTGCCAAACAGATGGACCTGGCTAGATTCATTCAACGATGGACACACACACACACACACACACACACACACACAGTTACAAGCCTGTAAACACTAATTTATTTCAACACACACTCTCTCATACAGCGAAACCTCCTTATTAACAACAGTGTGATGTGGGTTTCACACACACACACACACACACACACACACACACACACACACACACACACACACACACACTGAGTGGCTGTTGTCCAACGCCTGGTGCCCTCAGTCTGTCCTAACACACACACACACACACACACGCTCGGCGGCGGCGGCGGTGGCGTCCGTCCAATCGCGCGCCCTCCGAGCGTCTCTGTGAAGTCTAATTAACGAACAGCATCAATATTGATGAGGGCCATTTTATTCTCTATTCCCAGTCCTTCCTCTAATTCACTTAACTTTTCATCTTTTTCCTGCGTCTTCGTCCGCGACACGACGACCAGCGGCGGGTCGGAGGTCGCCGCGGCGCCGACCTTCAAACCGGGATGAAGGGAGAGGGGGCGGGGTTAACACCGAGGGGGCGGAGTCTAGAGACGAGAAGTTAAGTTTCAACTGTTTACGTCGATGGTTTTCACCACTAGAGGGAGTTTATTCTACTACTAATAATAATCAATTAAAATAAAATAATTAGAAAAAAAACATTTAATTTATTTATTAATTTAGAACAAGTTTTTAAACTTTATTTTTTAATTTTTAAAATGATAAATAACAATAATAACTAAATAATTTTAAATGTATTTATTAAATGTATAATTACTGAAGTGATTTATTTTAATTCACTAAGTCAAAATTCGTTAGATTTTTTTTTATTATTGAAGTAAAGTTTTTTTTTTTCTTTAATTCAAATTAGTGAAATTAATTTTTTATTATTTTTTAGATAATTATCAGCTGATTAGAAAAAGAAAAAATATTTAATTTTACAAAAAACTTTTTAAAAATCTTTATTTAGTGATTTGTTTATTTATTGAATTTCTAAATTAGTGACATTTTTAATTTATGTTAACTTGTTAAGTTATTATTGATTTTAGTTTTTTAATTGTTGAAGTTAATTTTTATTTTTAATTAATTAGTTAATTTATTTGTTTTTCGAAGCAGAAAAAAACCTTTTTCTTCTTTCTTTCATCGTTTAAACACCTCTTCACCCTGACTCCGCCCACTCCTCCTCACTAACCCCGCCCCCTCCCCCGTAGCCCTGCCCCCTCCACATGTAGCCCCGCCCCCTCCACCCATAGCCCCGCCCCCTAAAACAAACTAAAACAAACAGTTGTTTCAGCTCTTGACTTGTTGATGTTTGGTCTGTCGAGGTGTTGAGCTGTTGTTGAGTCTTTGGTTTGAAACTGTCCAGAGGGTTTCCCATAATCCATCAGTACACACACACACACACACACACACACACACACACACACACACACACACACACACACTCTCTCCATCCGTCCGTCAGCGTCGTCGTCTCTGGGGAAACATCTGAGGTAACGGAGAACGACGAGGAATTAGCAACGTTTGCTTTTTTAACAGATTGGCTGAAGACACACACACACACACACACACACACACACACACACACACACACACACACACACACACACACACACACACACACACACACACACACACACACACACACACACACACACACACACGTATGAGTTTAATTCTGATGGGTTTTTTTGGCGGATTTTCATGATTTTTCTTGTGTTTCGTCGTCGTTGTCATGGTCGTTGTTGTTGTTGTTTACATCTGAACTCTTAGATAAACAACCTGTAGCTGCTCCAGTCTTTGAACAGCGCCTCCTATCTGTCAGTGAACGTAGTCGCAGCAGGAAACGGAAATAAATAAAAAAATTAGAGGCAATAAGTTTGTTTTGATTTTGTTATTATTTTTGTTGTTTGTTTGTTTGTTTGTAGCTTTGAGCTGCCGATTTTAAAAAATAAAATATACAAAATAATTTCAAAAAATTAACTCCACATTATTAAATAACATCATGTTGTTCATAAGAGTGGACGCGTTAGAAAAAAAATACTTATTAAAGATTAAAAAGGGAGGATTAATACTAATACTTTGTGGTGTGAACGGAGGTTGTAACGTGTGTGTGTGTGTGTGTGTGTGTGTGTGTGTGTGTGTGTGTGTGTGCAGCTAATTGCAGTGTGTTGATTGACGTGTTGAGACTGGAGGAAAGATGAGAGCGACCTGTGGTGTCACTTTCAGGTTGGATGTAGATGTGTGTGTTAGCTGATATCGGATCTTTATGGATGAGTGTGTGTGTGTGTGTGTGTGTGTGTGTAGAGGTCAGAGGTCATCATAAATCCTAGCGTTGTGTGTGTGTGTGTGTGTGTGTGGGGCAGGTTCCCGTCAGGTGACGATCGCAGTGAATCGTCCAAGTTTCCTTGTTGGATCAAACACCAGAGTTTAGTCTGGACCGATCTGATTAATCTCTGGAGATAATTGTTTAGTGATGGACGAACGTGTTTGGACTGAGACTGGGAATGGAAACTAAAGATTCAACAGTTTGAAGTTCAGACGGTGAAAAATGGTCAAAATGTTCTGAAGACTTTATACAGGTTTATACAAGACCGGGTTTATACAGGACCGGGTTTATACAAGACCAGGTTTATACAAGACCGGGTTTATACAGGACCGGGTTTATACAAGACCGGGTTTATACAGGACCAGATTTCTATGGGTCCTGGATCAGGATTGAGAACATCTCTCATGTCTCTGCTGTGAGACGTTCCTTCACAATAAAAGCCTGATTCCTGTGCCTCGTTTTCAAATTAAAACGTCTGAGAGACTTCAACGAATAAAAGTCACAAATGATACTGGTCCTGGTCCTGGTCCTGGTCCTGGTCCCGGTCCTGGTCCTGGTCCTGGTCCTGGTCCTGGTCCTGGTCCTGGTCCTGGTCCTGGTCCTGGTCCTGGTCTTGGTCTTGGTCTTGGTCTTGGTCCTTGGTCTTGGTCCTGGTCCTGGTCCTGGTCCTGGTCTTGGTCCCTGGTCCTGTCCTGGTCCTGGTCCTGGTCCTGGTCCTGGTCCTGGTCCTGGTCCTGGTCCTGGTCCTGGTCTTGGTCCTGTGGTCCTGGTCCTGGTCCTGGTCCTGGTCCTGGTCCTGGTCTTGGTCTTGGTCCTGGTCCTGGTCTTGGTCCTGTCCTGGTCCTGTCCTGGTCCTGTCCTGGTCCTGTCCTGGTCCTGGTCCTGGTCCCGGTCCTGGTCCCGGTCCCGGTCCTGTCCTGGTCCTGGTCTTGGTCCTGTCCTGGTCCTGGTCTTGGTCCTGGTCTTGGTCTTGGTCTTGGTCTTGGTCTTGGTCCTGGTCCTGGTCTTGGTCCTGTCCTGGTCCTGGTCCTGGTCCTGGTCCTGGTCCTGGTCCCGGTCCTGGTCCTGGTCTTGGTCCTGTCCTGGTCCTGGTCCTGTCCTGGTCCTGGTCCTGGTCCTGGTCCTGGTCCTGGTCCTGGTCCTGGTCTTGGTCTTGGTCTTGGTCCTGGTCTTGGTCCTGTCCTGATCCTGTCCTGGTCCTGGTCCCGGTCCCGGTCCCGGTCCCGGTCCTGTCCTGGTCCTGGTCCTGGTCCTGGTCCCGGTCCCGGTCCTGGTCTTGTGAAACTGAAGGTCTGACCTTTGACCTCTGAGGTTACGTTTCATCTTATTTAGATTTATTTTATTTTTCAGGATTATTTTTAGTGTAAATTCAGAACATTTTAACAAACATTAATCATTAATCTGATATTAACAAAATATACTTTAATTGTTTTATTTTTATTTATTTGTTGTTAATAAATAAATGAATTCATGTCTTTATAATCTAAGGAAAAAAATAATATTTTAATTTTTTTCTTCCATTTTTTATTTCAATATTAATAATTTTATAAAATTAAATCTTTTTGTCTCATTTTCTGCTTCATTTTATTAAAATATTTTTTAACAACATATTTTTTTTTGTGTAAAATTAAAGATCAAATGAACCTTTTTGTGATTTTTTTTTTTTTTTTGACAGAGTGTGATGTCTCTCACACACACACACACACACACACACACACACACACACACACACACACACACACTCTCTCTCTCTCCCTGGTTGGGTGAACGGCAGCAGTGGGTAAATCTGTCACTTCTCACCAGGTAGCGACATAAAACAGCCTGTGATTAATGTTAATGAGACACTTTATGGAGGAGAAACAGATCAAATGTTTGAGAAGAAAGTCGTGTAATTACAGGAGGAGGTGGGGGGTGAAGGGGCTGATGGGAAAAAAAAGAGGGCGGGGTCGGAGGAGAAAAGGAAACGTCTCAAACCTTCGTCGTCGTCACGTTTAAACGTTGGCAGCCATGTTGCTGGATTCTGATTGGTCCTCGGACGAGTCACCTGACCTGCTGCTCCTCCCTCATTGGTTCGTTTCCTCTAATTCTACGTCTCTAATTGTCGCTGCAGAGAGAAGACGTGACGTCGCCGTGACGATGAATCACCACCACGACCACGACGTCGCTTCATCTTCTTCTTCTGCATCACTTCCTGTCTCAGGTAACCACGTGGGCGGAGCCTCAGGTTCTAGTTTATTTACATCGACTAGTTTAGTTTAGTAAAACTATAGTTAACTTACCTGAACCTTCAGTTGAGTCTCTAAGTTTTAAACCAGAGTGTTTTGTCTCTAACGTGTTGAAGTTGGAGGGTCAGAGGTCAGAGGTCAGAGGTCAGCTGACCAACAGGAAGTGAAGACGTCAGTTAAAGAGTTAATCCTCCTATTGACCTGAACAACAATACACCAGCAGGGAGTGTGTGTGTGTGTGTGTGTGTGTGTGTGTGTGTGTGTGTGTGTGTGTGTGTGTGTGTGTGTGTGTGTGTGTGTGTGTGTGTCCCTTCAAACGTCCTCGACCACTATTATTGTCATAGTGACGTAGCTAAGCTAACTAGCTAACTTAGTTACTTCAACTACCTGAACGTATCTAACCACCTAGACCGATGAGCTACTAGCTACTTTAGCTAACTTCGCTAACTTTGTCTCTTTTAATGATTCAGCTACTTCAGCTATATTCTTGAACTTATTTAACCACCCCAGCTAACGTTGCTAACTTGACTACCCTAGTGAAGCGTCCGTATCAGATCAGTGTAAACTGATGACGTCAGTGTGTCGCGTTAAACGTCGACGGGTTTTAGTTTTTTGTGAATTTCATCACATTACGATCTTGTTTCTGAGTCTGTGTCTCCATCCTGTCTCCTCTGATTGGATCAGACCGGATCGAGTGTCACAGCCAAGGAACCAATTAGCCGCTGACACTGACCTCCCCCCTCCTCCCCCCTCCTCCCCCCTCCTCACGGCGTCTTCGCTCCCGCCGCACGCCACAGCTGTCGGCGTATTAGCCTTTCGCCGCCGCCGCTAACCGCGCAGCCTGCTAACCCGCTAACCCCCACCCCCCCTCACTATTAAAAATGAATGCACCCAAAGTGGATGGGTGAGGAGGGGGGGAGGGGGGGAGGCTGCTGTTTTCCAGGGAAAATATTGTTATTGATCCAATCCCGTCGTTTTAGATGTAAACCGATCCGGCCTCCGATTCTTCTCAAAGTGTCTCGTTGTAACGTCCATCACGGCTGAATCCGATACCTCGTTAACAATCCTGGACCTAATGCAGCAGGATGGGGGGTGGAGAGGGTTGGACCCCCCCACCTCCACCACCACCACCTCCACCACATCATCAGGCTGTTGTCGCCACGACGAGGACGATGGGAGTCGAGTTATGAAAATGAAGTGGGAGTAATTGATTGGCTCGGTACAGTTTTTATTCGCGCTTATTGATTCACGAGGAAGAGAAACAATATTGATACGAGCAGGAACAAGTCGATATGAAGAGAAACATAAACACTGAGGGGTGGAGGTGGTGGTGGTGGTGGTGGAGGAGGAGGGGGCAAACGTGGCAGTTAGAAAAAAGAAGACATTTCTGTTAAATTCAAGTTTTTTTTTTAATCATTTTTATTCTTCGTCTGTAAGAAACGTATCAGTTCTGGTTGATTTAAAAACCAAACGTCTCCACAACAAAACGTTTTTTTTTAAAAAAACTAAAAACAAACTGTAACTTTTTCATCTTGTGTTTTTCTACAAACTGAGAAAAAAATTAAGCATCTTTTTTTTTTTTAGTAAAAGTCCAACTTTGTTTATAAATATTTTGTAACGAAAAAAATAAAAACATTTAGTTTCTTTTGTTTTGTTTTTTTTAAATATAACTTTATTATTTCTTTCTTTTCCTTCTTGTTTTCCGATTCTGAAACTTTCCTGTAAATGTCAATTTTACCTGGAAACAATGAAACGTTAGAAAATTTAACATAAAAAAAAAACCAAACAGTTTCATTGTTTCCGGATTAAAACTGCGACTCACCACAAAAGAAATGAAGACGAACAGAAATGTGACGTTTTTATTTAGTTTTTCTTGTTTTTAACCAAAAACAACAAAACAACAAAAACCTGATGAAGCAGGATTCATCGTCTGCTTCATCATCATCATCATCATCATCATCATCATCATCATCATCATCATCATCATCACTTCCTGGATCTTTGTTTCGTCACATTTCCTCTTTAAATCACTAAAGTCACTTTGTTCCAGTTTGTAAAACGACACTTCAGTGATAATTTCGTTCATAATTTCTAAACAACAACAACAACAACAACAGTGTGAATGTTTTTATAAAAGCTTCAATTCACAACACAAACCAAACAGTTTGAGGCTTTTTACAAACGTCGGTGAATTATTCATATTAATACGTTAACACACACACAGAGTGCAGCCGTGCGGTGTGTTAAAGTGTGTTAACCACATTAAAGCAGCTGTATAATGTGCAGCAGCAGCCTCCAGGAAACCCAAGCTGCTCTTAAAGTCACATTATAAATTTTTGATCAA
>CM028931.1:12172586-12302586 GCA_016801845.1 Polydactylus sextarius
TAGTCAATAGCTCAGGCCACAGAGTCAGTCGGTAGCAGCTAGCGGTTAGTGGTTAGCGGTTAGCAGTAAGTGGTTATAGTTAGCGGTTAGCAGCTAGCACATGGTTTATGACAGAAGCTAATCACCTGAGACGAAACATGAAACTTTATCATAACTTTATTTAATCACGAGAAACAATCACAACTGGTCACATGACACAGACAGAGTCATGTGACCACAGATATTTATTCAAATGAACTGGTACAGAAGATGATGAGGGAAACAAGAAAAATAAATATAAACAAATAAATAAAAAGGAAAAAATGTATTTATTTCATCTGAGTGGAGGAAGAATCTGACATTTAATTGATTTAATAATTAATAAGGAATTAATTTGCTACAGTTTGGTAAATTAAATAATGTTTTAATTAAATAGAAAATTAAATAAAAAGTTACATTTTACAAAAAAAATGCAATAAAATATAAATGTTGAAATATCAAATAATAATTATTAAAATAATAAAAACAACAAAAAAATAAATAAAATGAGGAAATAATTAAAATATATGAAATATATGAACTTGAATTAATTATGTATTAATTGATTTTAAAAAATTAAAAATAATTTGAATGATGATTTGATGATGGAGACAAAAATAAAATATAACAAAAATATTTAAATGTATAAATATATAATATAAAAATACACGATTTATTCAATAAAAACGATTTGTTTCTTCGTGATGATTCCAGCTCGTTCTATCGTCCAATCAGAGGCGGCGTCTGCAGACCTGTGATGTCACATGTCACCTGACATATGACATCACAAACTCAGACATGGACCAGGTGACGCTGCTGCTGCTGGTGGTGGTGGTGGTGTCACGTCAAGGAGTCATGTCACGACAAAATCACACACACACACACACACACACTTCCCACGTGTGTGTTTATGTATGTGTGTGTGTGAGTCACTGTGTGTGTTCTCTCCATATTTATTTGATACTGGTCCATATTTGTCCGTGTGCAGGCGTGTGTGTCCGTCTCTCACCGTGTGTGTGTGTGTGTGTGTGTGTGTGTGTGTGTGTGTGTGTGTGTGTGTGTGTGTGTGTGTGTGTGTGTGTGTGTGTGTGAAGTGTGAATTGAACAGAGCTGTGACCAGATGGGCTCTGTAGATCAGGTTACCTGTTTATAGAGCAGCATCTGTCCATCCTGTCAATCAAACAGAGGGAGGAGGGGAGGAGGGTGAGGAGGAGGGTCCATGTTGATTTAACTTTAATCATTTTATATTTTATTTTCTTTACGTGAGTTTACGCCCGTCAGCTTCTTCGGGTCGTGACCCGAAGAAAAACATCCCCTTTGATTTGAGACATTCAACATCCAGCAGCACAAAACATAACGCAACATAATGCAACATAACGCAACATAACGCAACATAATGCAACATAACACAACATAATGCAACATAATGCAACATAACGCAACATAATGCAACATAACGCAACATAACACAACATAATGCAACATAATGCAACATAACGCAACATAACATAACATAACGCAACATAACGCAACATAACGTAACATAACGCAACATAACATAACATAACATAACGCAACATAACATAACATAACGCAACATAACGCAACATAACGCAACATAATGCAACATAATGCAACATAACGCAACATAATGCAACATAACGCAACATAACACAACATAATGCAACATAATGCAACATAACGCAACATAACATAACATAACGCAACATAACGCAACATAACGTAACATAACGCAACATAACATAACATAACATAACGCAACATAACGCAACATAACGCAATATAATGCAACATAACGCAACATAACGCAACATAACGTAACATAACGCAACATAACGCAACATAACGTAACATAACGTAACATAACGTAACATAACGTAACATAACGCAACATAAGGTAACATAAGGTTACATAACGTAACGTAACGCAACGTAACCTAACGCAACGTAACGTAACATAACGCAACGTAACGTAACATAATGCAACATAACATAACATAACGCAACATAACATAACATAACGCAATATAATGCAACATAACGCAACATAACGCAACATAACGTAACATAACGTAACATAACGTAACATAACGTAACATAACGCAACATAAGGTAACATAAGGTAACATAACGTAATGTAACGCAACGTAACCTAACGCAACGTAACGTAACATAACGCAACGTAACGTAATGTAACGTAACGTAACGCAACGCAACGTAACGTAACGCAACGTAACATAACGCAACGTAACGCAACGTAACGTAACATGTCACATGCCCGTCTTCGTATCCGATCAATCGCCTCGTTAACTTCATGCTACACTGACACTTTGATCCAAACCAGTGGAGATGAACCTGGTTGGTGGTGAGGGGGCGGAGCTTCAGCCCACTGTGACGTATTGATTGGATGAACATGGACTCGTGCTGATGTCACATTGATCAACCTGTCGACCTCCTGCTGCGTCCAACTTCACCGTGAACAACATGACCTGACACGACTACGACTAGAACTGAGTAGAAACCACAGAGCTGCTACATCAACCTGTTAGCTGTTAGCTGTTAGCACGGACACAGGGCTAGCTGGTTAGCATGCTAACTTAAGTAGCAGGGTTTACATTAACCAAAGTTTGATGAGGAAAACAGCTGCTAATGCTAACATTAGCTTTGCAGCTGTAGCAGAGCTGATATGTAGCATGTTTAGCACCTGGGTCAGATATTAGTGTGCTAGTGGAAGCTAACGGTTGTTATGTAAGTTATCTATGTGGCTTGCTCTGTGCATTAGCTTGGCTAATGCTAATCTTACAAACCCAATTCGTCTGATGTTAACTATGTAGCCGCAGCAGAGCTTATATGTAGCATCATTACACCTGAGTCGGATAACAGCGAGCTAACAGAGGCTAACAGAGGCTAATGGTTGCTTTGATAGAACTAGCTTGTGCGCTGCAGCCTCGCTAATGCTAATCCTTCATCATCATGTATCCGCTCTCTCCTCCTCCTCTTCCTCTCTGTTGTTCTCTTCTCTCGTTTCTCACCAAACATCATTCTCCTCCTGTGAAAATCAATGCAAATATTTTCATCCTCTCTCTTTCTCTTTTACCCTCCTCCTCCTCCCTCCTCCTCCTCCTCCTCCTCCTCCTCCTCCTCCTCCTCCTCCTCCCTGAATAAAGGTACATTCCCACTAAGAAATCAATGCAAACACTGACATTGATTTCCACTCTCTTTTCTCTCTTCCTTCATTTTTTTTCTCCCCGTTGAGTCAACGTGTCTTTTTTGCTCTGAAATCAATACAAATATTTCCCTCCTCCTCCTCCCCCCTTCTCTCTTTACCTCACCCCTCCTCCCCCTCCTCCCCCACCTCCTCTTGTCTTGGCTTTGTCTCTTTTCTCTAAATGTGTATTTTTCTCTCAGATCAATGCAAATATTTTTCCCATTTTCAGTGTTTTTCTGTCTCACCCTCCTCCTCCCCCATCCTCCCCCCTCTCCCTCTCTCCCTCTCTCTCTCTCTCTCTCTCTCTCGCCCGGCGGCCGTCATCATGTGGCTGATTGCTGCGTTTTAGCTGGTAATTGAAATAATGAGAGAAGATTACCTCGCCGCTTTTAGTCACCTCGTCTAATCCACCAATCAGCTGTCAGCAGGTCCAGATAGAGGTGTGTGTGTGTGTGTGTGTGTGTGTGTGTGTGTGTGTGTGTGTGTGTGTGTGTGTGTACAGTATGTATATGTGTAGATATGGATGTTTGTTGCCTATAGAAACGTTTGTGTTACATCTGCTGTCGACAGCAGGAGAATCAGAAAAATCAATGACGCTGTGTTTCCTCAACATGACGGACACAAACAACAAACCAGTGTGTGTGTGTGTGTGTGTGTGTGTGTGTGTGTGTGTGTGTGTGTGTGTGTTTTGTTGTTTTTTTCTTTCTTCTCTCTGTAAGTCATCTTCATCCGTCTGAAGTCGAAGAGTCAAAGATCGACAACGACCAGTAGAGGGAGACGGCATTAATACCACTGAAGAAGAAGGAGGAGGAGGAGACGTTTGTGTTCAACTGTCAACGTAATAAACAAACAACAAACTAACAAACAACACGCAACAACTGTCAACAACAACAACAACAACGTCGAGCAACATCAACAAACAACACAAGACAACAATAGTAACAACAACAGTAAAAAACAAAAATAAACATCAACCAATTAAAATCAACACAACAGGTGACATCAGACTACACTGTGATGTCACATGTTGATGATGTCATTAAACAGTTGTAGTTCCGTCAATAGTAAACAAACAAACAACACAAAAAACAAATAAAAACAAAAACTTCCAGTGACTCAATAAACAGACAGACAGGTTGTCATCCGTGTACGTTGTGACACTTTGTCTCCTGTTGATGATGTCACACGTTGATGATGTGATTAAACAGCGTTAAAGTGGAACCTGTTCTCCGTTCAGGTTCCTAATAAAGGGACAGTCGTCCACCTGGACGGACGCGTCGTCTTTGTTCTGTCCCAGTTGCCTCCTCCTCCTCACCCCCTCCCCTCTCCTCCCCTCTCCTCCCCCTCCTCCCCCCCGCCGTGAGAAGCTTTTAGCCGCGTCGTAGCTTCGAGGCTAACCGCCGCCTCGCTGCAGCTCTTACCAGCTCCTCGCTGTTTCAGCCAAATGCCGCCACACAACACCATATAATTAAGAGTCTGAATGCACGCAGGCAAATGCAAAGCAATTTGGGACGAGGCGAGAGGCCGAGGGAGATGGAGGAGGGAGGGGGGGGAGGGGGGAGGATGGTGGCGGCGGCGGCGGTGGCGAGCCAACGACGCTCTGAATCTAATTGGACCATATCAATTTATTTCACATTTCTGAAATGTCACGCCGCGATGTGAAGCTAACCCGATTTACATCTGCACCGCGGCGCTGAGGAGCAAATAATAAATAAAGAAGAAAGACTCACAGACAAATAAACAACAACAACGACGACGAGCTTCATCTGGACGGGACGACATTTACCAACACACAGGAGACAGGGAGTTGTTGTCACGACAACCATAGACAACAACACCAACAACAAACAACGACACAGAATCTAACGACAACACAACACGATGCACAGAAGAGCAGGTGGCACAACAACAACATAGCAAACAACGACAACAAACAATGACACACAGCAGCTAACAAATAACACAAACAACCACAAAAATAACAACAACATAACAAACAACTGCAACCAATCAAAACAAAACAAACAATTAATGGCAACAACAACAACAACAACAACAACAAGCACGTTCTCTTGGACTTGAGGACGACCTGAGGGATTTTAGTGATGAAAGGTCAAAGGTCACGTGACCTCAGAATCCTGCTGAGGTCGTCGTCCTGCGGCGGCCATGTTTGTTCCTCTGGTCACGTGACGCAGCAGCTGATTGGTTCGTTAGAACGTCGTTCCACCTCGTTTCATGTTTCAGCTCATCACAGTCTTCATCACACACACACACATACACACACACACACACTGTTGATAGTTTTTCAATTCAAACCAATTAGAAGTACTTATTTCTCAAGAGCCTAAAGTTCATCTCTCTCTGTCTCTTTCTCCCTCTTTTACGCCCAATTGCTCTCTCTCTCTACACACTCTGAACACACACTAACACACACTCACACACACTCACACACACTCACACAGGACATGTTTTGCTATGCTATTTGAAGTCATTACCACAGGAGTGTTTAGCAAACAGGAGCTAAGCGCAGTTTGACATTTGACTCTGACAGACCTCGGTCTTCTGTCTTTGTCTTCCAGGAATGTAGGTGTGTGTGTGTGTGTGTGTGTGTGTGTGTGTGTGTGTGTGTGTGTGTGTGAGACTGTGTGTACATACAGACATGATGTGTGTGTCAGAGACAAGACGGTAGAAAGCGAGAAGTTGTGTGTGTGTGTGTTTCCATTCATTTCTGTGTGTGTGCGTGCGCATGCGTGTGTGTGTGTGTGTGTGTGTGTGTGAAGTGTAGGTTGGATCATGTATCTAGCACTCAGGGCAAAACTTGGCTCAAAGAGACAAAAGAAAGAGAGAGGTCAACAACAGTGCTCTCTCTCTTTACATTCCTGTGTGTGTGTGTGTGTGTGTGTGTGTGTGTGTGTATGTGTGTGAAGCTGCTGGTTGTTAACATCTCTGATCATAAACAGATCTGGGTCCAGTTTCAAAATAAACTAAAATAAACTCAGTGTTTGTTTACTAAAGATGTAAACACCGATAAATAATTCTGTCGGTCGAAGGAGAACGTCTCCAGGGACGTTTAGGACTTGTCTGTCTCTTTGTAGTCGTTGTGTGTCTTTGTAGTCGTGTCTCTTTGTAGTCGTCGTGTGTCTTTGTAGTCGTGTCTCTTTGTAGTCGTGTCTCTTTGTAGTCGTCGTGTCTCTTTGTAGT
This sequence comes from Polydactylus sextarius, assembly GCA_016801845.1. Classification (NCBI taxonomy): domain Eukaryota; kingdom Metazoa; phylum Chordata; class Actinopteri; family Polynemidae; genus Polydactylus; species Polydactylus sextarius. The sequence goes on from CM028931.1 coordinate 12,179,035, forward strand.
CGTCGTGTCTCTTTGTGGTCGTCGTGTTTCTTTGTAGTCGTCGCGTGTCTTTGTAGTTGTGTCTCTTTGTAGTCGTCGTGTCTCTTTGTAGTCGTCGTGTGTCTTTGTAGTCGTCGTGTCTCTTTGTAGTCGTCATGTGTCTTTGTAGTCGTGTCTCTTTGTAGGCGTGTCTCTTTGTAGTCGTCGTGTCTCTTTGTAGTCGTCGTGTGTCTTTGTAGTCGTCGTGTCTCTTTGTAGTCGTGTGTCTTTGTAGGCGTGTCTCTTTGTAGTCGTCGTGTTTCTTTGTAGTCGTCGCGTGTCTTTGTAGTCGTGTCTCTTTGTAGTCGTCGTGTCTCTTTGTAGTCGTCGTGTGTCTTTGTAGTCGTGTCTCTTTGTAGTAGTTGTGTCTCTTTGTAGTCGTCGTGTCTCTTTGTAGTCGTCGTGTCTCTTTGTAGTCGTTGTGTGTCTTTGTAGTCGTGTCTCTTTGTAGTCGTGTCTCTTTGTAGTCGTCGTGTGTCTTTGTAGTCGTCGTGTCTCTTTGTAGTCGTCGTGTTTCTTTATAGTCGTCGCATGTCTTTGTAGTCGTGTCTCTTTGTAGTCGTCGTGTCTCTTTGTAGTCGTCGTGTGTCTTTGTAGTCGTCGTGTCTCTTTGTAGTCGTCGTGTGTCTTTGTAGTCGTCGCGTGTCTTTGTAGTCGTGTCTCTTTGTAGTAGTCGTGTCTTTTTGTAGTCGTCGTATCTCTTTGTAGTTGTCGTGTCTCTTTGTAGTCGTCGTGTGTCTTTGTAGTTGTGTCTCTTTGTAGTAGTCGTGTGTCTTTGTAGTCGTCGTGTGTCTTTGTAGTCGTGTCTCTTTGTAGTAGTTGTGTCTCTTTGTAGTCGTCGTGTCTCTTTGTAGTCGTCGTGTGTCTTTGTAGTCGTCGTGTGTCTTTGTAGTCGTGTCTCTTTGTAGTCGTGTCTCTTTGTAGTCGTCGTGTGTCTTTGTAGTTGTGTCTCTTTGTAGTCGTCGTGTCTCTTTGTAGTCGTCGTGTCTCTTTGTAGTCGTCGTGTGTCTTTGTAGTCGTGTCTCTTTGTAGTCGTCGTGTGTCTTTGCAGTCGTCGTGTCTCTTTGTTGTCGTGTCTCTTTGTAGTCGTGTCTCTTTGTAGTCGTCGTGTCTCTTTGTAGTCGTGTGTCTTTGTAGTCGTCGTGTCTCTTTGTAGTTGTCGTGTGTCTTTGTAGTCGTCGTGTCTCTTTGTAGCCGTTGTGTGTCTTTGTAGTCGTGTCTCTTTGTAGTCGTCGTGTCTCTTTGTAGTCGTGTCTCTTTGTAGTCGTCATGTCTCTTTGTAGTCGTCGTGTGTCTTTGTAGTCGTCGTGTCTCTTTGTAGTCGTGTGTCTTTGTAGTCGCGTGTCTCTTTGTAGTCGTGTCTCTTTGTAGTCGTCTTTGTAGTCGTGTCTCTTTGTAGTCGTCGTGTCTCTTTGTAGTCGTCGTGTCTCTTTGTAGTCGTGTGTCTCTTTTAGTAGTCGTGTCTCTTTGTAGTCGTCGTGTCTCTTTTGTAGTCGTGTAGTCGTGTGTCTTTGTAGTCGTCGTGTGTCTTTGTAGTCGCGTGTGTCTTTGTAGTCGTGTGTCTCTTTGTAGTAGTCGTGTGTCTCTTTGTAGTCGTGTGTCTTTGTTGTAGTCGTGTCTTTGTAGTCGTGTGTCTCTTTGTAGTCGTGTCTCTTTGTAGTCGTCGTGTCTCTTTGTAGTCGTGTCGTGTGTCTTTGTAGTCGTCGCTTTGTGTCTTTGTAGTCGTCGTGTCTCTTTGTAGTCGTGTGTCTCTTTGTAGTCGTGTCTCTTTGTAGTAGTTGTGTGTGTCTTTGTAGTCGCCGTGTCTCTTTGTAGTCGTCGTGTGTCTTTGTAGTCGTCGTGTCTCTTTGTAGTTGTGTCTTTGTAGTCGCTGTGTCTCTTTGTAGTCGTCGTGTGTCTTTGTAGTCGTCGTGTCTCTCTTTGTAGTCGTCGTGTGTCTTTGTAGTCGTGTGTCTTTGTAGTCGTCGTGTCTCTTTGTAGTCGTGTGTCTTTTTGTAGTCGTGTGTTCTTTGTAGTCGTCGTGTCTCTTTGTAGTCGTCGTGTCTCTTTGTAGTCGTCGTGTCTCTTTGTAGTCGTCGTGTCTCTTTTGTAGTCGTCGTGTCTCTTTTGTAGTCGTCGTGTCTTTGTAGTCGTCGTGTCTCTTTGTAGTCGTCGTGTCTCTTTGTAGTCGGTGTGTCTTTGTAGTCGTCGTGTCTCTTTGTAGTCGTCGTGTCTTTGTAGTCGTCGTGTGTCTCTTTGTAGTCGCCGTGTCTCTTTGTAGTCGTCGTGTGTCTTTGTAGTCGCTGTGTGTCTCTTTGTAGTCGCCGTGTCTCTTTGTGTAGTCGTGGTGTCTTTGTAGTCTTTGTAGTCGTGTCTCTTTGTAGTCGTCGTGTGTCTTTGTAGTCGTGTGTCTCTTTGTAGTCGTGTCTCTTTGTAGTCGTGTAGTGTTCTTTGTAGTCGTGTGTCTTTGTAGTCGTCGTGTCTCTTTGTAGTCGTGTCTCTTTGTAGTCGTGTGTCTTTGTAGTCGTCGTGTGTCTTTGTAGTCGTGTGTCTTTGTAGTCGTCGCGTGTCTTTGTAGTCGTCGTGTGTCTTTGTAGTCGTGTCTCTTTGTAGTCGTCGTGTCTCTTTGTAGTCGTCGTGTGTCTTTGTAGTCGTGTGTCTCTTTGTAGTCGTCGTGTGTCTTTGTAGTCGTCGTGTCTCTTTGTAGTCGTGTGTCTTTGTAGTCGTCGTGTGTCTTTGTAGTCGTGTGTCTCTTTGTAGTCGTCGTGTGTCTTTGTAGTCGTCGTGTGTCTTTGTAGTCGTCGTGTCTCTTTGTAGTCGTCGTGTCTCTTTGTAGTCGTCGTGTGTCTCTTTGTAGTCGTGTGTCTTTGTAGTCGTCGTGTCTCTTTGTAGTCGTCGTGTGTCTTTGTAGTCGTCGTGTCTTTTTGTAGTCGTGTGTGTCTTTGTAGTCGTCGTGTCTCTTTGTAGTCGTCGTGTCTCTTTGTAGTCGTGTCTCTTTGTAGTCGTGTCTCTTTGTAGTCGTGTCTCTTTGTAGTCGTCGTGTGTCTTTGTAGTCGTGTCTCTTTGTAGTCGTCGTGTCTCTTTGTAGTCGTGTGTCTTTGTAGTCGTCGTGTGTCTTTGTAGTCGTCGTGTGTCTTTGTAGTCGTCGTGTCTCTTTGTAGTCGTCGTGTGTCTTTGTAGTCGTCGTGTGTCTTTGTAGTCGTCGTGTGTCTTTGTAGTCGTGTGTCTCTTTGTAGTCGTCGTGTCTCTTTGTAGTCGTCGTGTCTCTTTGTAGTCGTCGTGTCTCTTTGTAGTCGTCGTGTGTCTTTGTAGTCGTCGTGTGTCTTTGTAGTCGTGTGTCTTTGTAGTCGTGTGTCTCTTTGTAGTCGTCGTGTCTCTTTGTAGTCGTCGTGTCTCTTTGTAGTCGCGTGGTGTCTCTTTGTAGTCGTCGTCTCTTTGTGTAGTCGTGTCTCTTTGTAGTCGTCGTGTCTCTTTGTAGTCGTCGTGTGTCTTTGTAGTAGTCGTGTGTCTTTGTAGTCGTGTCTCTTTGTAGTCGTCGTGTCTCTTTGTAGTCGTGTCTCTTTGTAGTCGTCGTGTCTCTTTGTAGTCGTGTGTCTTTGTAGTCGTCGTGTCTCTTGGTAGTCGTCGTGTCTCTTTGTAGTCGTCGTGTCTCTTTGTAGTCGTGTCTCTTTGTAGTCGTGTGTCTCTTTGTAGTCGTGTCTCTTTGTGTCGTCGTGTCTTTGTTGTAGTCGTGTCTCTTTGTAGTCGCCGTGTCTCTTTGTAGTCGTCGTGTCTCTTTGTAGTCGTCGTGTCTCTTTGTAGTCGTGTGTCTCTTTGTAGTCGTCGTGTCTCTTTGTAGTCGTCGTGTCTCTTTGTAGTCGTGTGTCTTTGTAGTCGTCGTGTGTCTTTGTAGTCGTCGTGTGTCTCTTTGTAGTCGTCGTGGTTCTTTGTAGTCGTCGTGTGTCTTTGTAGTCGTCGTGTCTCTTTGTAGTCGTCGTGTGTCTCTTTGTAGTCGTCGTGTCTCTTTGTAGTCGTCGTGTCTCTTTTGTAGTAGTCGTGTCTCTTTGTAGTGTGTCTCTTTGTAGTCGTGTCTCTTTGTAGTCGTCGTGTCTCTTTGTAGTCGTCGTGTCTCTTTGTAGTAGTCGTGTCTCTTTGTAGTCGTGTGTGTCTTTGTAGTCGTCGTGTCTCTTTGTAGTCGTCGTGTCTCTTTGTAGTCGTCGTGTCTCTTTGTAGTCGTCGTGTGTCTTTGTAGTCGTCGTGTCTCTTTGTAGTCGTGTCTCTTTGTAGTCGTGTCTCTTTGTAGTCGTCGTGTCTCTTTGTAGTCGTCGTGTGTCTTTGTAGTCGTCGTGTCTCTTTGTAGTCGTCGTGTGTCTTTGTAGTCGTCGTGTGTCTTTGTAGTCGTGTGTCTTTGTGTAGTCGTCGTGTCTCTTTGTAGTCGTCGTGTCTCTTTGTAGTCGTCGGTCTCTTTGTAGTCGTCGTGGTGTCTTTGTAGTCGTCGTGTCTCTTTGTAGTCGTGTCTCTCTTTGTAGTCGTCGTGTCTCTTTGTAGTCGTCGTGTCTCTTTGTGTAGTCGTGTCTTTTGTAGTCGTCGTGTGTCTTTGTAGTCGTGTCTCTTTGTGTGTTCTTTGTAGTCGTCGTGTCTCTTTGTAGTCGTGTAGTCGTGTGTCTTTGTAGTCGTGTTCTTTGTAGTCGTGTGTCTCTTTGTAGTCGTCGTGTGTCTTTGTAGTCGTGTCTCTTTGTAGTCGTCGTGTCTCTTTGTAGTCGTCGTGTGTCTTTGTAGTCGTCGTGTCTCTTTGTAGTCGTGTGTCTTTGTAGTCGTCGTGTCTCTTTGTAGTCGCCGTCGTGTGTCTTTGTAGTCGTGTGTCTCTTTGTAGTCGTCGTGTCTCTTTGTAGTCGTGTTCTTTGTAGTCGTCGTGTCTCTTTGTAGTCGTCGTGTCTCTTTGTAGTCGTCGTCGTTCTTTTGTCGTGTCTCTTTGTAGTCGTGTGTCTTTGTAGTCGTCGTGTGTCTTTGTAGTCGTGTGTCTTTGTAGTCGTCGTGTGTCTTTGTAGTTGTGTCTCTTTGTAGTGTGTCTCTTTGTAGTCGTGTGTCTCTTTGTAGTCGTCGTGTCTCTTTGTAGTCGTGTGTCTTTGTAGTCGTGGTCTCTTTTGTAGTCGTCGTGTCTCTTTGTAGTCGTGTGTCTTTGTAGTCGTCGTGTGTCTCTTTGTAGTCGTCTTTGTAGTCGTGTGTCTTTGTAGTCGTCGTGTGTCTTTGTAGTCGTGTGTCTTTGTAGTCGTGTCTCTTTGTAGTCGTCGTGTCTCTTTGTAGTCGTGTCTCTTTGTAGTCGTCGTGTCTCTTTGTAGTCGTCGTGTGTCTTTGTAGTCGTCGTGTGTCTTTTGTAGTCGTGTGTCTCTTTGTAGTCGTCGTGTCTCTTTGTAGTCGTCGTGTCTCTTTGTAGTCGTCGTGTGTCTTTGTAGTAGTCGTGTGTCTCTTTGTAGTCGTCGTGTGTCTTTGTAGTCGTCGTGTGTCTTTGTAGTCGTCGTGTCTCTTTGTAGTCGTCGTGTCTCTTTGTAGTCGTCGTGTCTCTTTGTAGTCGTCGTGTCTCTTTGTAGTCGTCGTGTGTCTTTGTAGTCGTGTCTCTTTGTAGTCGTCGTGTGTCTTTGTAGTCGTCGTGTCTCTTTGTAGTCGTGTCTCTTTGTAGTCGTCGTGTCTCTTTGTAGTCGTGTGTCTTTGTAGTCGCCGTGTCTCTTTGTAGTCGTCGTGTCTCTTTGTAGTCGTGTGTCTTTGTAGTCGTCGTGTCTCTTTGTAGTCGTCGTGTCTCTTTGTAGTCGTCGTGTCTCTTTGTAGTCGTCGTGTGTCTTTGTAGTCGTCGTGTCTCTTTGTAGTCGTCGTGTCTCTTTGTAGTCGTCGTGTCTCTTTGTAGTCGTCGTGTCTCTTTGTAGTCGTCGTGTCTCTTTGTAGTCGTCGTGTCTCTTTGTAGTCGTCGTGTGTCTTTGTAGTCGTCGTGTCTCTTTGTAGTCGTCGTGTGTCTTTGTAGTCGTCGTGTCTCTTTGTAGTCGTCGTGTGTCTTTGTAGTCGTCGTGTGTCTTTGTAGTCGTCGTGTCTCTTTGTAGTGTGTCTTTGTAGTCGCTGTGTCTCTTTGTAGTCGTCGTGTGTCTTTGTAGTAGTCGTGTCTCTTTGTAGTCGTCGTGTCTCTTTGTAGTCGTGTCTCTTTGTAGTCGTCGTGTCTCTTTGTAGTCGTCGTGTCTCTTTGTAGTCGTCGTGTCTCTTTGTAGTCGCTTTGTAGTCGTGTCTCTTTGTAGTCGTCGTGTGTCTTTGTAGTCGTCGTGTCTCTTTGTAGTCGCGGTGTCTTTGTAGTCGTGTCTCTTTGTAGTCGTCGTCTTTGTAGTCGTGTGTCTTTGTAGTCGTCGTGTCTCTTTTTGTAGTCGTGTGTCTTTGTAGTCGTCCGTGTCTCTTTGTAGTCGTCGTGGTGTCTTTGTAGTCGTCGTGTCTCTTTGTAGTCGTCGTGTCTCTTTGTAGTCGTCGTGTCTCTTTGTAGTCGTCGTGTTCTTGTAGTAGTCGTGTCTCTTTGTAGTCGTCGTGTCTCTTTGTAGTCGTGTCTCTTTGTAGTCGTCGTGTCTCTTTGTAGTCGTGTCTCTTTGTAGTCGTCGTGTCTCTTTGTAGTCGTCGTGTGTCTTTGTAGTCGTGTCTCTTTGTAGTCGTGTGTCTTTGTAGTCGTCGTGTCTCTTTGTAGTCGTGTGTCTTTGTTGTAGTCGTGTCTCTTTGTAGTCGTCGTGTCTCTTTGTAGTCGTCGTCTCTTTGTAGTCGTGTGTCTCTTTGTAGTCGTGTCTTTGTAGTCGTGTCTCTTTGTAGTCGTCGTGTCTCTTTGTAGTCGTCGTGTCTCTTTGTAGTCGTGTGTCTTTGTAGTCGTCGTGTCTCTTTGTAGTCGTGTGTGTCTTTGTAGTCGTCGTGTGTCTTTGTAGTCGTCGTGTCTCTTTGTAGTCGTGTGTCTTTGTAGTCGTCGTGTCTCTTTGTAGTCGTCGTGTGTCTTTGTAGTCGTCGTGTCTCTTTGTAGTCGTCGTGTGTCTTTGTAGTCGTCGTGTCTCTTTGTAGTCGTCGTGTCTCTTTGTAGTCGTCGTGTCTCTTTGTAGTCGTCGTGTCTCTTTGTAGTCGTCGTGTCTCTTTGTAGTCGTCGTGTCTCTTTGTAGTCGTCGTGTCTCTTTGTAGTCGTGTGTCTTTGTAGTCGTCGTGTGTCTTTGTAGTCGCGTGTCTTTGTAGTCGTGTGTCTCTTTGTAGTCGTTTGTGTGTCTTTGTAGTCGTCGTGTCTCTTTGTAGTCGTCGTGTCTCTTTGTAGTCGTCGTGTGTCTTTGTAGTCGTCGTGTCTCTTTGTAGTCGTGTGTCTTTGTAGTCGTCGTGTCTCTTTGTAGTCGTGTGTCTCTTTGTAGTCGCTGTGTCTCTTTGTAGTCGTCGTGTCTCTTTGTAGTCGTCGTGTGTCTTTGTAGTCGTGTGTCTTTGTAGTAGTCGTGTGTCTTTGTTTTAGTCGTGTGTCTCTTTGTAGTCGTCGTGTGTCTCTTTGTAGTCGTCGTGTCTCTTTGTAGTCGCTGTGGTCTCTTTGTAGTCGTGCGTGTCTTTGTAGTTGCGTCTTTTGTAGTCGTCTCTTTGTAGTTGTGTCTTTGTAGTCGTCGTGTGTCTTTGTAGTAGTCGTGTGTCTTTGTAGTCGTCTTTGTGTGTCTTTGTAGTCGTGTGTCTTTGTAGTCGTCGTGTGTCTTTGTAGTCGTAGTCTCTTTGTAGTCGCGTGTCTTTGTAGTCGTGTGTCTCTTTGTAGTCGTGTCTCTTTTTGTAGTCGTGTGTGTCTTTGTAGTCGTGTGTCTCTTTGTAGTCGTCGTGTGTCTTTGTAGTCGTGTGTGTCTTTGTAGTCGTGTCTCTTTGTAGTCGTGTCTTTGTAGTCGTGTGTCTTTGTAGTCGTCGTGTGTCTTTGTAGTCGTGTCTCTTTGTAGTCGTCGTGTGTCTTTGTAGTCGTGTGTCTTTGTAGTCGTCGTGTGTCTTTGTAGTCGTGTCTCTTTGTAGTCGTCGTGTCTCTTTGTAGTCGTCGTGTGTCTTTGTAGTCGTGTCTCTTTGTAGTCGTCGTGTCTCTTTGTAGTCGTCGTGTCTCTTTGTAGTCGTCTTTGTAGTCGTCGGTTTCTTTGTAGTCGTGTGTCTTTGTAGTCGTGTGTCTTTGTAGTCGTCGTGTGTGTCTTTGTAGTCGTGTGTCTTTGTAGTCGTCGTGTGTCTTTGTAGTCGCTGTCTTTGTAGTCGTGTCTGTGTTCTTTGTAGTCGTGTGTCTTTGTAGTCGTCGTGTCTCTTTGTAGTAGTCGTGTCTCTTTGTAGTCGCCGTGTGTGTCTTTGTAGTCGTCGTGTGTCTTTGTAGTCGTGTGTCTCTTTGTAGTCGTGTCTCTTTTGTAGTCGTGGTGTCTTTGTAGTCGTCGTGTGTCTTTTTGTCGTCGTGTGTCTTTGTAGTCGTCGTGTGTCTTTGTAGTCGTGTGTCTTTGTAGTCGCCGGTGTGTCTTTGTAGTCGTCGTGTCTCTTTGTAGTCGTGTGTCTTTGTAGTCGTCGTGTGTCTTTTTGTAGTCTTGTGTGTCTTTGTAGTCGTGTGTCTTTGTAGTCGTAGTGTGTGTAGTTTGTGTCTTTGTAGTCGTGTGTCTTTGTAGTCGTCGTGTGTGTCTTTGTGTCGTCGTGTGTCTTTGTAGTCGTGTCTCTTTGTGTCGTCGTGTCTCTTTGTAGTCGTCGTGTCTCTTTGTAGTCGTAGTGTCTCTTTGTAGTCGTCGTGTGTCTTTGTAGTCGTGTGTCTCTTTGTAGTCTTTGTAGTCGTCGTGTCTCTTTGTAGTCGTGTGTCTTTGTAGTCGTCGTGTGTCTTTTGTAGTCGTCGTGTGTCTTTGTCGTCGTGTGTGTCTTTGTAGTCGTCGTGTGTTCTTTGTAGTCGTGTCTCTTTGTAGTGTCTCTTTGTCTTCGTAGTCTTTGTAGTCGTGGTCTCTTTGTAGTCGTCGTGTGTCTTTGTAGTAGTGTCTTTGTAGTCGTCTCTTTGTAGTCGTCGTGTCTCTTTGTAGTCGTGTCTCTTTGTAGTCGTGTGTCTTTGTAGTCGTGTCTCTTTGTAGTCGTGTGTCTTTGTAGTCGTCGTGTCTCTTTGTAGCCGTTGTGTGTCTTTGTAGTCGTGTCTCTTTGTAGTCGTCGAGTGTCTTTGTAGTCGTCGCGTGTCTTTGTAGTTGTGTCTCTTTGTAGTCGTCGTGTGTCTTTGTAGTCGTCGTGTCTCTTTGTAGTCGTCGAGTGTCTTTGTAGTCGTCGTGTCTCTTTGTAGTCGTGTCTCTTTGTAGTCGTCGTGTCTCTTTGTAGTCGTGTCTCTTTGTAGTCGTCGTGTCTCTTTGTAGTCGTCGTGTGTCTTTGTAGTCGTGTCTCTTTGTAGTCGTCATGTGTCTTTGTAGTCGTGTCTCTTTGTAGTCGTGTGTCTTTGTAGTCGTCGTGTCTCTTTGTAGTCGTCGTGTGTCTTTGTAGTCGTCGTAACACATTGTAACAAAGACGTGTTGCCATGGTGCCATAAAGTGTAACAAGTAGATCTGTTGCCGTGGCGATGATCAAAGGTGTGACACATTTATTTCAATCAGACTCAAACGTGTAGATTTTGAATCAAACACACGTTTGAACGTTATTATTCTTCTCAGATCAGAACATTAAAACCTCACGTTTGTTGTTTTGTTGTGTGTGTGTTAACACACGTGTCAGTCACCAACAATCACTTGACACACTTTTCTTCATTGTGTTTTTTTTTTTCTTTGACATTCGTCAAACGAGGACATGAAACGTAGCGTCAGTCTCTGTGAAGCAATCACGATAATGACACGGTCATACAAAAGACACGGACTCAGAAAGACGAGTAATTCAGCCGCTCCTGGTCGATCACATGACCTTTTTATCACTTGTGTTATTTATATGATCAGTGAAAAGAGACAGAGAGTGTGTTCGCCCTCTTCACGTCTCCACACACTGACATTATTCTGTTAAAACATACACTGTTCTAGAGCCTTCTAGAACGTTCTGGAACGTTCTATAACGTTCTGTAACATTCTAGAACGTTCCGGAACATTCTAGAACATTCCCGAACATTCTAGAATGTTACCGAACATTCTAGAATGTTACCGAACATTCTAGAATGTTCCCGTACATTCTAGAATGTTACCAAATCTAGAATTCTAGAATGTTACCGAACATTCTAGAATGTTCCCGAACATTCTAGAATGTTCCCGAACATTCTAGAATGTTACCGAACATTCTAGAATGTTGCCAAATCTAGAATTCTAGAATGTTCCCGAACATTCTATAACATTCTAGAATGTTCCCGAACATCAATTTGTGGTTGTTTTGTATCTTTCCATACATTTTTTGTGTCTCTTTGTAGTCGTGTGTCTTTGTAGTCGTTGTGTCTTTGTAGTCGTGTTTTATAATTTCATGACTTTTCCAGGTCACGTAACGTGACGTTGTAGAAACAGAACCAGGATGAAGTCGTATGTTAACAGGCGTTTCCACATACATTTGTCCGTGTGCGGCTCCACAGGTTCACACTTCCCATGAACATGTGTTGTGTCTTTGTGCGTTGTTCTGGTGTGAATGTGTCTATTAGTTCACCGCAACACAAACTCTTTTTATCACCCTGAGCTTCTTTGAAGTGGAGGTGGAAAGTTGAGCCCAGCGTTAGCCGCCTCGCTCGCCCTGGGGCCCGACACTAATATGTGAACGCTCCTGAGACGAACAATACAACCTTTACATTCATTACACGGAGCCATCAGTCACTGTTTAAACTGTGTGTGTGTGGATCATACTGATCACACATCAACACATGATACCTGAGGACACATACACACATTTGTGTTCATTGTTCCAGACGTCCACATGTAACACACACGCACACAGACACACACTCAACTTCCTGTTAAAACGTCATCTGTCGCTGCGACGCTAACACGTTAGCATCACCTACATCCACTGCTCGTTAGTGTTGCGCTAACTTTCTATTGAATGTGCTAATGTTTTAGCATGTTAGGCTTCATGCTAATTATATTTCATTTCATTTAGTGACAATAGTAACAACGGTTTCAGTGTCAGTGGGCGACGCAGACTTTTGTTGTGGTTGTGTCTATTTGTAGTTTGTAGTTTGCATCATTTTGTATCTGTGGTTGTTTGATGACAACGGGTAAAGTTTTAACTGTATCAGCTTCGTTTCTGTGCGTGTGTGTGTGTGTGTGTGTGTGTGTGTGTGTGTGTGTGTGTGTGAGGTTGTCAACACGTTTGTTTGTGGTTGAATCGTCTGTTCAGACTCTGATCACGTCAGTGTGATAACGATGTTGGTCCTGAAAACACTCACACAAACTGTTTAACAAACTCAGGAACTCACCTGCACAAATTCTGTCACACACATTTGAAGCTGACACACACACACACACACACACACACAAACCCCACACACACACACACACACACACACACACACACACACACACCTGTGAGGATGGATCAGGTTCAGGTCTTCAGAAAGTCGACATGTCGGCTCATTTCTTCTCCTCCCTCAAATTTACCCTCCATCTCCTTTGTTGTCTAACTTTCCTCCCCTGTGAGGAGACTTCAGCCCACACAAACATGACAGCCGACACACACACACACACACACACACACACACATTCAGTCTTCCAGCCAGTGTAAGATGTCACCTGAGTCGCTGTAATTACGCCCAGGGTGCTAATAGCGTTTCTCTCACCTCTCTGGGAGCCAGCCAGCGTTCACAGAAAGGTGTGTGTGTGTGTGTGTGTGTGTGTGTGTGTGATGGGGGGGTTGATGCAGGTAGATAATAGGTTCGGTGTTGTCTCTCATTCGGCTCTTTGAGCTTCTTCTTTTGTCGCTCGCCAACCGGTTGAACTTTTTTTTGTCACTGAAAGACCTCAGTGTGTGTGTGTGTGTGTGTGTGTGTGTACAGTCGTCTCCAGATGTGCAACCACTGGACGTTAACATCTCCAAACGACAGAAAGTTGTTTAAACAAGCTGAATCGTCTCATGTTGAACTTGGTTGAAGTTTGATTTCTTTGTAACTTTCCTGCTGAGTTCAGGTCCTTGTAGGTTACTACGTACACGATGTAGCGCAGATGTTCTACTATTCATTTTATTGTTGTTTTGCATCATTTTGTAAGTGCATTACACACTCGTAACAGTTAGTGTGAGTGTGGACGTATGTGAATAGAGACAAACTGTTTGTTTGTTTGTTTGTTTGTTTTGAACCAGGAGCAACCGATGATGGTTTCAGACTCTGACTCTGATCTTTAACATTGTCTTTGCGTTGCAGGACCAGCGCCTGAACGCAACACGATGGTAACGCTTCAGTACTATACACACACACACACACACACACACACGTGAACAAACAAAGCTTTCATTCATAAAGAGAAAACATCTTCCTCTTCCTCGACTCGTTGGGAAACCAGCTCACCTGGAACAAGGACCTGTCACACACACGTCAACACACACACACACACACACACACACACAGAGTAAGTGTAGCCGAGTCTTTATCAGTTTCAGACAGGTATGTCCTGACAGAGAGAGACTACACACATACTTGGCAGAGAAGCAGACCACAACACTACAGCTGTGTGTGTACGCTCTTAAAATACATGTTAAAACACACAACACACACACACACACACACACACACACACACACACACACACACACACACAAGGCTCATTGGCTCATTATTTTATTCTTTTCTATTGTTTTTCCAGCGAAATTAAAGTCTCAGCATCACTTTACCTTTAATTTGTGTCTGAGACACGAGATATAATCATGTTCTAGTTACACACACACACACACACACACACACACACACACACACACACTGCAACTTAATTACAACAAAACACTGCAACTTTATTGCAAAAAAATGTCTAAAACGTTGCAACTTTATTTCAACCTAATTACAACAAAACATTGCAACTTTATTGCAGCAAAATACTGCAACTTAATTGCACTAAGGTAAATTAAATCAGTGTAAACATGAACTGGGACGTTGAAGGTTGATGAAGTAACGTTGTTTCTATTGTTTCTACCTGATGTGAGTAAAGTCGTGGTCGTTTTTTTTTTTTTTTTTTGTGTGTGTGTGTGTGTGTGTTGTTTGCGTCAACCTTTGACCTCCGGCGGTGAGGGTGTGTTTGTTTCGTTGTCGTGTTTATTTCACAACAGCGACGGTTTCTTTTTTTTTTTCAGTCTGACGCCTCCGACGCTTCGACACGCGGTCATGAAATCTGAGAAATTAATCAGAGCCATTGTTCATCACTCGGGGAATGTACCTGCTGTGTGTGTGTGTGTGTGTGTGTGTGTGTGTGTGTGTGTGTGTGTGTGTGTTTACATGCTATCAGTTTTCTCTCTGTTTGGTTTTGTTTATACTGTGTTACTCCGATCTCTCAGCACAACAAAACAAGCTCTTTGTGTGTGTGTGTGTGTGTGTGTGTGTGTGTGTGTGTGTGTGTGTGTGTGTGTGTGTGTGTGTGTGTGTACAGTACTTGTGTTTTCTCTTTAGTAAACACAGATTAAACCTTCGTTCTGCTCTGATTTTTTTGACGACGTTGACAGATACATTTTATTAATAATTTTATTCTGAAAGTTCCAACAGGAAGTGTCAACCAATCAGGTGAAGTGTTTTAATTTGAAAGGTCAGCGTCTGATCTGAACTGAACAAAATGTTACAATAATCCTTTAATAAATTAGAATAGATAATAAATACTTCAGTTACATGAGGTTAGCTAAGAAAGTTAGCAACGCTAACACAAACAAACCTGTCTAAATAAAGATAAGTTAAGGCAGCTGAAGTTAGCTTAAATAGCTAAATACCTAACGTGTCAAAGTTAGCTAAAGTTGGTAAGTTAGCTGAAGTCGTAGCTAAGGTAGCACAGTTAGCTCAGTTAGCTGATGTGTTCTGTGTTGCTAACGTTAGCATTAGCCGCGGTCGTCCCAGGCTTCCTTTTCTTCGACCTCCGAGTTGTTTATTGACATATTTCACCTCACTAAGTACGTGTGTGTTGTTCTTCTTCAGGCCACAACAAAACAAGCGCTCCCTTCATTTCTTTGTGTGTGTTGACATACTTCCTCCCTGTAAATTACCTCCTCCTCCTCCGTCGGTCTCCGCCCTGTGCCTACCTGTCAGCCCCGGCCGGCTTGTTTACATACTTTGTGGCTCTAAGTACATGTGTATGTTTTCACAGTGTTTCCTTTCTTTGGGTACAACAAAACAAGCGCTCCTCTCTTGAACATGACAGCTCCTCTAAAGCTAATGTCGCCCTGAGGGGCTGAGGAGGAGGAGGAGGAGATGATTCATAACGACCTGCCATCCTGTCAACACACACACACACACACACACACACACACACACAATAGGTGCTGTTGCTTTTAAAGGGTGAGTCCAACCTGGATCATCTTACGTTCCCTCTCTCTCTTCAAGTCATTTGTACTCCTCCTCCTCCTCCTCCTCCTCCTCCTCCTTCACCCCACCATCATTAACAGCTAAAGTTACTCCCCACCTCACCTCACCTTCCTCCCCCTCGACCTGTGGTCCCACCTCCTCCACCACCTCCTCCAAGCTAAACACACTCATCACTGTCTTCAGTCTGTCTATAGGTATGTGTGTGTGTGTGTGTGTGTGTGTGTGTGTGTGTGTGTGTGTGTGTGTGTGTGTGTGTGTGTGTGTGTGTGTGTGTGTGTGTGTGCGTGTGTGTGCCAGTAGATACGACCCATCAGTTACCAGTTACTGATGCTAACTTGGCTACATTAGCTAACTTAACTTAATATGTTTTGCCTCCTTAATTTACGTTGCTCCTTTAGCTACAACTTCAGCTAACTTTACCACGTTAGCTAACGTAGCTAATAACTTTGATACATTAGGTATTTAGCTCTTCAAGCTAACTTAGTTACTTCAGCTACACTAACTTGTCTGGACCACATTAGTTACTTCAGTTAGTTTGTAATATTTTAGCTAACTTTGTTACTTTAGCTACAACTTCAGCTAACTTAGCTAACTTTGTTACCTAAACCATCCTTACTTTGGTCATTGTATCTTTTTGTTTCCTCAGGTGATTTGTCGACTTTATTGATGACTCAGATTCAGATCAGCGACCTGCTGCCTCTCTAACCTTTCCCACCAGACCTCCACCCCAGGCGACCCCCCTCCAGGTCTGTAAACAGGGGTTTGATGATGGGAAAGTTTGGTCCATTCGTCTCCTTCCTGTCAGGTAAGATGAGACCGAGCTGCTGCAGTCGATCGATCGTCTTCTTCTTCTTCTTCTGATCAACGCTACAAACTATTGCTGAAGTGTCGCCACATGTTCCTGTCTTATTCTAACAGCTGATGTTGTGCAGGCGCCCGGTCTATCCACCAAACCAAACGTTTATTAGATTAAAAGTTAGCTGAAATGTTAGTTAACATCAGCTAACATAGCTAACAATAACACTGACTAACATCAGCTAACATTAGCCAACACTGGCTAACATTAACTAACATTAGCTGACTTTAGCTAACATTAACATTAGTTAATATTAACATTAGCTAACATTAGCTTACACTAACATTAGCTAACATTAACATTAGCTAACATCATCATTAGGTAGCATTAGCTAAAATTAGCATCATCAAGAATCAAAGAGTCTGTAATGGTCAGTGACGTCAGGAAAAAAAAAAACATTGGTGCAGTCTTTGCTACATTAGCTAACGTGGCTAATTAAGGTATCTTCCAGGTCCAGGTCTAGATTCAGGTCCCGGTCCAGGTCTAGGTGTATGTGAGGTCATGCAGGTGTCAGAGCACCAGGTGCTGAGGATTAGTTTCGCTAAAGTCTCTGTACCTTGAAGAGCAGCCGGCGTTTCTCACCAAAACAGACCAGGAGATTAGAGACGTTGCTACCAACAAGAAGATTTAACGTTCAGAGTTGAACTTTATCAGCCCACGACTGTGGGCAAACACACGTCTTATAAAAGACACACACACAAAATACCAGATTAACACACACTCAGCTGT
Source organism: Polydactylus sextarius (assembly GCA_016801845.1). Taxonomy (NCBI): domain Eukaryota; kingdom Metazoa; phylum Chordata; class Actinopteri; family Polynemidae; genus Polydactylus; species Polydactylus sextarius. Next base: position 12,195,042 of record CM028931.1, read on the forward strand.
TTGTGTTGAACATACAAACTTCACCAGTAGAAAATCTGTCTCTGCTCTTTGTTTGACTTCAATGTTGTGTGTTTTTAATCTGAAGACTTGTTTGTGTGTGTGTGTGTGTGTGTGTGTGTGTGTGTGTGTGTGTGTGTGTGTGTGTGTGTGTGAGTGAGTGACATTTTTTCTTACACAACAAACTTTCTATTGACTAAACTAACAGTTTATTAGAAAAATCATTCGCTGAAAACAGCTAACATTACCTAATTAACATAACTAATTAACATAGCTAATGTTAATTGTTAGCTAACATTAGCAAATAAACATGTTTTATGTTTTACACACTCACACACACACACTGACAGAGGAGTGTAGCCACGGCCGTGAGAACGTCAGGACGCCATGTTGGCTCCTCCTCCTCTGATCGGTCGTTCCAGGTGACGTCACCTGGTCGATGACATCATCGTCAGTGTTTGGACTCGACCTTCATCTCGTCTGATCTATCGGCGGCCATGTTTACGAACAGACGGTCAGCGGCTGAACGATCACACACCAGGGAGACGAGGTTGAGTGTGTGTGTGTGTGTGTGTGTGTGTGTGTGTGTGTGTGTGTGTGTGTGTGTGTGTGTGTGTGTGTGTGTGTGTTCTCCATACTCCTCTCCTCCGTCAGCAGTCCATCCTTCAGCTCTGTTGTGTGACTCACGTAGATCCAGATCCTCCAGACTCTATGTTCTGGATCCAGGACCTGGTCCAGGTGGTTCTGATAAAACTCCTAGAGCCTCAGACCTAGACCTAGACCTAGACCTGGACCTGGACCTGGATCTGGATCTGGACCTGTACACTTGAATCAACCTCTGTTCACTAATCAAGTCACTTCACACACATGAGGTGACCTTTGACCTCTGCTGAGACTGATGATCACACACACACTTTACATGTCTGTGTGATGTAATATATTTAAAGCGTCTGATTGGTTGTTGATGAAAGAGACACACCAGCTGTGAGACACATCTGGTGTGTGTGTGTGTGTGTGTGTGTGTGTGTGTGTAATTAAAAAAACCAGGACTTTCTGGTCTGGTTGGTTTACAGGACTGTAGTGAACTGTAGTGAACTGGACTGAATCAGACTGGACTGACCTGTATCAGAATGGCTCAAACTGGACCGGACCAGATTAGACTGGATTGGACCAGACCCAATAAACTGGACTGAACCAGCTGGACCAGACCAGTCTAAACTGAACTGGACTGTACTGAACCGGACTCACTGGACAGGACTGGACTGGACTGGACTAAACTGGACTAAACTGGACCGGACTATTTTCACATTTTTCTTTCGTGTTTTTGCTTTGATCCATTTTTTGTTTGTTTTAAAACAAAACTCTGAATCTGATTGGTTCTTGACGAAGTCACGACTTCCTGCTCACACACACACACACACACACACACACACACACACACACACACATACATATACATACATATATCCTTTCAAAATAAAACCCACTTAACTCACCCGACTCCCCCTCTCCTCACCCTCTCACTATGTCTCTATTGTCCTGATTCTCTCAAACCAATTTCAGAGGCGATAGAGTGACAGCTCTCTGACAAAAGAGGAAGTTCCCCCGCCGCCGCCGCCATCGCTAATATCTGCTGTCAGCCCGGACGCATCTAAAACGCCGCTAATGCGTCGCCACCTCTACCGCCACCCCCCCTCCACCCCACCCCCCCAACCTTGGTGAAAAAAGGAGCATAACAATGCTGCAAAAGAGAGAGAAATCTGCTCGCTCTCTAATGGCGCCGGGAAAATAGCGAAACATATTTTATTCTGACAAAAAGGAGGCGTCTGTGTGACGGGATGTTCAATCTCCCCAGGTGTCACTGCCTTCACACCGGGGGGGTGGGGAGTGTCAGACAGAAACACGTCCAAACCCCCAGAAGTGCATCATAAGTAGGAGTGTTAGCGTTAGCGTTAGCGCCATGATGATGATGATGATGATGATGATGATGATGATAGCGCCGCTATTTGGTCTTGACGGGACGCCATTTTTATTTTTTTCTCTCAGTTTGTGTCATTGAGAAGATAAAGCTTAGAAAACAAAAGTGGTGTTTTATTTTGGCGGGGTGGCGTCTCAGGAAGTGGATGTTTTTTTTGTTGTTTTTTTTTTTAAACAGAAGAAAACGTGATGAAATATAATCGAATCCAGTCCAGTCTGATCAGGTCCGGTCCAGTCAAATCTAGAATCCAGTCCAATTAAACCAAGTCCAATCCAGTCCATGCTCGGTCCAGTACAGTCTGGTCTTGACTGGTCCAGTCAAACCCAGTCCAATGCAATCTAAGTCCAGTCCAGGCTCGGTCCAGTATAATCTAGTCCATTGAAGTATGGTCCAGTTAAATCCAGTCAGTGCTTGGTCCAGTCCAGTCCAGTCAAAACCGGTCCAGTCCAAACCCAATCCAATCCAGTCTGATCTGATCCGGTCCAGTCCGGTTTGGTTTGATCCAGTCCGGTCCTGTCCCATTCAGTCTAATCTGGTCCAGTCCAGTCTAATCTAATCCGGTCAACACCGTTCTGGTCCTGGATCCAGTTCAGACCAGCTGTTGGCCCCTGGCTGCCGGACTCATAAGCCCCGCCCCCTTTTATGTTAATACTTGTTGTGACGTCATCTTGATTGACAGGTGAGGTTAATCACCGCTAATGACACCATCACCACTGTTACCATGGTTACCATGATAACCACGGTTACCGCGGTTACCACTGCCTCTGTCTTTACCTACACACACACCTGAAACACACACACACACACACACTGCTCTGTATACATCCACCAGCTGGTCCTGTCAAGTGTGTGAAGATCTGTGTGTGTGTGTGTGTGTGTGTGTGTGTGTGTGTGTGTGTGTGTCAGAGCCGGCAGCCTTTTCTTTGTTTAGTTGAAATGACAGTAACAGCTTCTCCCTGTCTGATGGTGTAAGACGTCAAACACACACACACACACACACACACACACACACACACACACAGACACTATGTGTGTTTGTGTGTGTGTGTGTGTGTGTGTGTGTCTAAAGGAGGGTTTGACCCCCGTTTGTCTCACGTTCTTCCTCCTCCTCCTCTTCCTCTTCCTCCTGCATCAGTTGCTTGCCGTCGTCCTGGAGACAGTCACCATGGAGACGGAGGCCTGTGATGATGGAGGTTGATTGACAGCTCTCCCTCCTCCTCCTCTTGCTGCTTAATAATCTCCATTTACCGCCGTGACGCATCGATCTCTTTCTCTCCGTTCAAACCGAAGCGTCGCGTCCTGATGACATCACAGCCGCTGAAGTTTTGACAAGGAGACATTGTTATTTCTTCTGGAGGAAAACGGCGCTAAAATGTGCTACTACAGCTTCTTCTGGAGTCGACCAATCAGAGCCCAACCTGAGACAGGAAGTCACGTCCTCGTCCAGGTCGTATCCATCAAATCTACCTTCTCATCCTGAAGCGAGTTGATCTCAGTCCAACAGCAGTTAGCTGGAGTAGCTACATTAGCCTGATGCTAAGTTAACTAAGCTGGTATAAGTAGATGAGTTAGCTAAGTTAGCCTAAAGTTTAGCCAAAACAGGGTAGCTGAGGCTGCTAATTTCTAAGTTTAAAACTTAAATAGCTAAATTACTGAAGGTAGCCAAGTTAGCATCACTATGCTACTGACTGGTCTCTTTCATTTTATTATGAAAGTTCCTCAAACAGGAAGTCTCTATCTAAATTAATTTATTGTCACAATTTAGACACACACACACACCTAGACCTGGTGATCCTGGTCCTGGATCACAGACCTGGTCCTGGATCTGAACTAAAAGGACTCAACAGGAAGTGGTTTTTGTGTCGCTACGTTGTGTTTTTTTCTTTGTGTTTCTGTCTTTCTGTCCACCCCTCATCTCTCCACCTCCTGCCTCCCAGCGGTCGTCACTCTGCAGTCGCACAACACACACACACACACACACACACACACACACACACACACACACACACACACACACAAACACACACACACAAACAAACATAAACACACACACACACGTTCACACACATATAATTTCTTCCACTACATCAGCGCTGGCTTGTCTGGGTCTTTGTGTGAAAATCTCTTTATCTAGTGTGTCTCTCTCATCGTGTGTGTGTGTGTGTGTGTGTGTGTGTGTGTGTGTGTGTATTGTTTTTCCAAAGCATCATGGGAAAACAACGGAGACAAAAAGGAGGGATGAGGGGCGGACGACTAGAGAAAGAAGAAGAAGAAGAAGAAGAAAAGACGAACTCACGGGGGGAAAATGGTGGTCTGTGAAAATTCACACACACTGGTTCACACACACACACACACACACACACACACACACACACACACAAACAACAGTGGCAAGATTTAATACGGCGTTGAGGGTATTGAGGGTGTGGATGTGTGATTTGGGGGGAGTGGGAAACGCCACCACCGCCTCTGGTGAATTGGATCATCAACCACATCCCAAGACGCTGACACACACACACACACACACACACACACACACACACACACACACACACAGAGTTATTAGGTGGAGCAGGTACAGCTGGGACTTGGATTTAAAGACAACACCACCTGGCCCCATGGTGGTCTGACAGTGATTAACACACATCACATGTTCTTCTTCTTCATTTTCATTCATTTCTTTGTCTTGTTTGTTTGTTTGTTTGTTTGTTTGTTGTTTTCACTTCAGGTCCAGAATCTCAGACCTGGTTCTGGTTTTTGGTTTGTTGTGTTTCCATCCTACGATCCGTCATCGTAAAAGTTATTAATTTCAATAATTAGGACTTTTATTTTTATAATTTTTACGACTTATTATTTTTGTAATTTTACAACTTTTAATTTTCGCACTTTTGCAAATTTTATATTTCACACTTTAATGACTTATTTTTACGATATTAATTTTACGTACGTTTATGATTTTCATATTATATAATATATGTTATATATGGTCCAGATCGTCGTCGTCACCGTGTTGAGCTGAGTTGAGTTTGTTTCCTCGTCGTGTTGTCATGTGTTCGCTGTGATCGATCGTGTTGCTGAAGAGGAAATCACTCATCATGTCTCGTTTCAAACTCTGGTCTGAACCACAGTTTACCTGAGAAACACAATCTGGTCTCTGGTCTCTGGTCTCTGGTCTCTGGTCTCTGTCAGGAAGGTTTTACGTTTTATTCTGTTTCTTCATATAAAAGTATTGAATCTGCTGATGTGGAACAACCTTCATCACCAGTTGTTATAAACCAGACGTTGGGTAAGTCTTGTAAAACAGTGTTTTTAATAAACTCTGGGTTCACTTACTAAGTTATCAGTACTTCAGTTTATGTGTAGGGACCCTATTCATGCTACTGCTGAAGTGAAGTGATATTTTGAGCTTTATTAGTGGTTAAAAAATGACAATTTAGATACGTTTGGCTGACTGCCCCATTTACTTTCATTGTTAACTATTTGGTTGTGAAAACAAAAGACGGTCAAACTGGATATTACTTCAACCAACGTAACATATATATAACATAGAGGGGGAGTTTGACTGGTTGTCATGGTGATGAAGACTCTGGTTCATGTTGCTCTGGACGTCACTTTAATAAATTATAGAATTCATTGAATTAAAGTTGATTTTTATATAAAAAATATATAAATAAGAAGAAACGTTGAACAGATTTTCTGGTTTCATCTGTTTTTCTTTTTTTTTCTCTTCAGGGACGTTTACTACATTTGACTGTTTTTTATCAAGTGTGTGTGTGTGTGTGTGTGTGTGTGTGTGTGTGTGTGTGTGTGTGTGTGTGTGTGTGTGTGTGTGTGTGTGTGTGTGTGTGTGTCAGCCTGTGTTTTCCAACAGTCTCTGTGAGTTTACAGACACGACGACTTCAGAAACGAATCCCCTCAGAGCTTCATGTCTCTGGGGTTTTTATCTTTGTGTGTTTCATATTAAACATCATATCACTGTTTCTGTGTGTGTGTGTGTGTGTGTGTGTGTGTGTGTGTGTGTGTGTGTGTGTGTGTGTGTGTGTGTGTGTGTGTGTGTGATCAGGGGAATACAGTAACTCTCCAACAGTCTGTCACTGTTTATTTCTCTGTCTCTTTGTTTACTTCCTCCTCCGTTCTTGTTTCTTTTTGTTTCTTTTTCTTTTTTTTTTCTTTGACACTTTTCGTTTTTATTTATTTTCTCAAAAAAACAAACGTGTGATCCAGGATTTAGTCTGATGATGTTTATTTTAAAATCAAAGTGAAGAAAACAAGTTTATTACAGTGGATAGTTTCATCCTGCTGTTTGATTTTAATTCTTTTTATTGTGTTTATTTGTTTTATTGTTTATATATTTTCTGATTTTTATTGATATTTCTTCTGTATTATTTCCAGCTACTTCTTCAAAGTAACATCTGTATTTATTTATTTAACATTTATTTTTTAATTTATCAACTTGTGTTGTTTTAAATTATTATATTTTTATTTGATTTTATTTTTATATTTATATTATTTCTTTACTTTTTTACATTTGAAATCATTTTTGTCGTTTTATTTTATTTTTAAATGTCTTTTAAAATAATTCTTTAACTTAATATTTATTTATTGACATATTTTGTATTTTACTTAGTTATTTTGTTATCTTATATCCTGATATATGTACATATATTTGATGTTTTTAATTCTTTGAGTTAATATTCGTGTCTGTGTATTTTATTTTGAAGGAGTTAATGAGACTTTTATTAGTGATTTAAAATCTTGTGGTTAATTGATGAACTTGTTACTTTGTTTCTGATCGTTTGTTTTATTTATTCATGTTTCTGTTGTTTCACATTTTACTTTCTAACTTCCTGGTTCATCTTCAGACGTCTGACGTCCTCGTTGTTGTTGTTGTTGTTGTTGTTGTTTATTCTCTGTTGGTTCGACTCCAAACAGCTGAGACAAAAACAAAACAAAACAAAACAATGATATTGATTAGAGACGATGTCAGTCGTCAACGTGAAGCGACAGCGACGCTGCTGCTGCTGTTTCACACCAACGAAGAAGAAACAGCTGATGATCAAACAAAAGCTGCGACACACACACACACACACACTAACACACACACTAACACACACACACACACACTAACACACCTTTATTTATGTGTTGATCATTGTGACGCCTCCACGATGAGATGACCTCTGACCTTTGACCTCGACCATGTGACTACAGGTTCTCACAATATGTAACAACAACAACAACAATACTGATTAATTAGATCATTAAAATAAAAAAAGTGTGTGATGTTTTATTCTGTTCTCTCCTGTTCTGTGTCTTTACTAACTCCTGCTGAGTGTGTGTGTGTGTGTGTGTGTGTGTGTGTGTGTGTGTGTGTAGCTGTAGTCGTAGTGATTGTTGTGTATAAACACGTTGTTGTTGGACGTTAAACATGTTGATCATCATGATGTTGTTACAGGACATAACCTGATCCCAGACTCTGTGTTGCAGTTGATAGACACATCCCAGACACGTTTTCTCTGTTGTTGTTGTTGTTGTTGTTGTTGACGACTTGTCATTGTGACGTTTTATCGTATTACTTTGTTGAACGTCACCGTGTTTTGTTTCACTTTGTGACATGTTGTTTTTTGTTGTTGTATATTGTCGTTGTTGTTTATTGTTGTTGTTGTTTATGTTGTCCTACGTCGTCCTACACATTCTAACTTTATTGTTTCATCACATGAACAGAATAAAAACATGGATGTTTCTTCTTGTTCCTGGTGTCGTCAGTCGTGGGGGTCGGGGGTCAGGGCTGTTACAGACGAGTCCACGTTGCCACGGAGACGAGACGTTTCAGAAGAGATGTCTCCCGATGACGACTGATGTTCTGATTTTTTACACATAATAAATAACAAATAAAGAAGTCGTTTTAGTTCACGTCTTGTTTTGTTCCGATTTTCTTCAAACTTTACGAATCGTTGAACGACGGCTGCTACGAATAAACAAACAAACAAACAAAGATCGACTCAGTGTTTTATTTTGTTCTGCTGCGTCTCCACTGTGATGTTGGAGCCTCCTCTTCCTCCTCCTCCACCACCTCGTCTTCCTCCACCTCTTCCTCCACCTCCTCTTCCTCCTCTTCTTCCTCCTCCTCTTCCTCTTCTTCCTCCTCCACCACCTCCTCCTCTTCCTCCTCCGCCTCTGTGTGATGTGAACTACCTGCTCCAACATCTGGTTGAGGTGAGGTGAGGGTGAGGCAGAAGGAAACCGAACCCAGACCTGATGTTTCTGGTCTGGTCTGGTCTGGTCTGGTCTGGTCTGGTCTGGTCTGAGGTCCGATTTTTTGACGACATACTATACTATGACGTTTTTTCGTGTTTTTTGATGACATACTATACTATGACGTTTTTTTCGATTTTTTTGACGACATACTATACTATGACGTTTTTTCGCGTTTTTTGATGACATACTATACTATGGCGTTTTTTTAGATTTTTTGATGACATACTATACTATGGCGTTTTTTTAGATTTTTTGACGACATACTATACTATGACGTTTTTTTCATTTTTTTGACGACATAATATACTATGATGTTTTTTCGCGTTTTTTGATGACATACTATACTATGACGTTTTTTTCGATTTTTTTGACGACATACTATACTATGACGTTTTTTTGCGTTTTTTGACGACATACTATACTATGACTTTTTTTGCATTTTTTGACGACATACTTTACTACGACGTTTTTTTGCGTTTTTTGACGACATACTATACTATGACGTTTTTTTGACGACATACTATACTATGATGTTTTTTCGCGTTTTTTGATGACATACTATACTATAGCGTTTTTTCGATTTTTTTTGACGACATACTATACTATAGCGTTTTTTTGCGTTTTTGGCGACATACTATACTATGACTTTTTTTGCATTTTTGACGACATACTATACTATGACGTTTTTTGCGTTTTTTGACGACATACTATACTATGACGTTTTTTAAGATTTTTTTGACGACATACTATACTATGATGTTTTTTCGCGTTTTTTGATGACATACTATACTATGGCGTTTTTTTAGATTTTTTGAAGACATACTATACTATGACGTTTTTTTCATTTTTTTGACGACATACTATACTATGACGTTTTTTTGACGACATACTATACTATGATGTTTTTTCGCGTTTTTTGATGACATACTATACTATGGCGTTTTTTCGCGTTTTTTTAACGACATACTATACTATGGCGTTTTTTTTTTGACGACATACTATACTATGATGTTTTTTCGCGTTTTTTGATGACATACTATACTATGGCGTTTTTTAGCGTTTTTTGACGACATACTATACTATGCCTTTTTTTTCCGATTTTTTGACGACATACTATACTATGGCGTTTTTTTAGATTTTTTGACGACATACTATACTATGACGTTTTTTCGCGTTTTTTGACGACATACTATACTATGATGTTTTTTCGTTTTTTTTGATGACATACTATACTATGGCGTTTTTTTCGATTTTTTGACGACATACTATACTATGACGTTTTTTTCATTTTTTTGACGACATACTATACTATGACGTTTTTTTACATTTTTTGACGACATACTTTACTACGACGTTTTTTTGCGTTTTTTGACGACATACTATACTATGACGTTTTTTAAGATTTTTTGACGACATACTATACTATGACGTTTTTTTCATTTTTTGACGACATACTATACTATGGCGTTTTTTTCATTTTTTGACGACATACTATACTATGGCGTTTTTTCGATTCGCGTTTTTGACGACATACTATACTATGGCGTTTTTTCGCTTTTTTTGGCGACATACTATACTATAGCGTTTTTTTCGATTTTTGGCGACATACTATACTATGGCGTTTTTTACATTTTTGGCGACATACTATACTACGGCGTTTTTTTGCGTTTTTGGCGACATACTATACTATGGCGCGATTTTTTGGCGACATACTATACTATGCGTTTTTCGTGTTTTTGGCGACATACTATACTATAGCGTTTTTTGCGATTTTTTTTTTGACGACATACTATACTATGGCTTTTTTTCGCGTTTTTTGACGACATACTATACTATAGCGTTTTTTCGATTTTTTGACGACATACTATACTATGGCGTTTTTTTACGATTTTGGCGACATACTATACTATAGCGTTTTTGACGCGACATACTATACTATATAGCGTTTTTCGATTTTTTGGCGACATACTATACTATAGCGCATACTTTTGGCGCGTTTTTTGACGACATACTATACTATGGCGTTTTTTCGATTTTTTGACGACATACTATACTATGGCGTTTTTCACGTTTTTGACGACATACTATACTATGGCGTTTTTTCGATTTTTTGGCGACATACTATACTATGGCGTTTTTCATTTTTTTTGACGACATACTATACTATGGCGTTTTTTTTTCATTTTTTTTGACGACATACTATACTATGGCGTTTTTTTCATTTTTTGGCGACATACTATACTATGGCGTTTTTTTTTTTTTTTTTCGTTTTTTTTTTGACGACATACTATACTATAGCGTTTTTTCATTTTTGGCGACATACTATACTATGGCGTTTTTTCATTTTTTTGGCGACATACTATACTATACGTTTTTTCATTTTTTTGGCGACATACTATACTATGGCGTTTTTTTCATTTTTTTTGACGACATACTATACTATAGCGTTTTTTCCGATTTTTGGCGACATACTATACTATGGCGTTTTTTTTTTGACGACATACTATACTATGCGTTTTTGCGTTTTTTGACGACTATACTATACTATGGCGTTTTTTTGCGTTTTTTTGGCGACATACTATACTATGGCGTTTTTTTCGATTTTTTGGCGACATACTATACTATGGCGTTTTTTTACGTTTTTTTGGCGACATACTATACTATGGCGTTTTTTCGATTTTTTGACGACATACTATACTATAGCGTTTTTTTTTTGGCGACATACTATACTATAGCGTTTTTACGATTTTTGGCGACATACTATACTATGGCGTTTTTCGATTTTTTGGCGACATACTATACTATAGCGTTTGGCGTTTTTTTTTTTTGACGACATACTATACTATGGCGTTTTTTCGATTTTTTTGACGACATACTATATATATGGCATTTTTTGGCGTTTTTTGGCGACGATACTACTATACTATGGCGTTTTTCGACTTTTTTGGCGACATACTATACTATGGCGTTTTTTTCGATTTTTTGGCGACATACTATACTATGGCGTTTTTTCACGATTTTTGACGACATACTATACTATGGCGTTTTTTCGATTTTTGGCGACATACTATACTATAGCGTTTTTCACGATTTTTGGCGACATACTATACTATGGCGTTTTTTCATTTTTTGGCGACATACTATACTATGGCGTTTTTTCCGATTTTTGGCGACATACTTTTTACGATTTTTGGCGACATACTATACTATGGCGTTTTTTCGTTTTTTTGACGACATACTATACTATGGCGTTTTTGCGATTTTTGGCGACATACTATACTATGGCGTTTTTTGCGATACAGCGACGACATACTATACTATTTTTACTATATTTTGGCGACATACTATACTATGGCGTTTTTTCGATTTTTGGCGACATACTATACTATGGCGTTTTTTCACGATTTTTGACGACATACTATACTATAGCGTTTTTTCGATTTTTGGCGACATACTATACTATGGCGTTTTTTACGTTTTTTGACGACATACTATACTATGGCGTTTTTTCACGATTTTTGGCGACATACTATACTATAGCGTTTTTTTCGATTTTTGGCGACATACTATACTATGGCGTTTTTTCACGATTTTTGACGACATACTATACTATGGCGTTTTTTCGATTTTTTGGCGACATACTATACTATGGCGTTTTTTCGCGTTTTGGCGACATACTATACTATGGCGTTTTTTCGCGATTTTTGACGACATACTATACTATAGCGCGTTTTTTCGTTTTTTTGACGACATACTATACTATGGCGTTTTTTCGCGTTTTTGGCGACATACTATACTATATGGCGTTTTTTGCGATTTTTTGGCGACATACTATACTATGGCGTTTTTTGGCGTTTTGATGGCGACATTTACTATGGCGTTTTTTGATTTTTGACGACATACTATACTATGGCGTTTTTTCGCGTTTTACAGCGACATACTATACTGGCGTTTTTTTGCGTTTTTGGCGACATACTATACTATGGCGTTTTTTCACGATTTTTGGCGACATACTATACTATGGCGTTTTTTCGATTTTTGGCGACATACTATACTATAGCGTTTTTTTCGTTTTTTGACGACATACTATACTATGGCGACATTTGGCGACATACTATACTATACGTTTTTTCGATTTTTTGGCGACATACTATACTATGGCGTTTTTTCGATTTTTTGACGACATACTATACTATGCGTTTTTCGCGATTTTTGGCGACATACTATACTATGGCGTTTTTTCGCGTTTTTGGCGACATACTATACTATGGCGTTTTTTCACGTTTTTTGGCGACATACTATACTATAGCGTTTTTTTCGATTTTTTGGCGACATACTATACTATGGCGTTTTTGGCGATTTTTGACGACATACTATACTATGGCGTTTTTTCGATTTTTGACGACATGTTTTTTTTGATTTTTGCGCGACATACTATACTATGCGCGTTTTTGTGCGACATACTATACTATGGCGTTTTTTCGATTTTTGACGACATACTATACTATAGCGTAAAAATAGTATAGTATGTCAAAAAAAAAAAAAAAGCGTCATAGTATAGTATGTAAAGTCAAAAAAAAAAAAAAGCGTCATAGTATAGTATGTATAGTCAAAAAAGCGTCAAAAAAAGCGTCAGCGTATAGTATGTAGTATAACGTCAAAAAAAGTGAAAAAAGCGTCATAGTATAGTATGTCGTCAAAAAGCGAAAAAAAAGCGTCATAGTATAGTATGTAGTCAAAAAAAAAAAAAAAAAAGCGTCATAGTATAGTATGTCGTCAAAAAAAGCATGAAAAAAAGCGATCATAGTATAGTATGTCGTCAAAAGCGTGAAAAAAAGCGTCATAGTATAGTATGGTGTCGTCAAAAAAGCGTGAAAAAAGCGTCATAGTATAGTATGTAGATCAAAAAGCGAAAAAAAAATCGTCATAGTATAGTATGTAGTCAAAAAAATGAAAAAAGCGTCATAGTATGGTATGTAGATCAAAAAAAGTAAAAAAAAAGCGTCATAGTATGGTATGTAGTCAAAAAAAGCGTGAAAAAAGCGTCATAGTATAGTATGTCGTCAAAAAAATCGAAAAAAGCGTCATAGTATAGTATATAAGTCAAAAAATCGAAAAAAAGCGTCATAGTATGTATAGTATCGAAAAAAGCGTCATAGTAAAAATCGTCAAAAATGCGTGAAAAAAGCGTCATAGTATAGTATGTAAGTCAAAAAGCGTAAAAAAAAGCGTCATAGTATAGTATATGTAGTCAAAAAGCGTGAAAAAAAGCGTCATAGTATAGTATGTACGTCAAAAAATCGTGAAAAAAAAAGCGTCATAGTATGGTATGTAGATCAAAAAAGCGTCATAGTAAAAAGCGTCAAAATAGTATAGTATGTAGAGTCAAAAAATCAAAAAAAGCGTCATAGTATGGTATGTAGTCAAAAAATGAAAAAAGCGTCATAGTATGGTATGTAGTATAGATCAAAAAAGCGAAAAAAAGCGTCATAGTATAGGTATGTAGATCAAAAGCGTGAAAAAAAGCGTCATAGTATGGTATAGTCAAAAAGCGTCATAGTAAAAAATCGTGAAAAAAGCGTCATAGTATAGTATAGGTCAAAAGCGCGAAAAAAGCGATCATAGTATAGTATGTAGTCAAAAAAATCGAAAAAAGCGTCATAGTATAGTATGTAGAGTCAAAAAAAAATGAAAAAAAGCGTCATAGTATGGTATGTAGTCAAAAAGCGTGAAAAAAGCGTCATAGTATAGTATGTAGTCAAAATCGTGAAAAAAAGCGTCATAGTATAGTATGTATGTCAAAAAAAAAAAAAAGCGAAAAAGCGTCATAGTATAGGTATAAGTCAAAAGCGTCGAAAAAAAGCGTCATAGTATAGTATGTAGTCAAAAAATCGTGAAAAAAAGCGTCATAGTATAGTATGTAGAGTCAAAAAAATCGAAAAAAAGCGTCATAGTATAGTATGTAAGTCAAAAAATCGAAAAAAAGCGTCATAGTATGGTATGTAAGTCAAAAAAAGCGTGAAAAAAGCGTCATAGTATGGTATGTAAGTCAAAAAAAAAGCGTGAAAAAAGCGTCATATAGTATAGTATGTAAGTCAAAAAATCGAAAAAAAGCGTCATAGTATAGTATGTAGATCAAAAAGTCAAAAAGCGTCATAGTAGTATGTCGTCAAAAGCGTGAAAAAACGTCATAGTATGGTATGTAGATCAAAAAAATGAAAAAAAAGCGTCATAGTATGGTATGTAGATCAAAAAAGCGTGAAAAAAAGCGTCATAGTATATGTATGTAAATCGAAAAAAAAATAGTATGTATGTAGTCAAAAAGCGTCATAGTATGGTATATGTAGTCAAAAAAAAGCGAAAAAAGCGTCATAGTATGGTATGTAGATCAAAAGCGTGAAAAAAGCGTCATAGTATGGTATGTAGAGTCAAAAAATCGTGAAAAAAGCGTCATAGTATGGTATATGTAGTCAAAAAGCGTGAAAAAAAAGCGTCATAGTATGGTATGTAGTCAAAAAAGCGTGAAAAAAAGCGTCATAGTATAGTATGTAGATCAAAAAATGAAAAAAAGCGTCATAGTATAGTATGTAAGTCAAAAAGCAATGAAAAAGCGTCATAGTATGGTATGTAAGTCAAAAAAGCGTGAAAAAGCGTCATAGTATGGTATGTATAGTCAAAAAATCGAAAAAAAGCGTCATAGTATGGTATGTAGTCAAGCGTCAAAAAAAGCGTCATAGTATAGTATGTAGTCAAAAATCGAAAAAAAGCGTCATAGTATAGTATGTAGAGTCAAAAAAAATGAAAAAAGCGTCATAGTATGGTATGTAGAGTCAAAAATCGTGAAAAAAGCGTCATAGTATAGTATGTAGTCAAAAAGCGTGAAAAAAGCGATCATAGTATAGTATGTATAGCGTCAAAAAAGAAAAAAAAAGCGTCAAAGTAGTATGGTATGTAGATCAAAAATCAAAAAAAAAGCGTCATAGTATGGTATGTAGATCAAAAAGCGTGAAAAAAAGCGTCATAGTATGGTATGTAGATCAAAAAAATGAAAAAAGCGTCATAGTATGGTATGTAAAATGTAGTCAAAAGCGTGAAAAAAAGCGTCATAGTATAGTATGTAAGTCAAAAAAATCGAAAAAAATCATCATAGTATGGTATGTAAAGTCAAAATGGTATGTCAAAAAGTAAAAAAAGCGTCATAGTATATGTATGTAAGTCAAAAATAAAAAAAAGCGTCATAGTATAGTATAATAGTCAAAAAGCGTGAAAAAAAAGCGTCATAGTATGGTATGTAATCATCAAAAAAGCGTCAAGCAAAAGCGTGAAAAAGCGCGTATAGTATGTATGTAGTCAAAAGCGTGAAAAAAGCGTCATAGTATGGTATGTAAGTCAAAAAGCGCGAAAAAAGCGTCATAGTATAGTATATAGAGTCAAAAAAATCGAAAAAAGCGTCATAGTATGGTATGTAAGTCAAAAAAAGCGTGAAAAAAGCGTCATAGTATAGTATGTAGTCAAAAAAATGAAAAAAAAGCGATCATAGTATGGTATGTAGTCAAAAAAAGAAAAAAGCGTCATAGTATGGTATGTAGATCAAAAAATCGAAAAAAAAAGCGTCATAGTATGGTATGTAGAGTCAAAAATCGAAAAAAGCGTCATAGTATAGTATGTATGTAGATCAAAAGCGCGTCATAGTATAAAAAAAAAATCATAGTATAGTATGTAGAGTCAAAAATCGTGAAAAAAGCGTCATAGTATGGTATGTAGATATGAAAAAAAAAGCGATCATAGTATGGTGTAATGAGTCAAAAAATCGAAAAAAGCGCGTCATAGTATAGTATGTGTAGTCAAAAAATGAAAAAAAGCGATCATAGTATGGTATGTAGATCAAAAAAGCGTGAAAAAAAGCGTCATAGTATGGTATGTAGATCAAAAAATCGTGAAAAAAAGCGTCATAGTATAGTATGTAGTCAAAAAAAAAAAAAGCGAAAAAAGCGTCATAGTATAGTATGTATGTCAGCGTCAAAAGCGTAAAAAGCGATCATAGTATAGTATGTCGTCAAAAAGCGTGAAAAAAGCGTCATAGTATAGTATGTAGATCAAAAGCGTGAAAAAAGCGTCATAGTATAGTATAGTATGTATGTCAAAAAAAAAAAATCATCATAGTAATAGTATCAAAAGTCAAAAAAAAGCGAAAAAATAGTATAGTATAGTCAAAAATCAAAAAAAAAAGCGATCATAGTATAGTATGTATGTAGATCAAAAAGCGAAAAAAAGCGTCATAGTATAGTATGTAGTCAAAAAGCGTGAAAAAAGCGTCATAGTATAGTATGTAAGTCAAAAAGCGTGAAAAAAGCGTCATAGTATAGTATGTGGAGTCAAAAAAGCGTGAAAAAAGCGTCATAGTATGGTATGTAGATCAAAAAAGCGTGAAAAAAAGCGTCATAGTATAGTAGTATGTAGAGTCAAAAAGCGAAAAAAAAGCGTCATAGTATAGTATGTAGATCAAAAAAATCAAAAAAAGCGTCATAGTATAGTAAAAATAAATCAAAAAGCGTAAAAAAAGCGATCATAGTATGGTATGTAGAGTCAAAAAAGCGTGAAAAAAGCGTCATAGTATGGTATGTAGATCAAAAAGCGTCGTAAAAAAAGCGTCATAATATATAAA
The DNA here is from genome assembly GCA_016801845.1 of Polydactylus sextarius. Lineage (NCBI taxonomy): Eukaryota > Metazoa > Chordata > Actinopteri > Polynemidae > Polydactylus > Polydactylus sextarius. Next base: position 12,211,940 of record CM028931.1, read on the forward strand.
AATGGTAAAGCGTCATAAAAAAGCGATCAAAAGCGTCGAAAAAAGCGTCATAGTATAGTATGTAGATCAAAAATGAAAAAAAAAAGCGTCATAGTATAGTATGTAAGTCAAAAAAGCAATGAAAAAGCGTCATAGTATAGTATGTAGATCAAAAGCGTCGAAAAAAGCGTCATAGTATAGTATGTGAGTCAAAATCAAAAAAAAAAAGCGTCATAGTATAGTATGTAGAGTATGTCAAAAAGCGTCAAAAATGTAAGTCAAAAAAAAAGCGATCATAGTATGGTATGTAGATCAAAAAAATCGAAAAAAAGCGTCATAGTATAGTATAGTATAGTATGTCGTCAAAGCGTCATAGTAGTGAAAAAAAGCGTCATAGTATGGTATGTAGTATGTCAAAAAAAATCGAAAAAAAGCGTCATAGTATGGTATGTAGTCAAAGCGTCAAAAAAAGCGTCATGGTAGTATAGTAAAAGCGTCAAAAAATGAAAAAAGCGTCATAGTATATGTAGTCAAAAAATGAAAAAAGCGTCATAGTATGGTATGTAGATCAAAAAGCGATGAAAAAAGCGTCATAGTATGGTATGTAGATCAAAAAATGAAAAAAAAGCGTCATAGTATAGTATGTAGATCAAAAAAGCGATGAAAAAAGCGTCATAGTATAGTATGTAGTCAAAAAAGCGAAAAAAGCGTCATAGTAGTATGTATGTAAAAAAAAATAAAAAAAAAGCGATCATAGTATGGTATGTAAGTCAAAAAAGCGAAAAAAGCGTCATAGTATGGTATGTAGATCAAAAAGCGAAAAAAAGCGATCATAGTATGGTATGTAGTCAAAAAAAGCGTCAAAAAGCGAAAAAAGCGTCATAGTATGGTATGTAAAAATCGTGAAAAAAAAATGAAAAAAGCGTCAAATAGTATAGTATGTAGTCAAAAAAGCGTGAAAAAAAAGCGTCATAGTATAGTATGTAGTCAAAAAATAAAAAAAAGCGTCATAGTATGGTATGTCGTCAAAAAAAAAGCGTCATAGTAAAAAGCGTCATAGTCATAGTATGTGTAATAGATCAAAAAAGCGTAAAAAGCGTCATAGTATGGTATATGCGTCAAAAAAGCGAAAAAAGCGTCATAGTATGGTATGTAGCGTCAAAAAAATGAAAAAAGCGTCATAGTATAGTATGTAGTCAAAAAAATGAAAAAAAGCGTCATAGTATGCGTCAAAGCGTGAAAATAATAAGTCAAAAAGCGAAAAAAGCGTCATAGTATAGTATGTAGTCGTCAAAAAATGAAAAAAAAATAGTATGGTATGTAGTCAAAAATCGTAAAAAGTCATAGTATAGGTCAAAAGCGTGAAAAAAATCATAGTATGGTATGTATAGTCAAAAAAGCGTGAAAAAAGCGTCATAGTATAGTATGTAGAGTCAAAAAATCGTGAAAAAAAAAGCGTCATAGTATGGTATGTAGATCAAAAAATAAAAAAAAAAGCGTCATCATAGTATGGTATGTAAGTCAAAAAAAAGCATAAAAAAAGCGATCATAGTATAGTATGTATAGTCAAAAAGCGTGAAAAAAAGCGTCATAGTATGGTATGTAGATCAAAAAAATGAAAAAAGCGTCATAGTATAGTATGTGATCAAAAAGTCGAAAAAAGCGATCATGTAAAAAAAGCGTCATAAAAAGCGTAGCGTATGTATAAAGTCAAAAAGCGTCAAAAAAAGCGTCATAGTATAGTATGTAAGTCAAAAAAGCGTGAAAAAAGCGTCATGGTAGTATGGTATGTAGTCAAAAAAAATGAAAAAAGCGTCATAGTATAGTATGTAGTCAAAAAGCGTGAAAAATCATAGTATGGTATGTGCGTCAAAAATCGAAAAAGCGTCATAGTATGGTATGTAAGTCAAAAAAGCGTGAAAAAAAGCGTCATAGTATGGTATGTAGATCAAAAAATCGTGAAAAAAGCGTCATAGTATAGTATGTAGATCAAAAGCGTCAAAAAAAAAAAAAAAGCGTCATAGTATAGTATGTAGTCAAAAATCATAAAAAAAGCGTCATAGTATGGTATATGTAGTCAAAAAAATGAAAAAAGCGATCATAGTATGGTATGTAGTCAAAAAGCGTAAAAAAAAAAGCGTCATAGTATGGTATGTAGTCAAAAAAAGCAAAAAAAAAGCGTCATAGTAGTAGTATAGTATGTATGTCAAAAAAAAAAAAATCGTCATAGTATAGTATGTAGAGTCAAAAAAGCGTGAAAAAAAGCGTCATAGTATGGTATGTAGTCAAAAAAAGCGAAAAAAGCGTCATAGTATAGTATGTAGTCAAAAAAGCGTGAAAAAAGCGTCATAGTATAGCGTATGTGGTAGTCAAAAAAGCGTGAAAAAAGCGTCATAGTATAGTATGGTAATAGAAAAAATCGTGAAAAAAAAAGCGTAGATCAAAAAGCGTAAAAAGCGTATAGTATGGTATGTAAGTCAAAAATCGAAAAAAAGCGTCATAGTATGGTATGTAAGTCAAAAGCGTGAAAAAAAGCGTCATAGTATGGTATGTAGATCAAAAAAGCGTAAAAAAAGCGTCATAGTATAGTAGTATGTAGTCAAAAGCGTGAAAAAAGTCATCATAGTATAGTATGTAAGTCAAAAATCGTCTAAAAAAAGCGTCATAGTATAGTATGGTATATGTAGTCAAAAAGCGTGAAAAAAGCGTCATAGTATAGTATAATAAGTCAAAAAAATCGAAAAAAAGCGTCATAGTATGGTATGTAAGTCAAAAAAGCGTGAAAAAAAGCGTCATAGTATAGTATAGTATGAAAAAGCGTCATAAAAAGTAAAGCGTATAGTATGTAATAAAAAAAGCGTCATAGTATAGTATGTAGATCAAAAAATCAAAAAAAAAGCGTCAGTAGTATAGTATGTAAGTCAAAAAAGCGTGAAAAAAAGCGTCATAGTATAGTATGTAGTCAAAAAAGCGAAAAAAAGCGTCATAGTATAGTATGTAGTCAAAAGCGTGAAAAAAAAGCGTCATAGTATGGTATAATAGATCAAAAAATGAAAAAAAGCGTCATAGTATGGTATGTAGTCGTCAAAAAGCGTCGAAAAAAGCGTCATAGTATGGTATAATAGATCAAAAAAGCGAAAAAAAAAGCGTCATAGTATAGTATGTAGATCAAAAGCGCGAAAAAAGCGTCATAGTATAGTATGTAAGTCAAAAAGCGTGAAAAAAAGCGTCATAGTATAGTATGTAGATCAAAAAAAAGCGAAAAAAAGCGTCATAGTATGGTATGTAGATCAAAAAAGCGTGAAAAAAAGCGTCATAGTATAGTATGTAGTCAAAAAGCGTCAAAAAAGCGTCATAGTATATAGTAATAAGTCAAAAAAGCGTGAAAAAAGCGTCATAGTATGGTATGTAGTCAAAAAAGCGTGAAAAAAGCGTCATAGTATAGTATGTAAGTCAAAAAGCGAAAAAAAAAAAGCGTCATAGTATGGTATGTAGATCAAAAAAATCGTAAAAAAGCGTCATAGTATAGTATGTAAGTCAAAAAATCGTGAAAAAAAGCGTCATAGTATGGTATGTAGTCAAAAAGCGTGAAAAAAAAAGCGTCATAGTATAGTATATGTAAGTCAAAATCGTGAAAAAAGCGTCATAGTATGGTATGTATAGATCAAAAAAATAAAAAAAAAGCGTCATAGTATAGTATGTCGTCAAAAAAAGCGAAAAAAAGCGTCATAGTATGGTATGTAGTCAAAAAGCGTGAAAAAAGCGTCATCATAGTATGGTATCAAAAGATCAAAAAGCGTCATAGTAACTATATAAAAAGCGTCATCATGGTATAGTATGTAGTATCATAAAAAATGTAGTCAAAAAAAAAAGCGTCATAGTATGGTATGTAGTCAAAAAGCGTGAAAAAAAAGCGTCATAGTATGGTATAATAGTCAAAAAGCGTGAAAAAAAGCGTCATAGTATAGTATGTAATAGATCAAAAAGCGTGAAAAAAGCGTCATCATAGTATGGTATGTAGAGTCAAAAAAGCGATGAAAAAAGCGTCATAGTATGGTATGTAGATCAAAGCGTGTAAAAAAGCGTCATGGTATGGTATGTAGTCAAAAATCGTAAAAAAAAAGCGTCATAGTATGGTATGTAGATCAAAAAAGCGTGAAAAAAGCGTCATAGTATGGTATGTAGATCAAAAAAAGCGTCATCGTGTATGGTAAAAGCGCGATCATAGCGTATAGTATGGTAATAGATCAAAAAAGCGTGAAAAAGCGTCATAGTATATGGTATGTAGAGTCAAAAAAATGAAAAAAGCGTCATAGTAGTATATGTATGTAGCGTCAAAAAAAGCGAAAAAAAGCGTCAAAGTATAGTATATATCAGTAAAGTGTCGAAAAAAGCGTCATAGTATGGTATGTAGATCAAAAAATCGAAAAAAGCGTCATAGTATGGTATGTAGTCAAAAAAGCGTGAAAAAAGCGTCATAGTATAGTATGTAGTCAAAAGCGTGAAAAAAAAAAGCGTCATAGTATGGTATGTGGTAGATCAAAAAGCGTGAAAAAAAGCGTCAATCATAGTATGGTATGTATAGTCAAAAAGCGTGAAAAAAGCGTCATAGTATGTATAGTATGAGTCAAAAAAAGCGTGAAAAAAGCGTCATAGTATGGTATGTAGATCAAAAAGCGTGAAAAAAAGCGTCATAGTATAGTATGTCAAAAGCGTAAAAAAAATCATAGTATAAAAAAGCGTCAAAGTATGGTAGTGTAGATCAAAAAAAAATGAAAAAAGCGTCATAGTATGGTATGTAGATCAAAAAGCGTGAAAAAAAAAGCGTCATAGTATGGTATGTAGTCAAAAAAAATCGAAAAAAGCGTCATAGTATGGTATGTATAGTCAGTCAAAAGCGTGAAAAAAAGCGTCATAGTATGGTATGTAGATCAAAATCGAAAAAAAGCGATCATAGTATAGTATGTAGATCAAAAAAGCGTGAAAAAAGCGTCATAGTATAGTATGTAGATCAAAAAAGCGTGAAAAAAGCGTCATAGTATGGTATGTAGGTCAAAAAGCGTGAAAAAAGCGTCATAGTATAGTATGTATGTAGATCAAAAAAAGCGAAAAAAAGCGTCATAGTATGGTATGTATGTAAGTCAAAAAATGAAAAAAGCGTCATAGTATGGTATGTAGAGTCAAAAAAAAAAGCGTCAAAGTATGGTATGTATCAAAAAATCGAAAAAAAGCGTCATAGTATAGTATGTAAGTCAAAAAAAATGAAAAAAAGCGTCATAGTAGTATGGTATGTGTAGTCAAAAAAAAAAAAAAGCGATCATAGTATGGTATGTAGATCAAAAAAGCGTGAAAAAAGCGTCATAGTATAGTATGTAGTCAAAAAATGAAAAAAATCATAGTATAAAAAAAGCGTCAAAGTATAGTCATAGTATGGTATGTAAAAAAAAATCGAAAAAAGCGTCATAGTATGGTATGTAAGTCAAAAAAGCGAAAAAAGCGTCATAGTATGGTATGTGTAGTCAAAAAGCGTATGAAAAAAAGCGATCATAGTATGGTATGTAGATCAAAAAGCGTGAAAAAAGCGTCATAGTATGGTATGTAAGTCAAAAAAAGCGAAAAAAGCGTCATAGTATGGTATGTAGATCAAAAAAATCGAAAAAAGCGCATCATAGTATAGTATGTAGAGTCAAAAAAATGAAAAAAAGCGTCATAGTATGGTATGTAGATCAAAAATCGAAAAAAGCGTCATAGTATGGTATAATAGTCAAAAATCGTGAAAAAAGCGTCATAGTATGGTATGTAGTCGTCAAAAGCGTGAAAAAAAAGCGTCATAGTATAGTATGTCGTCAAAAAAAATCGTAAAAAGCGTCATAGTATAGTATGGTCAAAGTCAAGAAAAAAAAAAATGATCATCAAAAAAGCGTCAAAAAAGCGTATAGTATGTATGTAGATCAAAAAAGCGAAAAAAAAGCGTCATCATAGTATAGTGCGTCGTATGGTGTAGAGTCAAAAAATCGTGTAAAAAAAGCGTCATAGTATAGTATGTAGATCAAAAAAAATCGAAAAAAGCGATCATAGTATAGTATGTAGATCAAAAAAAATCGAAAAAAGCGATCATAGTATGGTATGTAGTCAAAAATCGAAAAAAAGCGTCATAGTATGGTATGTAAATCAAAAAAATGAAAAAAGCGTCATAGTATAGTATGTAAGTCAAAAGCGTGAAAAAAAGCGTCATCATAGTATGGTATGTAGATCAAAAATCGTGAAAAAAGCGTCATAGTATAGTATGTAGAGTCAAAAAAGCGTGAAAAAAGCGTCATAGTATAGTATGGTATGTAAGCGTCAAAAGCGTGAAAAAAGCGTCATAGTATGGTATGTAATCAAAAAAATGAAAAAAAAGCGTAGTATAGTATAGTATGTAGTCAAAAAATCGAAAAAAGCGTCATAGTATGGTATAGTATAGTATGTCGAAAAAAGATCAAAAAATCAAAAAAAAAAGCGTCGTCATAGTATAGTATGTAGAGTCAAAAAGCGTGAAAAAAGCGTCATAGTATAGTATGGTAGAGTCAAAAAAGCGAAAAAAAGCGTCATCATAGTATAGTATGTAGTCAAAAGCGTGAAAAAAAGCGTCATAGTATAGTATGTCGTCAAAAAAGCAAAATGAAAAAAAGCGTCATAGTATGGTATGTAGATCAAAAAAAGCATAAAAAAAAAGCGTCATAGTATAGTATGTAGATCAAAAAGCGATGAAAAAAAGCGTCATAGTATGGTATGTAGATCAAAAATAAAAAAAAAAGCGTCATAGTATGGTATGTAGATCAAAAAATGAAAAAAAGCGTCATAGTATGGTATATAGTCAAAAAAAAATCGAAAAAAAAGCGTCATAGTATATATATGTAGTCAAAAAGCGTGAAAAAAGCGTCATAGTATAGTATAAGCGTCAAAAAGCGTGAAAAAAGCGTCATAGTATAGTATGTGAGTCAAAAAGCGTGAAAAAAAGCGTCATAGTATGGTATATAGAGTCAAAAAGCGAAAAAAAGCGTCATAGTATGGTATGTAGATCAAAAAAAGCGAAAAAAAGCGTCATAGTATGGTATGTAGATCAAAAGCGATGAAAAAGCGTCATAGTATAGTATGTAGATCAAAAAATCGTGAAAAAAAGCGTCATGGTAGTAAATCGAAAAATCATAGGTATAAAAAAGTCAAAAAAAAAAAAGTCATCATAGTATAGTATGTAGTCAAAAAGCGTGAAAAAAAGCGTCATAGTATGGTATGTAGTCAAAAAGCGTGAAAAAAGCGTCATAGTATAGTATGTATCATCAAAGCGTGAAAAAAAAGCGTCATAGTATGGTATGTAGATCAAAAGCGAAAAAAGCGTCATAGTATGGTATGTAGATCAAAAATCGAAAAAAAAGCGTCATAGTATAGTATGTAGTCAGTCAAAAAGCGTGAAAAAAGCGATCATAGTATGGTATGTAAGTCAAAAGCGTGAAAAAAAAGCGTCATAGTATGGTATGTAGATCAAAAAAGCGTCATCATAAAAAAAAAGCGTCATCATAGTATGGTATGTAGTCAAAAGCGTGAAAAAAGCGTCATAGTATAGTATGTATAGTCAAAAATCGTGAAAAAAAGCGTCATAGTATAGTATGTAAATCAAAAGCGTAAAAAAAAGCGATCATAGTATGGTATGTAGATCAAAAATCGTAAAAAAAGCGTCATAGTATGGTATGTAGTCAAAAAGCGTCGAAAAAAGCGTCATAGTATATAGTATGTAGTCAAAAAAAGCGTGAAAAAAGTCATAGTATGGTATGTAGTCAAAATGTAGAAAAAAGCGTCAAAATGGTATGTGTCAAAAAAAAGCGTCATAGTATGGTATATAGTCAAAAAAGCGTGAAAAAAGCGTCATAGTATGGTATGTAGATCAAAAAAAAATGAAAAAAAAGCGTCATAGTATGGTATGTAGTCAAAAAAAGCGAAAAAAAGCGTCATAGTATGGTATAATAGTCAAAAAGCGTGAAAAAAAGCGTCATAGTATAGTATGTAGTCAAAAAGCGTCGAAAAAAGCGATCATAGTATGGTATGTATGTCAAAAATCGTAAAAAAAAGCGTCAAAAAAATCGAAAAAAGCGTCATAGTATGGTATGTAAGTCAAAAAATCGAAAAAAAGCGTCATAGTATGGTATGTAGGTCAAAAAAATCGAAAAAAAAGCGTCATAGTATGGTATGTAGTCAAAAAAAATGAAAAAAGCGTCATAGTATAGTGTATAGTCAAAAGCGTGAAAAAGCGTCATAGTATGGTATAAAGTCAAAAAAAAAAAAAAAAGCGATCATAGTATGGTATGTAGATCAAAATCAAAAAAATGAAAAAGCGCGATCATAGTATGGTATGTATGTAGATCAAAAAGCGTGAAAAAAGCGTCATAGTATAGTATGTAGTCAAAAAAAGAAAAAAAAAGCGTCATAGTATAGTATGTATGTAGATCAAAAATGCGAAAAAAGCGTCATAGTATGGTATGTAGAGTCAAAAAGCGCGAAAAAAGCGTCATAGTATGGTATGTAGATCAAAAAAGCGAAAAAAAAGCGATCATAGTATAGTATGTAGATCAAAAAAGCGTGAAAAAAAAGCGTCATAGTATGGTATGTCGTCAAAAGCGTGAAAAAAGCGTCATAGTATAGTATGTAGCGTCAAAAAGCGTGAAAAAAGCGTCATAGTATGGTATGTAGTCAAAAATCGAAAAAAAGCGTCATAGTATAGTATGTAGTCAAAAAAGCGAAAAAAAGCGTCATAGTATAGTATATGTAGTCAAAAAAAAGCGTCATAAAAAGTATGTCAGTCAAGTATGAAAAAAAGCGTCATAGTATGGTATAGTCAAAAAAAGCGAAAAAAAAGCGTCATAGTATGGTATGTGCGTCAAAAATCGTGAAAAAAGCGTCATAGTATAGTATGTAGATCAAAAGATCAAAAAAAAGCGTCAAAAATGGTATAATCATAGTAAAGCGTCATGTATGGTATAAAAAAATCAAAAAAAAAAAGCGTCATAGTATAGTATGTAGATCAAAAATCGAAAAAAGCGATCATAGTATGGTATGTAGTCAAAAAAAAAAAAAAAGCGTCATAGTATAGTGGTATGTAGATCAAAAAGCGTGAAAAAAGCGTCATAGTATGGTATGTAGTCAAAAAAAATGAAAAAAGCGTCATAGTATAGTATGTAGAGTCAAAAAATCGAAAAAAGCGTCATCATAGTATGGTATAATAGTCAAAAAATCGAAAAAAAGCGTCATAGTATGGTATGTAGAGTCAAAAGCATGAAAAAAAGCGTCATAGTATGGTATGTAGAGTCAAAAAATGAAAAAAGCGCGTCATAGTATGGTATGCGTCATAGTATGTAAAAAGCGTGAAAAAAGCGTCATAGTATGGTATGTAGTCAAAAAAATCGAAAAAAGCGTCATAGTATGGTATGTAAGTCAAAAATCGATGAAAAAAGCGTCATAGTATAGTATGTAGATCAAAAAAATGAAAAAAAGCGTCATAGTATGGTATATGTCAAAAAATCAAAAGCGTATGAAAAAAGCGTCATAGCGTCATAGTATAGTATGTATAGTCAAAAAATGAAAAAAGCGTCATAGTATGGTATAGAGTCAAAAAAGCGTGAAAAAAAAGCGTCATAGTATGGTATGTAGATCAAAAAAGCGTGAAAAAAAGCGTCATAGTATGGTATGTGTATCAAAAAGCGTGAAAAAAGCGTCATAGTATAGTATGTAGAGTCAAAAAAGCGAAAAAAAGCGTCATAGTATGGTATGTAGTCAAAAAAAAAAGCGTCATAGTAAAAAAGCGTCATAGTATGGTAGTATGTAGATCAAAAAAAAAAAAAAAAAAGCGTCATAGTATGGTATGTAGATCAAAAATCGAAAAAAAGCGTCATAGTATAGTATGTAGTCAAAAAGCGCGAAAAAAGCGTCATAGTATGGTATGTAGTCAAAAAAAATCGAAAAAAAGCGTCATAGTATAGTATGTAGATCAAAAAAAATCGAAAAAAGCGTCATAGTATGGTATGTCGTCAAAAAATCGAAAAAAAGCGTCATAGTATGGTATGTAGATCAAAAAAAAGCGAAAAAAGCGTCATCATAGTATAGTATGAGTCAAAATAGATGAAAAAAGCGTCATAGTATGGTATGTAGATCAAAAATCGAAAAAAAAGCGATCATAGTATGGTATGTAGATCAAAAAAAAAAAAAAAAAGCGATCATGGTATATAGTATGTAAGTCAAAAATCGTGAAAAAAAGCGTCATAGTATAGTATGTAGTCAAAAATCGAAAAAAGCGATCATAGTATAGTATGTAGTCAAAAAAAAAAGAAAAAAGCGTCATAGTATAGTATGTAGAGTCAAAAAATCGAAAAAAAAGCGTCATAGTATAGTATGTAAGTCAAAAGCGTGAAAAAAAGCGTCATAGTATAGTATGTCGTCAAAAAAGCGTGAAAAAAGCGTCATAGTATGGTATGTCGTCAAAAAGCGTGAAAAAAAGCGTCATAGTATGGTATGTAGATCAAAAAATCGAAAAAAGCGATCATAGTATAGTATGTAGTCAAAAAATCGAAAAAAAGCGATCATAGTATGGTATAGTCAAAAAGCGTGAAAAAAAAGCGTCATAGTATAGTATATCGTCAAAAAAAAAAAAAGCGTCATAGTATAGTATGTAGATCAAAAAAATCGAAAAAGCGTCATAGTATAGTATGTAGATCAAAAAGCATGAAAAAGCGTCATAGTATAGTATGTAGCGATAAAAAAAGCGTCATAGTATGAAAAAAGCGTCATAGTATGTAAAAAAAATGTAGTATGGTCAAAATCAAAAATGCGAAAAAAGCGTCATAGTATAGTATGTAGTCAAAAAATCGATGAAAAAAGCGATCATAGTATGGTATGTAGAGTCAAAAAGCGTGAAAAAAGCGTCATAGTATAGTATGTCGTCAAAAGCATGAAAAAAGCGTCATAGTATAGTATGTAGATCAAAAATCGTGAAAAAAAGTCATCATAGTATAGTATGTAGTCAAAAAGCATATCAAAAAAAGCGTCATAGTATAGTATGTAGTCAAAAAGCGAAAAAAAGCGTCATAGTATAGTATATAGATCAAAAATCGTGAAAAAAAGCGTCATAGTATGGTATGTAGATCAAAAGCGTGAAAAAAAGCGTCATAGTATAGTATGTCGTCAAAAAATCGTGAAAAAGCGCGTCATAGTATGGTATGTAGTCAAAAGCGAAAAAAAAAAAGCGTCATAGTATAGTATGTAGATCAAAAAAGCGTAAAAAAAGCGTCATAGTATGGTATGTCGTCAAAAAAAATGAAAAAAAAAGCGATCATAGTATAGTATAGATCAAAAAAAAAAATGAAAAAGCGTCATAGTATGGTATGTAGTCAAAAAAATGAAAAAAGCGATCATAGTATAGTATGTAGATCAAAAATCGAAAAAAGCGTCATAGTATAGTATGTATGTCAAGATCCAAAAATGGTATAAAAAAAGCGTCATAGTATGGTATGTATGTACGTCAAAAAGTCGTGAAAAAAGCGTCATAGTAGTATAGTATGTCGTCAAAAAGCGAAAAAAAAAGATCATAGTATAGTATGTAGTCAAAAAAAATCGAAAAAAGCGTCATAGTATAGTATGTCGTCAAAAAATAAAAAAAGCGTCATCATAGTATGTAGTGTAAGTCAAAAACGCGAAAAAAAGCATCATAGTATAGTATGTAGTCAAAAAATCGATGAAAAAAGCGTCATAGTATAGTATGTAGTCAAAAAATGAAAAAGCGCGTCATAGTATAGTATGTAGATCAAAAGCGCGAAAAAAGCGTCATAGTATAGTATGTAAGTCAAAAATCGAAAAAAGCGATCATAGTATAGTATGTAGTCAAAAATCGAAAAAAAAGCGATCATAGTATAGTATGTCGTCAAAAAAAATCGAAAAAAAGCGTCATAGTATGGTATGTAGATCAAAAAGCGCGAAAAAAAGCGTCATAGTATAGTATGTAGATCAAAAAAGCGCGAAAAAAGCGTCATAGTATAGTATGTCGTCAAAAATCGTGAAAAAAAGCGTCATAGTAGTAGTATGTAGATCAAAAAAGCATGAAAAAAAGTCATAGTATAGTATGTAGATCAAAAAGCGCGAAAAAAGCGATCATAGTATGTCGTCAAAATCGGTACGTCATAGTATAGTATGTCGTCAAAATCGAAAAAAGCGTCATAGTATAGTATGTCGATCAAAAATCGCGAAAAAAGCGTCATAGTATAGTATGTCGTCAAAAAAATCAAAAAAAAAGCGTCATAGTATAGTATGTAGTCGTCAAAAAAAACGATGAAAAAAAGCGTCATAGTATAGTATGTCGTCAAAAAACGTAAAAAAGCGTCATAGTATAGTATGTATCGTCAAAAAAGCGTGAAAAAAAAGCGTCATAGTATAGTATGTCGTCAAAAAAAAATCGTCATAGTATAAAAAGCGTCATAGTATAGTAGTATGTAGATCAAAAGCGAAAAAGCGTCATAGTATGGTATAATAGTCAAAAATCGTGAAAAAAGCGTCATAGTATAGTATGTAGTCAAAAAACGAAAAAAGCGTCATAGTATAGTATGTCGTCAAAAAAGCGTGAAAAAAAGCGTCATAGTATAGTATGTCGTCAAAAAGCGCGAAAAAAAAAGCGTCATAGTATAGTATGTAGTCAAAAGCGCGAAAAAAAGCGTCATAGTATAGTATGTCGTCAAAAAAAAAATCGAAAAAAAAGCGTCATAGTATAGTATGTAGAGTCAAAAAGCGTAAAAAAAGCGTCATAGTATAGTATGTCGTCAAAAGATCAAAAAAGCGATCATAGCGTATAGTATAAGTCAAAAAAGCGTCAAGTAAATGTCAAAAAAAAAAAGCAAAAAACGTCATAGTATAGTATGTCGTCAAAAAAGCGTGAAAAAAGCGTCATAGTATAGTATGTAGATCAAAAAAAAAAAGCGTCATAATCAAAAAATGAAAAAAAGCGATCATAGTATAGTATGTCGTCAAAAAAAATCGAAAAAAAGCGTCATAGTATAGTATGTAGTCAAAAAAAAAAAGCGTCATAGTATAGTAAAAGCGTCATAGTATCATAGTATAGTATATTAGTCAAAAAAATGAAAAAAGCGTCATAGTATAGTATGTAGATCAAAAAAAAAAAAGCGTCATAGTAGTATGGTATGTCGTCAAAAATCGAAAAAAAGCGTCATAGTATAGTATGTAGAGTCAAAAATCGAAAAAAAGCGTCATAGTATAGTATGTAGTCAAAAAAGTAAAAAAAAAAGCGTCATAGTATAGTATGTAGATCAAAAAATCGAAAAAAGCGTCATAGTATGGTATATGTCGTCAAAAAGCGCGAAAAAAGCGTCATAGTATAGTAAAAATAAAAAAAAGCGTCATAGTAAATGTCGTCAAAAAGCGTCATAGTATAGTATGTCGTCAAAAAAAAGCGTGAAAAAAAGCGTCATAGTATGGTATGTAGATCAAAAACGCGAAAAAAAGCGTCATAGTATAGTATGTGTAGATCAAAAAAGCGTGAAAAAGCGTCATAGTATGGTATGTAAATCAAAAACGTCGTATGTGTCAAAAAAGCGTCATAGTATAGTATGTAGTCAAAAAATCGAAAAAAGCGATCATAGTATAGTATGTAGTCAAAAAAGCGTGAAAAAAGCGTCATAGTATAGTATATGTCGTCAAAAGCAAAAAAAAGCGTCATAGTATAGTAGTATGTCGTCAAAAAGCGTCGAAAAAAGCGTCATAGTAGTAGTATGTATGTCAAAAATCAAAAAAAAAAGCGTCATAGTATAGTATGTCGATCAAAAGCGTAAAAAAGCGTCATAGTATAGTAGTATGTAAGTCAAAATCGCAAAAAAGCGTCATAGTATAGTATGTCGTCAAAAAAGCGAAAAAAGCGATCATAGTATAGTATGTAGTCAAAAAAGAAATCGAAAAAAGCGTCATAGTATAGTATGTCGATCATAGTAAGTATGCGTCAAAAGCGCGAAAAAAGCGTCATAGTATAGTATGTCGTCAAAAACGCGTAAAAAAAAAGCGATCATAGTATAGTATGTAGATCAAAAAATGAAAAAAGCGTCATAGTATAGTATAGTATGTTAGTCAAAAAGCGAAAAAAGCGTCATAGTATAGTATGTAGTCAAAAGCGTCAAAAAGCGTCATAGTATAGTATGTGTCACAAAAAGCGTCATAGCGTATAGTATAGTATGTCGTCAAAAAATCGAAAAAAGCGTCATAGTATAGTATATAGAGTCAAAAATCGAAAAAAGCGTCATAGTATAGTATGTCGTCAAAAAATCGTGAAAAAGCGTCATAGTATAGTATGTCGTCAAAAATCGAAAAAAACGCATCATAGTATAGTATGTAGATCAAAAGCGTCGAAAAAAGCGCGATCATAGTATAGTATATGTAGTATCAAAAATCGAAAAAAAGCGTCATAGTATAGTATGTAGTCAAAAATCATAGTATAGTAAAAAAACGCGTCATAGTATAGTATGTCGTCAAAAAATCGCGAAAAAAAAAGCGTCATAGTATATCAAAAAAGCGTCGTATAAAAAATCAAAAAAAAGCGTCATAGTATAGTATGTCGTCAAAAAGTAAAAAAAAGCATCATAGTATAGTATGTAGTCAAAAAAAAAACGCGATCATAGTATAGTATGTCAAAAATCGTCAAAAAGCGATCATAGTATAGTATGTAGTCAAATCGTGAAAAAAAGCGTCATAGTATAGTATGTCGTCAAAAAAAAAAAAAAAAAAAAGCGTCATAGTATAGTATGTAGTCAAAAATCGAAAAAAAGCGATCATAGTATAGTATGTAGTCAAAAAAAGCGAAAAAAGCGTCATAGTATAGTATGTAGAAAAAAAAAAAAATCATAGTAAAATAATAGATCAAAAAAACGAAAAAGCGTCATAGTATAGTATGTAGTCAAAAAAATGAAAAAAAGCGTCATAGTATAGTATGTAGATCAAAAAAATCGAAAAAAATCATAGTATGGTATGTAGATCAAAAATCGAAAAAAGCGTCATAGTATAGTATGTCGTAGTCAAAAAAATCGAAAAAAGCGTCATAGTATAGTATGTCGTCAAAAAGCGAAAAAAGCGTCATAGTATAGTATGTCGTCAAAAAAAAAAAAGCGTCATAGTATAGTAGATCGAAAAAAAAAACGTCATAGTATAGTATGAGTCAAAAATCGAAAAAAGCGATCATAGTATAGTATATAGTCAAAAATCGTGAAAAAAAGCGTCATAGTATAGTAGTATAGTATGTCGTAGTAGAAAAAAAACGTCATAGTATAGTATGTCGTCAAAAAATCGAAAAAAGCGATCATAGTATAGTATGTCGTCAAAAAAGCGAAAAACGCGTCATAGTATAGTATGTCGATCAAAAAAGTCAAAAAAGCGTCATAGTATAGTATGTGTCAAAAATCGGAAAAAGCGTCATAGTATAGTATGTCGTCAAAAAATCGAAAAAAGCGTCATAGTATAGTATGTGTAGTCAAAAAAAAAAAAAAGCGTCATGTATAGTATAGTATAGTATGTCGTCAAAAAAACGTCATAGTATAGTATGTCGTCAAAAAATCGAAAAAAACGTCTTAGTATAGTATGTCGACAAAAAACGCAAAAAAACGTCATAGTATAGTATGTCGTCAAAAAAACGTTATAAAACGTCATAGTATAGTATGTCGTCAAAAAAACGTCATAGTATAGTATGTCGTCAAAAAATGAATATATCGTTCGACTTGTAAACATTTGAACTTGTCAGACTATAAGATGATTCTTTGTTGACCGTCTTCTACTACACCACAGGTTGTTGTTGTTGTTTCATATTAATTGTTACAAAGTAACAGAAATCATAACAACGTAATGTGTAGAACACACCGCCGGAGTTGAACCCTCAACCTCTGGTTCTCAGAGCTGGGACGTTACCTTCAGAGATGTTGGTCCAGATGTTCAGGCTTCACCTTGACTTTCATGTCATCAACATCATATGTATAAATTGTAAGTTATACATATATAATATGTGTATATGTAAACATACACACATATTATATTATAGCGTAGTATAGTATAACATTTGTCTTTCTTCTTTTATTTACAAGAAGAAAAATACACAAAACAAAACATAAAATAGAATCAAGTAAGAAACACAAACACAAACGTTCAAGTCGTCAACTTTTTATTTCATTTTGGTTCAAAAACTTCTAACTTGTAACATTTGTGACAAAAACATCGATGTGAAGGTTTACAACACACACACATGCTAGCTAGCATGCTAACACACAGCGTGACAGACGTTAGCTTGTTAGCGTGTAGCCCGGTAGCCGTCGTTAGCCGTGGCTAGCTGTCCGCGGGCTAACGTCTCCATCAGCAGGTAGACGACTCTGACCTCCCGCTGACCTTCAACCTCTCACACTCAGCTCAGCGTGTGTGTTTTTATATGTGTGTGTGGTTGAAACTAATCTTGATATGTTGAACAAGCAAACCAGATCAACAGCAGCCCCCCCTCCTCCTCCCCCGCCTCCCCCGTCTCCCCCACTCTGATAAATAATAAACGACCTTTGAGTGGCTCCAATTTATGAGCCAGTGAGAGCGGGGCCCGATAATGGACTAATTAGTTGTATCTCACATTAACTGATATCGGACACTCGGCTCCTCAATGCTAACTTTTATGTCTGGGATCTGCCCCTGGGGGGGGCTGATTTGGGACACCCAAAATGGAGGAGGAGGAGGAGGAGGAGGGCAAATGGGGTAATTTTCTTTTCCGGTGAGACCAGGGTGGGTAGAGGTATTTGAAGAGGGGGGGAAGGATCGACAACTACTAACAGGTATTTCTGTGTATCAAAGCTTCGACAATCCCCGACGGAAACAAAACCAAGAGCAGGAAAATGCACAAACTGACAAAGTGGAGGAGCAGGAGGAGGAGGTGGAGGAGGAGGTGGTGGTGGAGGAGGCGGGAGGAGGAAGGGCGGTGGAAACAGGTGAGGCTTTGTTTGGCTGAGTTTCTGAGGTAGATCCATATCAGGAATCCTCTCCCGCTCGGCCTCGCGCTCTCTCCGAGGCGGATCGGTTTACCACGTGGAGACTTGCTGTCGCCTCTCCGCCGGCTGACAGACAGGCAGGAAGAGAGACGGGAGGAGGAGGAGGAGGAGGAGGAGAGAAAATCTGTCACACACAAAATAAAAAAAGAACAAATCCAGAAGAGATGAGATAAAAGTTTGATGAGCCCTGAGCAGGATGATACAACATGTACAAACAATAATAAACAAGAAGAAAATACAACAAATGTGATGTGGAGGTTAGCGTTAGCGAGCTAGGCTAGCTAGCTAGACTAGGTAGCTAGGCTAGGTAGCTATGCTAGCTCGCCATGACAAACGCCAACATGTTTTTCTGATCCATTAGTTTAGTTAAACTCTTCAACGTCTGAACTTTAACTTTGTCCCAATCATAAATCAGTACAAACTAAATGAATTTAGTCTCTATATTAGCTTTACAAATGAAGCTACATGCTAACAAGCTAGGTCAGATTTAGCTAGCCACTTTTAGCATACTGAATAAATCTCTTAGCCATATTTACTTTTTTTAGCTACTTCAACTTCAGCTAGCTAACTGATGCTACAATTTGGTTTCTATTTTAGCCTTACAAATGAAGCTACATGCTAACAAGCTAATCGTGAGCTTTAGCAACATGCCGTTCTTTTAGTCAAACAGTCTAAAGTACTTTTGTACAATGTCTTTACCGAGTTTTTTATATTCTTCAATAAATCTCTTAGCGAAAAACCTTAAACTTTAGCTAGTTGATGCTATCATTCAGTGTCAGTTACAGCTATACAAACGAAGCTACATGCTAACAAGCTAATTGTTTGTTTACGGTTCGTTTATTGTTTGATATTCTTTAGCTGCTTTAGCTTTAGCCACAAAGAGTCCTATGTTTTTGTTTTTATTTTTTATTTTTCCTAGCGCTAAGGCTTAATGCTAACATGCTAACATTTACCAAATTTAATTCCTAGCTTCTCAGTCTGGTGTATTAGCATGCTAACTTTTCACTAATCACATAGAAAATCTTTTTTTTTTTCAAGGCTAACAGTTTAGCAAGCTAGTTAGCAGCTAAAAATAGAACAAATTTAGGAAGAAAACGTGTCTTTGTGGTCGTAACAATCACAGTTATTTTCATAAACTGAAGTTAAAACCAAAGCGTCTTTAAAGTGAAAGTATTTTTATGGCGAATATGTAAATGAGCTGCGATGACACTAATGTGCCGTTAGACACTTTATTTCGGCAAAATCTGAACATTAAGTGAGAGATGGAGCAGGTTTGGATAATTAGTCACCTCATTTCCAATTAATTAACACAGAAGCACACAGCTCTGTAACCTGGATGGCAGGTGTGTGTGTGTGTGTGTGTGTGTGTGTTATATGACACGTTTGCTCAAGTGTTTAACAAATGACATTTCTGTTCAGGCATGTTACAGCCTCCTCCTGCTGATACAGAAATCTGATTCTTCTTCTTCAGGTGAATGTGTCTCATAATGTTACCACACGCCACCAACACGCACACGTATGTTCTTCCTGATTGAAACATGGACCAGTAACTGTAACGATGAACACAAACACTTGTGTCTGTCATTTGTATGATTGTTGAGTCTTTCTGATCATATCTGTCTCTTTGTAGCTGATTTTTGTCTCTTTGTAGCTGATTTTTGTCTCGTTGTAGCAGATTTGTGTCTCTTTGCAGTTGATTTGTGTCTGTAGCCGTTTTGTCTCTTTCTAGTCGTTTGGTGTCTCTATGTTAAGTGTCGTTGTTGTCGTCTTTGGCCTCTTGTCTCTGTGGAAGTCCAGACCCTGTCCTGGTCCCGGTCCCGGTCCCGGTCCCGTCAGGAGGCGTGGATATAAACCAGTAACAGACCGTAGCTTCGTCTTTACGCTGCAGGAACATGTTGACGACTTCACCAACAACAGATCAATCAATCTCACAACAGATAAATTACTAGTTTACAACATTTTGTGTCAAAACCTTTTTAATAAATGAATCAGCTGCTAATTCTGCAGTGAAAACACTTGATTTGAATTTCCACTGAAGTCGACCTAAAGACGTGTTTGACCTGTAAATCACCTGTGAATTATTTCTGCTGCTTCCTTGTGAAACTCACCGTCTGACAGGCCGTCGGCGCTCGGCTCGTTTCTCCGCCGCTGTGCTTGTCAGGACGTCTTCCAGCTGCTAAAACCAGCATGTCCTCCAGCGCTGGCACTGGTCCCAGTATGTCAGAGCCGCTCCAGGCCAAGTGACACTGATACCGTCAGCTCTGTTTAACCAGAGCACAAACCTGAAAAACTACAGCTGCTTCTACAAATCACTGTTGGAAGACGATGTTAGTTTTAGCTTCTTTAGCTTCAGTCGCTATAACAATCATATGTGAGGTCGTTCAGATGTCAAACATCGTTTCTTTAGATACGTTTACCTGATCTCTTTAGCCACAGCTGCTAAAGATCTATGACATTTAGCTACGCTAACGTGGTCTTTAGCTACGTTAGCTTAGCTGACGAACAACAACTTCTATTTCATCTCTATAGACAACTTCCAAACCTAGCTTAGCTAGCCAATGTTTTTTAGCTTTAGCTGTGTAAGCTAGTTAATGCTACAGTTTGGTATCTTTTTTTTTTTTTTTTTAGCTTCAACAGTGAAACTATGCTAATTGTTTGATGTTCTTTAGCTGCTTTAACTTTAGCAATGTAGTGTTTTTCAGTGAAACAGTTTCAAATATTCAAGCTAATTTTAACTTTAGCTGTTCAATCATTTTAGTTCCTAAAAGTTTAGCTAGTTGATTGCGATCTATTCTAGCTTTACAGATGAAGCTACATGCTAACAAGCTAACCATTAGTTAAGCTTTTACCGTTTGATATGTTTTAGCTACATTAGCTTAGCCGACAAACAACTTCTGATTAATTAAGTTGTATTTTGTCTTTATAAACAACTTCTATAACAAACCTTTGTTAGCAATAACATTTAAAGCTTTAGCTGCATGATATCGTTTAGCTGAGGTAACTTATGACAGTTAAAGCTACAATTTTAGCTTCAACAGTGAAAATATTTGTTAATCATTTGATGTTTTTTACCTGCTTTAGCTTTAGCAACACAAGTGATTTAGGTAAGATCAAGAACGTCTTCTTGTTTAAGCTAGTCAGTATCTCCTGGAGCTACGTTAGCTAAAGGTAGCTTTAGCCTTAGGTTTGCAGCTACATGCTACATCTAGCTACATCTTATTTGCTAGCTAGTTTTAGCAAACCTAACCTTTAGCCTCCTAACAACCTTCAGGTGCTGGTTCTACTACGTTAGCATTAGCTACCTAGCGTCTTCTAGCTACTTGACCTTTAGCAGTTGAGTTTATTTTGTTTGTTTGTTTTAGAGTTTGAGTTTTTTTCCTACACTGTTAAACAAAACTGTTTTCTGTTCTTTGTATTTTAGAGTTCGATCGGAGGTTGAACAGTCGTTTCAGGTCTGGACTCGGTAGTTTAGTTCTCGAGCTCGTCTCAGACGTTCACGTGGAGAAATTAGCGATAATTTGACAAACTGATGAGAATAAAAACGAAGTGAAGAAACTTAAAGTCTCAAATGATGAACCGGACTCTGACTAAACGGAACCGGACTCTGTGGGTCCAGCATCGTCAGACGTCTGAAGCAAAACAGATCGATGTGGTCTCTGCTGGTCCAGGCGGAGGCTCCTTCTGGAGAACCACGTCTTCCATCACAACATACTGAGGGCAACAAACCACCACCACCCATCACGCCCCTCCTCCTCCACCTCCACCCCCACAGACAAAGGCTGGCGGAGGAAACGCTGCTCGACACTAAACGACTCGAGTTGATGAAGGAAACGATGTTTTGATGTGAATCAAACAAAGACTTGTTGTTGTTGTTGGAATAAATAAATAAACAAATTGATAAATGAAACATTAGATTTAAATTACTGAAATAATATACTTTAATTTGAATTAACATGTAGTAAAATAAATTTATTCTATTTGTTCTTATTTTAAATGTACTTCATTTTAATTTCATTACATTTGTTATTAATTTATATTTAATTAACTTTTATCTCGACTTTTATTTACTGTCTCAACCTTTTCTTTGGTTTTATTCTGATTTTATTTCATTAATTCATTTACTTGTGTATTTATTATAAATTATAAAATATTATTTATAAATATTATTTGACATTTAAATATTTACAGGTTATAAATAATTATGTTATTTTATTTTAAATGAATGAGACTAAATAAATAAACGTAATAAATTATTTCTTCTTCATGTTTCACATTTTGTCATAAATTTATTTGATTTTATATTTTGATTTTTTTTTTTTTTCCAGGAAATGATTTGGTTTTAAATTAAATGAACAAATTCTTTTATTTTACATTAAATTTATATCATTTTATCTTATTATTTATATTATTACATCACAATATTATTATTTATCTTTTACTTTTATTATTTATTTTATTCATTATTATAATTATTTATCACAGATGAAGAAATGTTACTGGTTACACACACACACACACACACACACACACACACACACACACACACACACACACACACACACACACACACACACACACACACACACACACACACACACACACACACACACACACACACACACACACACACACACACACACACACACACACACGTTTTCTCTCCACTAATAGAATAAAGGAGCTAATGTTGTTTGAGTCGAATCAAACTCTGGAAACTTAATTAACCAATCAGGTTGCATTAGCGTTAGCATTAGCATTAGCATTAGCAAACCTCAGTATTAACTGTAACTTTAATGAAGCGTAAACAACTGAGTTAAGATGAGAATTCACGTCAGTTAGCGAAGAAACAGCAGTTTAGCTGAATGTTAGCGTCTGTAGCTAGCTAGCGCTAATGTTTGCAGGTTTTGAGAATGTTTAGAAGAATCGTAACAAATATAAACAAACTTAATCAACCGTTCAGGTCGTTTTCTCTCCACTAATAAAATAAAGGAGCTAACAGAGCTAATGTGGTTGGAGTCGAATCAAACTCTGGAAACTTAATTAAGGGCTCAGGTTGTGTTTTTATAAAAACAGGAAGTGGTGTTCAATCAGACGTCGCGGTGTGAAACACACGAAGAGGAAACTGCTGCTGCTCGACCACGGAGACGCTTCATTGACGATCAGCGGAGCGCGGAGGAGATCAGCGGGTTTTAAAACAACACAAGCAAAGATCACACCGGGTTTAAGAAAATATTATTATGTCTTATAATTGGCAGGACTGAACGGGACGGGTGGGGCGGTGGGGGGTCGGAGGAGGGGGGGTGGTGGCGGTGGGGGGGGGGTAAATTGAAACGACACCACTTTGCACTTTGACAATCGGATTTAGTGAGTTTGTTTAACCCGACAGCCCTCACAGAGCCGCCTGCTTTACACACTCATTACCACGATTATTCACGACCCGTCGACTGTTTTCACTCATTCACATGGACACACACACACACACACACACACACACAAACTTTCACTGTTTGTGAAAGTTTATTGATCTTTGACACATTTAAAACCGAATAAAATGAAAGACAGAAACATTTAAAACTGCTGTGATTAATTAATAATGATTGATTAATAATGATTATATCTTGACTTTTATAGAGCAGCTGTTTCCCATAATGCAACTGGTCAAACAGTCAAATTAAAGAACATCTTAATAAACGTTGTAAATCAGTTGTAGTTAATATTTGATGATAACACTATGATTTATGTTTAAACTTCACCAGACTCAGGAATGTTTCATATTTATAAAAGAACTTTTTGGTTATTTTCTTTTTTAAAACTATAATTTTTACGTTAAACGTAGCAGCTGTTTACTCACCGATGAAGACGAATCGTTTCTTTACTCGCCAATGTTAGTGCGTCTGCTGAAGTTAGCATGCTAACCAGCTAGCTACGGTCCGTCGTCATAGCAACAAGTATATGATGCCAAGAGGACGTCTCTCTGTGGTCATTTAACGTCTCGTTGTTTTACGTCTCGTTGTTTTACGTCTCGTTGTTGTTGTTTACGTCTCATTGTTGTTTTATGTCTCGTTGTTGTTTTACGTCTCGTCGTTGTTGTGTTAAGTCTCGTTGTTGTTTTACGTCTCGTTGTTTTACGTCTCGTTGTTTTACGTCTCGTTGTTGTTTTACATCTCGTCGTTGTTGTTTTACGTCTCATTGTTGTTGTTTTACGTCCCGTCGTTGTTGTTGTGTTAAGTCTCGTTGTTTTACATCTCGTTGTTGTTGTTGTGTTAAGTCTCGTTGTTGTTTTACGTCTCGTCGTTGTTGTTGTTTTACGTCTCGTTGTTGTTTTACGTCTCGTTGTTGTTGTTGTGTTAAGTCTCGTTGTTGTTTTACGTCTCGTTGTTGTTGTTTTACGTCTCGTCGTTGTTGTTGTTTTACGTCTCGTTGTTGTTGTTGTGTTAAGTCTCGTTGTTGTTTTACGTCTCGTCGTTGTTGTTTTACGTCTCGTTGTTGTTGTTGTGTTAAGTTTTGTTGTTGTGTTAAGTCTCGTTGTTGTTGTTGTGTTAAGTTTTGTTGTTGTTGTGTTAAGTCTCGTTGTTGTTTTACGTCTCGTTGTTGTTGTTGTGTTAAGTCTCGTTGTTGTTTTACGTCTTGTTGTTGTTGTTGTGTTAAGTCTCGTTGTTGTTTTACGTCTCGTCGTTGTTGTTTTACATCTCGTTGTTGTTTTGCGTCTCGTCGTTGTTGTTTTACGTCTCGTCGTTGTTGTTTTACGTCTCGTCGTTGTTGTTTTACATATCGTTGCTGTTTTATGTCTCGTTGTTGTTTTGCGTCTCGTCGTTGTTGTTTTACGTCTCGTCGTTGTTGTTTTACGTCTCGTCGTTGTTGTTTTACATATCGTTGTTGTTTTACGTCTCGTCGTTGTTGTGTTAAGTCTCGTTGTTGTTTTACGTCTCGTCGTTGTTGTTTTACGTCGTCGTTGTTGTTTTACGTCTTGTTGTTGTTGTTTTACATCTCGTTGTTGTTTTACGTCTTGTTGTTGTTGTTTTACATCTCGTTGTTGTTTTACGTCTCGTTGTTGTTGTTTTACGTCTCGTCGTTGTTGTTTTACGTCTCGTCGTTGTTGTGTTAAGTCTCGTTGTTGTTGTTTTACGTCTCATCGTTGTTGTGTTAAGTCTCGTTGTTGTTGTTTTACGTCTCGTCGTTGTTGTGTTAAGTCCCGTTGTTGTTTTACATCTCGTCGTTGTTGTTTTACGTCTCGTCGTTGTTGTGTTAAGTCTCGTTGTTGTTGTTTTACGTCTCATCGTTGTTGTGTTAAGTCTCGTTGTTGTTTTACGTCTCGTCGTTGTTGTTTTACGTCTCGTCGTTGTTGTTTTACGTCTCGTCGTTGTTGTTTTACGTCTCGTCGTTGTTGTTGTGTTAAGTCTCGTTGTTGTTTTACGTCTCGTCGTTGTTGTTTTACGTCTCGTCGTTGTTGTTTTACGTCTCGTCGTTGTTGTTTTACGTCTCGTCGTTGTTGTTTTACGTCTCGTCGTTGTTGTTTTCGCCTCGTCGTTGTTGTTGTTTAAGTCGTCGTCGTTGTTTTACGCCCTCGTCGTTGTTGTTTTACGCCTCGTCGTTGTTGTTTTTCGCCCGTCGTCGTTGTTTTTTACGTCTCGTCGTTGTTGTTGTGTTAAGTCTGTTGTTGTTGTTTTTTCGTCTCGTCGTTGTTTTTTTCGTCTCGTCGTTGTTGTTTTACGTCTCGTCGTTGTTGTGTTAAGTCTCGTTGTTGTTTTACGTCTCGTCGTTGTTGTTTTACGCCCGTCGTTGTTGTTGTGTTAAGTCTCGTTGTTGTTTTACGTCTCGTCGTTGTTGTTTTACGTCTCGTCGTTGTTGTTTTACGTCTCGTCGTTGTTGTTTTACGTCTCGTCGTTGTTGTTGTGTTAAGTCTCGTTGTTGTTTTACGTCTCGTCGTTGTTGTTTTACGTCTCGTCGTTGTTGTTTTACGTCTCGTCGTTGTTGTTTTACGTCTCGTCGTTGTTGTTTTACGTCTCGTCGTTGTTGTTTTACGTCTCGTCGTTGTTGTACACCTCATGGTCGTCTACCACGGTCACCTTCAGGCTCGGCCGTACGTGTCCTGAGATAAAACGTCTGTTTGCTTTTAAAAACAAAAGATTGTGTGTCGTTGCAGTCGAGTCCGTAACGTTGTTGATAACAAGACTGTGAACGTGTCAGTGGCACAAAGCAGCGTTTTAGTGGACGAGCGCCAGGTTGATCGCGGAGCCAGTTCTGGTTGGATCCGGTCCCAACGTGTTCGAGACCCAGAAGAGAAAACTACAAACTGAACGAGGGGACGAGGTTTAAAAATAAAACCAGAGAATTATTTTTACTTCAGCTCGTTTTGTTTCACGTCATTTTAACGTCGGTCGATGTCGCAGTAAGTTTCTTCTCAACGTTAAACTGAAACTAATCAAGTCATTTAATTCACTGATTTATTGATTAATTAATATTTAATTAAATAAATAATTAATTAATCAGCTGGTCGATGTGTGGGGGGGTCATGGTGTCACACGGGGCCCGGAGGCCCTTCAGGAGGTTAATCCGGCCGTGGTCTGAACCACACACACACACACACACACACACACACACACACACACACACACACACACACACACACACACACACACACACACACACACACACACACACACACACACACACACACACACACAAACTAAACCTTTGATTTTGATTGATTTGTTTCAATAAATGAGTCAAAATCTTTTTTTTTTTTTTTTTTTTTAAATAAAAATAACATTTGTAGTTTTTTGTTTGTTTGTTTGTTTGTTTGTTGTTGCTTCATAAACCATCAGAACTTGAAACTGGATGTTGTCGTTTAATTTGTTGTAACTTTTAGTTTCATGTGAACCTGATTATTGATTAATAATAATAATAAAATACCTTTGTAGAAACCACATTTATATTTATATTCATATTTTCATCATCAGAACAAATAATAAATAAATAAAAACCTGCGACATGTTCGGACCCAAGAAACAAACAAACAAACAAACAAACCAACGTCTTTTCCTGTTTCAACAGAAACTCGCGCAGTTTTGACGTGAAGCGATAAACAACCACGTGCCTCGTGTTGACGTCACAGCTTCAGTCGGAGCTCAGGTGCAGCTGATCAGCGGGAGGTCACGTGGTAGAAGAAACAACGAGCGCACGCGGTAAAAAAACAAAACAAACAAAAACAACGAGGTAATGAAACAAAACGCGACGTTTCGTTTTGTTTTTTCTTCTAAAAAAAACACAAAGAATTTTAATGTTTTATCTGTTTCCTGAATCATTTAATTTCAAAATAAAATCCAGATGATTCATTATTTAATTTAATTATAAAAGTTTCATTTGTTTTGAATTTAAACAAATAAATAAATAAATATTTACGTCATCACGTGTTTGTTGTTTTTGTTTTGTTTTTGATCGTAAACAAATAAAAACATTAAACTAAGATTAACAAAATAAAATCATCACATAATAATATATAACTAAATATTATTTATCATAAATTATTGTTTTTTAATGTTTTTGAATCGAATCTATTTGATTTATTTTATTTTTTGTTTCATTTGTTCAGTTTTAAAACTTTAGTTTTTGTTTTTAAAACAAAATAAATAAATAAATGTAAACATCTGTTGTTGTTTATTTGTTTTTATATTTGTTTGTTGAAATGAATCAAAAGTTAAAATCCAGAGGTGATTTTATATAATTATATGTAAAATAAAATGTTAAATTAAATAATTCAACCTCATTAATTCACTGATTCTTTTCTTTCTTTATTATTTTATTTAAACAAAATAAATTTGTTTTGTTTTTTGTTGCAAAAATCAAAAACTACAAACTAAAGTAAATGTGTTCGATCGATGATCGATCAGTTATTGATCAGAAACAAACGAAAAAAACTAAATAAACTCAGTTAGTTCACAACGATCCAGACCAGGTCTCTGGACCTGGACCAGGTCTCAACTGATCCAGATCTACAGATCTAAGTTGCTCCAGGACGTAGTCAGACCCGGACCCAGATCAGTCAGGTGACCTCTGACCTTTGACCTCAGAGGTTCATTGATAAAACAACATTTCCCATGATTCATTTCTACAAATCAAAACTCACAAAACACGAATGTTGAATTAAAATAAACATGTGACGATGTTTCCCACAATGCACCTGGACGCTGATGTTACGAATCAACTAAGCAAAGCTAACCAAGCTAAGCTACGCTAAGTTAGCGACGTCTGATGACATCATCATTTAGCGACAAAATGTCGTTAAAAAACAACAAACCAGATGTTTACTGTTGATTTACCTTTTGATATTTTTGTTTGTTTGTTTGTTTACACATCTGACATGTCGTCAGTTCAGATCAGGATCCACGTATCCCACACCCTGGTCCTGGTCCTGGATCAGATCCAGGACCAGGACCAGTTCTTCTCTAAAGTTCAGTTCAGATTTCGTCTTTAAAGACGTTGAAACAAACGCAACAGAAATAAATTTAAACATTTAGTTTTTATTTGTTCAACCCCCCCACCCCCACCCCCACCCCCTCCATCAACCCCCCAGCCTCTGATCTCCTGATCCTGATCCTGATCCTGATCCTGGTTTGTTGTCGGCTGCTCTGAGATCAGCACCGACAACAAAGAACGACTTTCAGCAGCAATTTGTTCGTTTCCTAAAAGGAGGAGGGGGGTGAGGAGGGGGGGTCTGAGAGTTAAACGAGTCCGACTGTAACGCAAGAACCCCCCCACCCTCCTCACCCCCCCACCCCCCTCACCTCCTCCTCACCCCCCAACAATGGAGCTGCCGGGGAACCCAATCTCTGTCAGGTTGATGGTATCTGCTCCGTGTTAAATGGGGTGACCAGCAGTCAAAAGACAAAAGACGCAACAGAAGGACACGGGGGAGGAGGAGGGGGGGGTATCTTTCTTTCTTTCTTTCTTTCTTTCTTTCTTTCTCTTTTCTTTCAGTTCTAGAACTCAAAGTTTCGTCTCCGTCAGTTTGAATTTTTAAAAACAACAAACTTCAACGTTTCTTTGACGTTAAAACACAAACCAGGTCTGGACTGGTCAGGACCACCTCCTAGACCAAGTCCTAGACCAAGTCCTAGACCTGGTCCTAGACCTGGTCCTAGACCTGGTCCTAGACCTGCTCCTAGACCTGGTCCTGAACAGCAGCACTGATCAATAAAAAATCCAGGATCTGGTTTTTAAAGTTTCAACTTCAAAATAAAAATGTAAAAAAGATTTGAAGTGAATCTGAATCCACGATCCTGGATCTGGATCCTGAGACCAGGATCCCCTGGTTCAGTTTAAGAATATTTAAACATCAGATCTGGTCTGAGATCTGGTCTGAGATCTGGTCTGGATCGATGTGGATCACAAACGTTTTCACACTTTTTTTTTTTTTTTTTTTTTTTGTAATTTTAAAAACAATTAGAATAAAACAGAAAAACATATTTTCAAAATAAAAGTCTGATTGTTTTAATTTTTTAATTATTCTGATACATTTTGTTTTCAGAACCAGAACCAGGACCTGGACCAACCTGGTCTGGTCTAACTAACAGTCCTGAACCTGAGGCCTCATCACTGCAAAGCATCATGGGAAACACAGAGAAACGTATTGATCATTGATCAGAAACTGAACAAATGTATTTATAATTTTATTTTTAATTTAATTTAATTAATTTTAACCTTTGGCCTGTGACGTCACGACCCGTTTCATTAAATTCGTTGACTGAGGCTTTTATTTTGAAATCATTATTTGATGATAAAACGTTTTTTATTTAAATTAAAATTAAAATCTGCGATGTGTTTGACCTTTGACCTCCTCAACAAAAACCACATCAGACCAGAGACCAGGATCTGAACCTGAACCAGACCCGGACCAGCTCGGATCCGGTTCACAATCGAATTTAAACGACGCACGGCGGCGCCTCCTCAGACCACGACCGGGGCCAAGACCATGATCGGGACCGGGACAAGGACAAGGACAAGGACAAGGACGAGGACGGGGACGAGGACGAGACCAAGACCAAGACCAAGACCGGGACCAAACACAGATAATTCTTCTCTTCAAACAAACTGAGGCGGTTTTATTTTAGAAACAGACGCTGAATCCGGATCAAATGTTTAAACCTGATCCGGTCTAAATTTGACGGCGGATCAGGGTTTTAAAAAACCCAGAAGAAACAGGACCAGAACCCGGATCCGGTTCTGATAAAATAAACAAATAAATAAAAACAAATAAAAACGAAAAACGAAAATTAAACCTGATGAACAGAAACAGACGAGACCGAGACCGAGACCAGGACCTGGACAAGACCAGGACCAGGACAAGACCAGAACCCGGACAAGACCAGGGCCAGAACAAGACCAGGACCCAGATAAGACCAGGACCAGAATAAAAAAATAAATAAAATGTTTCAAATGAAACAAAACAAAAAATAAAATAAATAAAAATCACCTGCAGCGTCTGAGACCAGAACTGAGACCAGGACCAGGACCAAGACCAGGAGAAAGACCTGAACAAGACCAGAACCAGACTGAGACTTTAAAGAGAGAAATGTGAATCTGTCAAAATAAAAGAAATAAATAGAAACACCTGCAGCGTCTGAGACCAGGACCAGGACCAGGACCAGGACCAAGACCAGGATCTGAATCAAGACCAGGATCAGACCAGAACCAGAACTAACACGTTTTTTTTTTTTTTTTCTAATTTTAGTTTAAAGATTCAACAAGAAAAACCGGCGCACGAGAGGTTTTAACACGTGAACACACACACACACACACACACACACACACACACACACACACTGAAACAAACAAACATCCAGAATCAAAATCAGATTTTGTCGCAAAAAAAAAAAAAAAAAAAACAACAACCTGAAGAAGTGAAGCACGAGGACAAACACTGGTGGTTTCCGGTTGGAACGTGGATAAATGAATAAAGACAGAACCACGTGGTCTCTTATGAACGAACCTAAAATCTTTTATTTTGACTTTTTCTTTGTTTTTGTTTGTTTGTTTGAAGCGACAAACACGAGAAGAAGAACGAGACCACGAGACCACGATACCGTCACGAGGCTCAGACACAGACACGAGCCACTAGCTACTGAGAACGAGGCGCTTTCAAAATAAAACACAGTCCTGCAGAAATAAAAGGAAACTTTCTCTTTGTTTTTGTTTTTTTTTTTTTTTTACATCGGCTGGAAAAATAAAATAGAAATAAAAATAAAATGAAACCAGATTTAAAACAAAGAAGCGTTTTGTTTCTTTTAGTTTCTAAAGAAGAAGAAGAAGAAGAAGAAGAGGCGGGAAAATGTGTCCAAATTAATTAAATCAAACCGCGAATATATTATTATTATTATTATTATTATTATTATTAAATATAACCAAACCCGTCGTTTCCTATAGAAACCTCAGGCCTCGACACTGGTTTAGTTTCATTTTAAATTAATTTAAATCAAATTAAAATAGAAACAAAAATAAAATCAGATCAAATTAAATTTAAAATTTAAAAAAATAAAAAAGTTTTTGGTCGAAAAAAAAAAACGGACATGAATTTAATTTAATTTAATTTAATTAGTTTCGTTTTTTTAAAAAAAATAGAAAAGAAAATTAAATAAAAACTAAACAATCGTCGCGTTTTAACGGCGGGAAAAACAAAAACCTGCGCTTCTGTTTCAAAATAAAAGAATTAATTTCACTAATTAAAATAAAATAAAACAATTACACTTTTACTTTTTTGTGTAAAAAAAAATTAAATCCGTTTTTTTCCGCCGCGTCTTTTTCTAATAATAATAATAATAATAACAATAACAATAATACTGCGGCCGTTTCGTAATTTCTTCTTATTTTTATTATTATTATTATTTTATCACATTTTAATTCTCAAAAGTTAGACCAAAACTATTTTAAATACATTTTCTATTTAAAATAAAAAAATATTAAAATAAAAATGAAAAGCCTCAACAACAACAACAGCAACAACAACAACAGCAACAACAACAACAACAACAACAACAGAAGAGGAAAAAACTACAGCTCCCATCATCCTCTCTGTCTTTTTGTTTGTTTTTTGTTTGTTTTTAGTTTTTTTTTTAATCATTTTTCTCTCACGGAGACAAGAAGCCCGGACACTGAAACACACGGTCTGTACACGGAAATGAACCGAGAGAAAATCAAAATAAAAAAGAAGAAGAAGAGAAGAAGAGATAATAACAATAATATTAATAATTATAATAATAATAATAATAATATTAAAAAATACCTGGAAACTTCAGGGCTGCTTCTCACTGTTTGTTTCTCTGCTCATTTTTTTCAGTTTAAGTCTCTCCTCTTTTCTCTATAGTTGGTAGTTTATAATAATTTTGTATTTTTTTTTTTGTTTTGTTTTGTTTTTGTTTGTTTGTTTGTTTTTTACAATGTAAATGTTCAAGTGTAAAATGTTCAGAGTTCCAGTCTTTAGTTCTTTAGGTTTTCACTCCTTCTGGGGCAGAAATAACAGGACGGGTGAGATGAGATGGATGAAGGGGTGAGGAGCTGGGGGAGGCCCCGGGTGAGGAGCTGGGGGAGGCCGCGGGGTCATCAGTGTATCAGCGGGTTGGACGTGGATCCCTGGTTCTGATGCGTAAAATAGTCAGACAAACCCCCGGACAGTCCCGAGGAGAAGGCGGGCAGAGAGCCGGACAGCGCCGGCCTCAGAGAGTCACAGGGCAGCGCGGAGGAGGACGGAGCCTGCGGGGAGTTGGAGGCCGAGGCCCGGGCGGCCTGGAGGGTCCCGCCGCCGCCGCCGCTGACACCGCCGCCGCCGCCGGGCTGCGTCGTCATCGACGGATGCGGCACATGAGGGAAAAAGTAACTGGTCTGTCCCGCCAGGAGATTGACCGAGCACGGGTTGAGGGAGTACGTGGCTCCGGAGCAAGGCACCGAGAGGCCGCAGGGCACCGCGGAGGCCGCCAGCGCCGCCGCCGTCAGGTGGTGCGTGGCGTAGGGCAGGTCCCCGCCGACCAGCCGGTCCATGCTCAGCCCGTTGGACGACGGGAAAGACGAGTGGTTGTTGCTCATGTTCTGGGTCAGCATGGTGCTGTAGGACATGGGGTGACCCGGGTAGCCCGAGGACGTACTGTTGTAGCCCAACGCGCCTCCGGCACGCGGGTGATGCAGCGACAGGAACGGAGACATGGGCCAGTACAGGGACCCGGCCCGGTCCATGAAGGTCAGCCCGGAGGTCAGGCGCGCGCCCCGTTTAAAGGCCAGCTTGGCCCGGGACGTGGTGGAGCGTCGCCGCAGCTTCCCGGTGGTCCCGCCGATGAAGACGTCGTCGCTGCTCGGGTCCAGCATCCAGTAGTTGCCCTTCCCCGGGTCGTCGTAGTGGCGCGGGACTTTGACGAAGCACTTATTGAGGCTGAGGTTGTGGCGGATGGAGTTCTGCCAGCCCTGCTTGTGCTCCCGGTAATAAGGGAAGTTCTTCATGATGAACTCGTATATGCCGTTGAGCGTGAGCCGCTTCTCTGGACTCTGTCTGATCGCCATCATGATCAACGCGTTGTAGCTGAACGGAGGTTTCTCATATTTGCCGCTTTTCTTGTCTCCGTCTTTACCTCCGGTTCCTCCGCCGTCTCCGTCCTTCGCCTCCTTCTTCTCCACCTCCACCTCCTGCTGCTTCTCGTTCTTCTCCTCGGGGTTTTCGCTCTCGTGACCCGGAGACTCGTTGCTTCTTTTCGGCTCCGGTTGCTTCGCCTCCGGCTGCTGCTGCTGCTGCGCCGCGGCCGGAACCGGCGCCTTGTGCTCGGCTTCGTCCGCGGCGGCTCCGGGTCGGTGGTGGTGGTGGAGGTGGTGGTTCTGGTGGTGGTGGTGATGGTGGTGGTGGTGGTGGTGGTTGTTGGTGTTGCTGCCGCTGCCGCCGCCGCCGCCGCTGCTGTTGTTGTTGTTGTTGTCGCTTTGCACGGCCTCCGGCACCAAACTGTTTATACTGAACGACGATTTAGGAATCATTTTCACCTCTTTGCGCTCTCCCATGTCCAACATCACCGGGCGATGAGGGGGGAAAATGGCAACGAGCTGGGAAAAAAAAGCAGCGACGCACACAGCTGGGTCTCAATCTGTCCGGTCTGCGCCCGCGAACCAGGACGGGAAGGAAAGGAAGGGGGGAAAGACGGGAAGAAAGAAAGTAAAGCCCAACAAACTATTTCATGTTCGGTTTAGGGAGAAGAAAAAAAAGAGGAAGGAAACACACACACTCTCCCTCACACACACACACCACAACACACACGTTACACACACATCGATAGGAGACAGATAGCTGCAATTAATTAGGGAGCCACAGCCACTAAAGCAACTAAAAAACATTGGTTGGACCTTTCCAGTCCTCAGCCAACCAGGGGAACATTAGTATTAAATATTAAGGCGTCCTCCGCGCGCTCAGCCAATCATGACGCGCGAGGCAAACACACACATCCACCAATAATGGCCTCGCGCGCTGCAAAAAGTGTCCACGAGGATCCTTGTTCACGCAAAACTGAAGAAAGAAAAAAAAAATTAAATTCAGCGAGAAAAAGAAACAAAACCAAACTGGTTTTATTTCAAAAATAATAAATAAAATAAAAACAAACGAGCTTTTATTTTAACGTTTCTTTATTTGTTTTAAACAAATCTAATTTAATTTAATTTGAAAAAAATAAAGATTTTTTTTCTTTATTTGATCAGTTTGATTTTTTTTTTTCTTGTGTCACGAAAAAATATAAATAAAAAAATAAATAAAAATAAAACTCGATCATTTTTTACAGCGTTTGAAAACAAACTCACCCCATCAACACTCGTCTGCCTCACCCCTCCCTCACCCCTCCTCCTCCCACCTCAAGTAAAAAACGTCACACACACACACACACACACACACACACACACACACACACACACACACACACACACACACACACACACACACACACACCGTGCCGTCGTGCGTTCACCCAAATCCCCGCCGCTCCTCATATTTACTCTGCTCCGATTCAAATATTTTTCCAAAACTGTTTACATCCAGACACGAGGAAAATAAACAGGAGAGAGATGGAGGGGGGGGGGGGGTTGTCCGGACCGGAGGGCACGCGGACACGGTCAGGACACGAGGAAGAAGTTGATCTGTCACTGAAGAAAACACAAGAAAAAGAAGAAAAAAGAAAAAGGAAAAAAGACGCTTCGGTGCGTAAAATGCGCGTAAAAGTGTTTTTACGCAGCGACGAAGAAAAGAAGAAGAAGAAGAAGAAAGAAGAAGAAGAAGAAGAAGAAGAAGAAGAAGAAGAAGAAGAAGAAGAAGCTGCTCCGCGGCGTCAGAGAAGAAACAGAATAAAACAGCAGAAGAAGAAGAATCCGCGACGGAAACATTGAAACATTCGAATGTTTCTGTTCGAATCTAAAATGTTGCAATGTTTCTGTTTGTTTCATTTTATTTTCCCTCATCAACCTGCTGAAGGTTGAAGGAAAGAAAATTAAATAAACAATAATAAATAATAAACAATAAACAAACAAAGACTCAAATCTCGTTGAAAAATGAAACATTTCAATTAAACTTCGAGTCTTTTTCTATAAAAACTGGTTTGATTTTATTTGATTATTTAAGATTTAAATTATAAATTATTATTATTGTTGTTGTTTATCCTCAGTCCGCGGCTGTCAATAATCAATGATCAACAATAATAATAATCAATAATTAATAAATAAATAAGGGTCGTTGCTCGGTTCAGTTTCAGGTCTCGCGCTGGTTTAATGGATCAAAGTTCATTGATTTTTTTTTATTATTTGAAATAAAAAAAAAATAAAACGCGACTTTGTTGTTTATTTATTTGTTTGTTTGTTTCTTCTTCTTCAGCGGATTGAAACAGAAGCGTCACCGACCCCGAGGCTCCGCGGCCCGGACTCACGTCTCACACAGACCCGGGAACCACCGGAGAGACGGAGACCAGGACGGACACGAAACCGGATCCGGATTAAAAACCTGGTTTTATTGTTGTTGTTTGTTCAGATACAGAAACGCAAATAAACAAACAAATAAACAAACAAGAAAATAAATTACAAGAATAAAAATCAATAAACTGATTCAACTTCATTTCATCTATTTAAAAAAAAAAAAACCGGATCATTAATTATTATTATTATTGATTAAAAACGCACGTGCAGCAGAAATTAACAAATAAACATTTTATTTTCATGTTTGAGTGAAAATAAATAAAAACAAATAAACGATCATTTATTTACTGCTTCTGTTATTTTCAGCCACGTGTTTAAATTAAAGGTGAAATTATGATCATAGATCAAATCATTGATTAGTGATTATTGTTGTTTTTATTGATTTTGTTCCTGAACATTCGTTTATTGATTTTTATTAGTCGGTGCTTTTATTTTGACGGGGCGCTTCGACTCGTGACTAAAGCATCCTGATTGTTTACTGTTGTTTGTTGTTGTTTATTGTTGTTGTTTGGGTTCTACTGATGATGATGATGATGAAGAATAAAATTTTTCATTTTCTCAAAAAACAAAAACAAAAAAACCTAAAAACTGAAACAAAAAGATTCTGAAAATTAAAAATAAATAAAAACGAATGAAACGTCACCGTGTGCTTTTATTTTGAAGGGTTCCGGTTCAGGTTCTAGTGGTTTAAAGGTTCTTTAGAGGTTCTCCAGGTTCCTCGGTCCATGTGACTGGTTCTTGACGATTAACAGGTTCTCAGACCGGGTCTAAACCCGGTGGGTTCTCCAGGTTCTGGAGGTGACGTTTGGTTCTTTAAAAAGAATTTAGACGTGTTCTGATTCTCATCTGGTTCTTTAAAAGGTTCTTTTAACCCTTCAGATGTTTGTCAGGTTCCTAACGGTTCCACAAAAAATAAGAGTGTTCTCAGGTTCTCGTTGGTTCTTAAAAGGTTCTTCTGGTTCTTCAGGAGGTTCTCTAATGGATTTTTAAAAGCTTGGCTCGGTTCTTGTTGGTTCCACCATAGATCACTAATGTATTCTTCAGTTTTTATTGAGTTCCAGGGTCGTTGTGGTTCCCCAAAACAGAACAATGGTTCTTTAAGTGTTGGTCTGGTTCTTAACGAGGTTCTAAGAGTTTGTGAAGAATTTTCATGATGTTCTCGTGGTTCCTCCACTGGTTCTGGTTCTTCGCGGATATTAAAGGTTCTAAAATGGATCTAGAGACTCTCTAGATCTTAAAAAGAAGAACAGGAACATTTCCAGACGTTCTTTGACAGTTCAGTTCTTTAAAAATGTGTTTCAGGAGAACTTCAGGTGCATCTTCTGGTTTTTAGAACATTTAAGACTTTGGTTCTGTTCTTGTCGGTTCCATAATAAATTAGAAATGTATTCTTCGGTTCTTTATTGGGTTCCACGGTCATTATAGTTCCCCAAAGAGGAAACAACGGTTCTTTAAGGGATATTCATGTTCCTCAGGAGGTGGGACTGGTTCTTAATAAGGTTCTGAGTTGTTGAAGAACGTTCAGGACGATCTTGTGGTTCCTCGATTCTTACTGGATTTTTAAAAGAGGAACCGATGTGTTTCCAGACGTTCTTTGATGGTTTGGTTCTTTAAAAGATGTTTCAGTAGAACTTTAGGTGGATATTCTGGTTCTGTTGAAGGTTCTGAAGAAGTTAATTGGGTTCTTGATGCGTCTGTGGTTCTGATCTCGGGTGAAGGTTCTAGAGGTTTCTGTGGTTCTCCAGTTGAATCGGTGGATGACGTTCTCCGACTCTTCTGGTTCTAACAGGTTCTGCGTTTTTTCTCCACTGAGTCTGAAACATGTTTTTTTTTTCCTCCTTTGATCTTTTGACCCGTCGTCGTCAGAGGAACCGACGCTGTGAACGTTTGTAAAGAACCAGAGGAGCGACGGCGCCTCCCGGTGGCAGAACGTAGAACACATCATCATCAGCTCACACACTGACGGACGTCACAGGTCATTACAGGTTTACAGGGAACAGGAAGGTTCTGTGATGTTCTGAGACGACTTGATCCAATAAAAACATCAGAACACGACGACTTTGATCTGTTTCTCATCAAACTAAAAATCTGTCAATGTTTTTTTCTTCTTGATCAATAAAATAAATGAATTTTTAATCGGTTTCAGTGATTCGGTTTATTGATCGTTTTAAAAACGTTCCGTCCGTTTGATCTTTTCTTCTTCTTTAAAATCTCGACACGTTCTTCTTCTTCAGACGTTCCGTCTCCTGCTGCTTTTTGTTTTTTTCCTTTTATTTGTGTCCGTGAGCTGAATGTTGAACCGACAATCAGACGAACTCGTCACAACACTGAAGCTTTTCAGCGTCGTGAAGATTTAAAACCTTGAAAATCTTTTAAATCTTCATGTTTAAATATTCAAACGTTGGATTTTGAATCTAAAACGACAGAAAAATGAACTAAAACGGAACCAGAGCGTCAGTTTGAACAGGAAGGTGATTCGTGCTCTGACAGTGACACCTTGTGGTCGAACCCAGGAACTGCAGCTTCATGTGACAAACAGAAGAATTTTATTGAAACTTTCAAACAAACGTCAGTTTTTATGATTCGACTCTTTGATGTTTTGATTTTGATTCTAATTAAAAAATAAGATGAATCAAATTAAATTGAAGTTAAACTGTTGCTAATGTTAAGATGCTAATGTTAGCATCAGGTTGATGCTGTTTATAATTAATTAGTTAGATTAAATTAGCTGGAGCTAACCGCTAACGCTAATCTTAGCATTAAGTTGGTTGGGTTGGTTTCTTTGTCATTAGGTTTGATCTAAAATGCTAATGTTAGCATTAACTTAGATCTTGTTGTTTTGTCAGCTAACTGAAGCTAGGTTTAATCATTTAATGCTAACATTAAAATTAGATTATATTCAACTAGTTATAGCTAACAGCTAAGATGCTAATCTTAGCATTAAGTTGATTAGATGAGTGTCTGTCATTTGGTTTGATTCGGTTTGTTTTTATGCTAAAATGCTAATGTTAGCATCAAGTTAGATTTTCTTTTTTTTAACTGAAGTTAACATTCGCTACTTCTAAACATTAAATGCTAATGATAGCATTAAGTATGATCTTGTTGTTCTGTTGGCTAACTAAAGCTAAAGAGCCACCTTAATGCTAACATTAGCATTTCAGCAAAAAAAGGGTATGCTAACATTAGCTTGTTTTGTGACTAGCTAAAACTAGTAGAATCCAAACCAATTCTAACGTTAGCATTACGTTTGATCCCGTTTTGCTAAATGCTAATGTTAGCACCAACTTGGATCTTATAGTTTCGTTAGCTAATTGAAGCTAACATTAGCTAGTTCTAACATTAAATGTTAGAATTAGTTTGGATTCTATGTTTTTTTTTTTTAATTTTATTAAAATCAGTTTTAGCTAGTCACAAAACAAGCTAATGTTAGCGTAGATCTGCCTGATGTTTTTTGCTAACAGGCTAATATTAGCATTGCATTTAAAGCCCTCTTCTTTGTTCACATGCTAATGTTTGCTAGCTCTAAAGATTAAATGTTCATTTTAGCATAAAGCTGGATCTTGTTTTGTTAGCTAACTGAAGCTAATGTTAGCTCGCAGCTCTGCATGATGTTGGTGACATAATGTGTTCACTTGTATAAAGTGCCAGTTTGAAACAAGTATCAAAGTTAGCTAGTTAGCTGAAGTAGCTAAATTAGCCACATTAGCTGAAATAGCTAAATTAGCTAAGGTATCAAAGTTACAAGGATTCAGAAAGTCCTGATTAGAAACGTGGTGGTAATTTTGGTGACATCATCAACATCGTCACCTGACTCTTCGTTTTATTTCTTGGTGAAAAACTTCCTGAAGACGCTTTTCCTCGGTCGCTCTTTGCTGGAGTTGTCGTCTGCTCCCTGCAGGGCGGCGGCGTCCCGAGCAGAAGGGGGCGTGGCCAAAGGAGGTTGAACATGGCGTGAACCTGCGACGCATCAAAGCGACAAACAATTAACAACCTACAGAACAGAAACAAATGTATCGAACCAATGGCGGACGAACAGGAAGCCGCGTCGTGGTCCCACCTGCAGGTCGGGCCTCGCCGCCGTCGGGGTAGTGGTGTTTGTCGTAGTAGGTGTGCGGCGGTTTCGGCGGCGGCGGTTGACTCTCCGTGGACGATTGTCTCTCCAGGTTCTCAACGCCACCATCAGCAGCTCGCGGCGAATCGTCTGCAGCTTCAGACAACTTCTCCGAGCTCACGTTGACGGACGACGCTCGCCTGAACGATGACATCACATTAATGATACCTGCTGCAACTAGCGACTGTTAGCTTCAACTGTTAGCCTAGCAATCTCAATGAGTTAACAGCTGCTAGCTAACCGCTAAAATTTGTTAGATTATTGAGCACATTACATTACCAAAGCCACAGAGAGCTGCTAGCTAACGTTAGCATCAGTTAGCCAATAGTTGCTAACATCATGTCTGATTTCTGCTTGTTAGCTTCAGCTCTTAATGTCAAGATCCAACTTCATGCTAACATTAGCTTGTTTCTAACTAGCGACACTGATGATTATTATGAAGTACACTCACATTTAATACTAATATTAGCATGTTATTTACAGGAGCGCTAACAGCTGTTAGACCCAAACACTGCTAGGTAAACGAGCTAACAGTTACTTGTTAAGAACTGTTAGCTCACCAAGCTAG
Source organism: Polydactylus sextarius (assembly GCA_016801845.1). NCBI lineage: Eukaryota > Metazoa > Chordata > Actinopteri > Polynemidae > Polydactylus > Polydactylus sextarius. Next base: position 12,251,655 of record CM028931.1, read on the forward strand.
CAGCTATTAGCTTTAGCTGCTAGCTAAATAATCACTATTACTCAGTATTTCCTAAAATACTGTCAAAATACGAGTCAGCCTGTAAAACTCAGAGGCTAGCTTAGCTTAGCTTAGCTTAGCAGAGCACCAGTCACATGAAACCAGAACCTCAGAGTCTGAGGCTCCTTTTTATATTTTCTATTTCTGCTCCTGTGAAGTAAACGCGTCTGTAAGATCCACCTCATTTCTCATTAAGGACAAACTCTGCTGGAGAGGAGTTTCATTTCTGCGGCGGCCGGCGTTCCCACAGTGCACAGCGTGAACACGTCGATGTGAAACCTGCCGCCGTTTGACAGAAATCACTTCAGCCTGAAACGTCATCAGACGCCGCTGGACGTCGCTTGTTTTACAGTCAAACATCAGATCGACTCTCTGCTCGGATCCAACGGTGAGAACATGGACAAGAACCAAGACACAAGTGTTTGTTTTTGTTAAGGAGCAGGAACATCGAACGAGATGTTTCTGACACTTTGTAGCATCACGGCTCCACAGTGGTGATGCTACGTTAGCTCAAAGAATAACTACGTTAATGTTAGCTCAATGGATAACCATGCTAACATTAGCTAACTGAAATGGCTAAATTACCTGAGGTGTCATAGTTAACTATGATCTCTAAATTAGCTATGTTAGCTTGTGTAGCTAAACTAGCTGACAAAGTAGACACGTGGACACGCAGACGCTTCGGCTCGCTCTGATTGGTCGGTACCACTGACAGGAGGTGTGTGGTGCTTTGTGATTGGACAAACACAGTGTGTGTGTGTGTGTGTGTGTGTGTGTGTCCTCACCCTGAGTCGTCAGACTCGCTGCTCTCTGACTCTGATTCATTTTGGTTCTGCAGCTTCTTCAGCCACAGCTGCTGCAGTTCTCTGCTGGACGCTGCAAACACAAACTGACTGCCGTCCTGCTGACTGACACACACACACACAGACACACACACAGTAAACACCAGACCACATCAACAGGTAAATGTGTGTGTTGTCACCTACATAACTCTGAAGGTGTTGTCTTTCCTCCGGTAGTACCGGTTCTCTCTACAGACGGCTCCTTCCATGTGAACAGGACGCCACCTACAGGTTCCCTGAGGAAACGCAACACAACGTTTAGTGATGTTTAAAACAAGTCGAGTGTGTGTGTGTGTGTGTGTGTGTGTGTGTGTGTGTGTGTGTGTGCGCGCGCTGTACCTCAGCAGCAGCTGCTCGGTCTGTAAACAGACTCAGTGTCTCCCCCTGCAGGACAGCAAACACCTCCTCCCAATGCTCCGCCCCCTGAACACAGAGGAACGTTACTGTAGCAAAGTTAGCTTAAATTAGCTAAATACGTTCCATTAGCTTCACTGATTTAGCTACTTAAGGTAATTAAGTTATTTCAGCTAGCTTAGCTTCTTCAGATAGCTAAGCTAACTTTGATTCTTGCTTCAAACTCAGTATAAAACTAAACACTTTGCACCAACATGACTGTCGACCTCAGCTTGGTAACGTTAGCTCATCGTGTCTTCTACTGAGGAATTTTTGAGGAACTAGCAAAAAAGTTAGCACCAACCTAATGCTAACATTCAGCAACAACTAACCATCATTAGCATGTTAGCAAAACAGATCCAACTTAAAACTAACATTAGCGCTAAATGTTTAGAACAAACATTAGCAACTTAGAAAAGAAGCAGGATCGTGTTAGCTGACAAGACATTGATGCCATTAGCATCTACTGTTAGCATTAGCAGTCAAGGTTCAGTCGTTCTCACCGCGGCTCCTGATTTCACTTTGATCTCTAGCGCCCCCTCCAGTCTGACCGGCTGCGGCGCCGCCACCTGATGATGATGTAACAGACGTTAACAAAGTCGTCGAATCATCAGAAACTAAAAACGTTCGTCTGGTTCAAACGTCACCTTTTCCTCAGGTGGGCCAGCTGACTTCAGGTCGACTTCATCCGTGGACTCAGGTGAAGTCACCTGTTCCTCGGTGGGCGGAGCTTCAGGCTGCTGGTTCGTCAGCGTTTCCTCTTGTTCTCGTGGCGGTGGCGATTCAGGGGGAGGCAGAGTTTCCACGACCGGAGGCAGCGGCTCAGAGGAGACGACGGTCGGAGGAGAGTCAGGTGGTGATGCGACGGGCTGCTCTGATTGGTTCAGAGGCTCAGAGGAGGACGGGGGAGGAGACGGAGGACGAGGTTTCACGGCTTCTTCCTCATCGATGGCGTGAACTCGTCTCCCGGTTCGAGGTCTGGGACTGGGAGGGGGCGGAGCCTCGTCTCTGGGGGACGACGTCCGCGGCGTCTTCAGGTTTGATGTTTTACTCCTCAGAGACGAGACTCGGACCGGACGCCGCCGCTCCTCAACGTCTTTGTCTTCACGTCCGATAAGATTCAGTCTCTGTTCCCGCTGACGACACAAGAGAGTTTTATTAGCATCGTGAAATTAGCTATGAACAAACGAACATTAACATTAAACCTCTGAAGGTTGGCTAGTTATAAAACAAGCTAATGCTAGCTAATTATCACATACACTAAGGTTAGCATGAAGTTAACTCCTACAGCTTTGCAGTTTGAAAAAAAAAAAACGTGCTACAACAGTTAGCTGCAGAGCTACAACAGTTAGCTGCAGAGCTACAACAGTTAGCTGCAGAGCTACAACAGTTAGCCATATCGCTACACACCGACCTGCGTTTTCTTCTCCTGCAGAGCGATGAAGCGTTCGTTCTGAGCCTGGATCATTGCCTCCACGTCCTCCTGCCTCTTCAGCAGCTCCAGAACATCAGACACCGAGTCCTAAATTCAAAAATAAAAAGTAGAAACTCACATTTCATTTCCTAGTTTTCATTGGACCCCCGTGACGTGGACCTTACCCCGTAGTCGTGAGCCGTTAGCGTGTTTTCGTAGGAGCTGAGCCAGCGCTCGGCCTGATCCAACTCCCTCTGCAGGAGAAACATCTCCAGCTCCTCCTCGTACAGGAGCCTCGTCTCCTCCCAAACCTTCTGCAGCTGCTCCTCCAGCTCCTGCAGCTCCTGGACTTGCTCCTCCACCTGTCAACGAGTTAAAAATCTTAGCTAGTTCTTCACCTTTATTGCTAACGTTAGCATGACTCCATTACCTCGTGACACATGAAGCCTCCTTCCTCCACCAGCCGTCTCCCTTCATCCTTCGCTGCCTCTGATTTGCTGAGCTGCCTGTCGATGTGGACGCGGTACTCCTCGTGTGTTTTGATGAGCTGCTCGAGGTCGCCGCCCTCCGTGGCGTGAACATCGGCTCGTACCAGAGACAACGTCTCCTTCATCCAGGCCCTGGAACACCACTACTAATTTAGCTTTGATAACATCCTACTTTTAACAATAAACAAGCTAGCATGTTAGCATATAGTTGAATCCTTCTTTTTAGAAATGCTACTGTTAGCATAATGTGGTAACATGGTGGCTAGTTCTGAAACTTGTTGCTAACATACATACTGTTTGTTTAAATGCTGACGAAGCTAATTCTAAACCTTTAATGCTACCGTTAAACTCCTGATATTAGCTAGTTAGAAAACAAATCTGAACTTCTAATGCTAATGTTAACATGAGGCTGTATTCTACTTTTTGTTAAAATCCTAGCGTTAGCTAGTTATGAAACTAGCTAACATTAGCATGAAGTCAACCTACGTGAGTTCGGTGCAGTGCGACATGTATCTGCTAACGTCCTCGGCGCGGTTCAGTCGCCGTCGTCGCTGCGACGTCTTGTCCTGGACGTTGGTCCAACACGTCTCCAGCTCCTGAAGCCTCCGACTCACGGACGACGAGGACGACGGGCGGCGGCGGCTCAGAGCCTCAGACTCCTCCTTGATCCTCTTCACCTCCTCAGAGATCAGCGCTAGCTCTCTCTGTCAGGAAACAACAACAACTAATCAATTAAATCAATAATTAAACTGGTTTCCAACTATTTTATTGGTGGGTTGCTAGTCACAGTTGAGGAGGCTAACGTTAGCACTGGTTCATGAGCCAAGTGGTTAAAAGTCTGGGAGGAAAGTTAGCTAATAAAGCTAAGTTAGCTAATGTAGCTAAGTTAGCTAATGTAGCTAAGTTAGTTGAAGTAGCAAAGACAGCTAATGTAGCCAGGTTAGCTTATGTAGCCATGCCCTGATGAGTCCCACCTCCAGCGCCTGGTGCTGCCTGAGCAGCGTCTGGATGGACTGTAGGTCCTGGTCCTGGTCCTCAGAGTCCAGCACCGCCTCCTTCTCAGCCATCCAGCCCTTCAGCTCATCTACGTCGTGGTTGAACTGGTGGATCTCTCTGGCGGCCTGAAGACTCTGTGATACAACAACACAACGTTAGCATCTGAACCCCAGAGACCCAGTGGGGACTCGAGGACCTGGTACCTGTTCTCTGGTCCTGATGCTGACGTTCAACTCGTCCCACATTCGACCCAGAGCTTCGTCAGTGCTGCGAGCGCGAGCGTCGGCGTGAAGACCTCGACCCAGCTGCTGCACCGAGGTCAGTCTGCTACGACCCAGACCAGACACCTCTGACTCCAAGACCTCCAGCTTCTTCTGGAGAACCTGATCACATGACCAGAGGGGGCGGAGTCAGTCTGAGGAGGTCACAATCTAACCTTTACGTCTTTTGTTTCAAACTGTTTCTAGCGTCACCTCGACGTCCTCCAGGTCTTGTCCCTGGTCTTGAGACTCAGCCTGGTTCTTCCTGGATCTGATCCAGGTCTGCAGGTCTTCCACTTCCCTCTCGAACACGTAGAGACGCAGCTGGTCTTCGATGGCGGCGCGGCGTGAGGCCGACAGTTTGACGGCAGTCTGGAAACGTCGGGTGATGACAGAGAGCGATTCTCCAACCAGGCGGCTGCGACCAACACAGACAGAGATGTGAGGTCACTGATGATGTCATAGAAGATGGCGGCGGTGGCGGCCACGTCCGTTTACCTGTCGGGGTGACCCAGGTGCTGCAGTGAGGCTCCGGCCTCTCGCAGCCTGTCCACCGTTCGAGCCTGGTTCTCCAGGTCCACGTCTACAGAGTCCAGACGCCGTAGCAACGCCTCAGTCGCCTCCTCGCTCCGCCCACAGTCCTCAGACTCTAGCCCCGCCCACTGCTCGTCCAACCACAGCGCGAGCTCCGACACCTACACACACATCCTTTATTACGTCTGTTACGTCGTTTGCAACTTTTGTCGTTTACAACTTTTGTCGTTTACCACTTTTACAGCTTCAACAACTTCTGCAACTTTTCAGATTATGCAACTTTTGTTTTTTGCAACTTTTTCATCTTTTGCAACTTTTACATTATTGCTACTTTGATATCATTTGCAACTTGTCTTGCAACTTTTACAGCTTTTGCAACTTTTAAGTCATTTACAAATTTCACATCTTTTGCAACTTTTACGTTATTGCTCCTTTAACATCTTTCACAACTTTAAGATATTTCCGTTTTTCTTTGGTTAAACATCAGAAAACATTGAAAATAGGTGAAATTAGTTGAACTTCAGCTTTTTCTGATTTTTAAAACTAATTTTCATGTTTTTAACTCTGTGTCGATACGTGATATTTTCACGCTGTCGTTAACCTCAGACAGGAAGGAGCGGATGCTGAGCGCCTCCTGCAGGAGCTTGTCCTTCGCCTGCGTCTCCTCCGTCAGCTCCTCGTGGAGACTCTTCAGTTCATCCAGACGATCCTGAACGTCGTGAGATGCGAAGTGTCGACCTCTGACCTGTCGGGGTCGAGAAAACGACATAACGAGGTCTTAAAAAGATCGTAAAGAAAGAATTTTTTCTCCGTGTGTTTGAGTCAATGCGATTGGCTCCTCACCAAGCTACGCCCCGCCTCCTGAACCGCCTGGACCAGAGGGAGGCGACTGGAGACCTCCTGCATCAGAACCTGAAAACAAACAAGAACCACGTGTTTCTAATTTTCTATTTATCTTATTTCTTTGATGTCTTTACTTTATAAACCAACCTGGTGTTTGTGCAGCAGCTGTTGAGCTGCGTTCACAGAGTCTCCACAGTCTTTGTTGGCGACCGACGGCAGCCGCTCCTTCAACCACGTCACCTCCTCGTCCACGTCTCTGTAGAACTGGAACAGGAGCTGCCACGCCTCCAGGGTTTCCCTGCGGCGCTGCAGGGGCTCGGCCAGACCGTTATACCTACACAACAACAGGTTCATAAACGTTAGCATCATCAGATCTTAACTCATCATCTCCAGTGTTTCCTGTCATCAAACCTGTTGATGACGAGAGACACTCTGGTCTGGATCTCTTCAGCCAGGAAGTTTCCCTGAGACTGAAAGGTCTTCGCCGTCTCCATCAGCCCCTGACGGACGGAAACATCAGAGGTTATACAGAGGTTAGCTAACGCTGCTAACTCCATACAGCTAACACTGTGTAGCCAACAGCTGGTATGAAGTGTGGACTTGTTGTGAATCTTGGACCTGGATCCGGTCTCGGAGCGAGTCCACCTGGTCCTCCAGACCCTGCAGGGTCTTCAGCAGCCTGCTACCGGACATCAAGTCGCTGCCACAGTCGTCGTTGGTCAGTTCCTCCTGGATCGAATCCAGACTCTGCTCCATGTCATCAACGCAACGCTGGAACTGAAGCGCCTGAAAACACACACGTGTAAATACACACATGTGATTGTGTGTGTGTGTGTGTGTGTGTGTGTGTGTGTGTGTGTGTGTGTGTACCTGCAGCGCCTCCTGCAGGCGGTTCTTCTTCTCCTGACAGTTGTGGATCAGAGCGTTCCAGCCGTCGTTCAGCTCCAAGAGTCGAGGTCGAACCTTCGACTCCACAGAACCAGTAGACAGCAGCTTCTCTGCTTCCTGTTACACACACACACACACACACACACGTGTTCGCACACACACCGACACACACACACACGTTCACATACACATGATGACACCACCTACCTTAGTTAGCGCGTCCACCCGGTAGCGGTTCGCTAACACCTCGGCCTCGAAGCTTTGATGTTTCATCAGTTTGGTCTGGAGGTTTGTTGGTTCCTTCCAGTTCTCATCACAAGCTATGGCGCTACGCTCACTGAGCCACACACACACCTGGAAACACACACAGTTAATACACACACACACACAAGTAGAGTCCGGTAGAGTCCAGTACCTGGTAGCTGCTGGATAAAAACTGCTGCAGCTTCAAGGATTGATCCAGATCTTTGTGACGAGACTTGGTTTGTTTCTGCAGCTGAGTCCACCTACACACACACACACACACACACACACACGTCAGCTAACCTCATGTTCCTTTAGCTGACATCATGTTTCTTTATGTAGCCAACATTATGTTGGTTGAGTGTCACCTGGCAACCAGCGCCCTGCTCTTGGTTCTGATGTTGTCAGAGTCGTAGTGTTGGTCCTGGATCATGGTCTGGGCCATTTTCTCCACCTGTTCCAGCTGCTCCACCTGAGCCTCCAGCGCCTCCTCGAACTGAGCGTGTTTCCTCTGCAGCGCCTCCACCTCCGTCACAGAGCTCTGAGAGATAAACAGGAACATCCATGACGCTGCTGCAGACCAACCCAGACCAGATCAGACCAGACCAGACTGTAGTGTAGTGTAGCCCAGCCTAGTTTAACGTAGTCTAGTGAAGCTTAGCCTAGTCTAGCATAGCCTAACATAGCGTAGTCTAGTGTAGTATAGCCTAGTGTAGCATTCACCCCCAGGTGGTGGTTGGACAGGAAGGCCTCCTTGCTGCTGAGCCAGGCGTCACACTGCTCCACAGACGCCATGAAGACCTGCAGGGTCCGGGCCTGCTCCAGAGTCAAGCTGCGGGTCTTCCAGGCTCGGTCCAGTCCAGATGTGGCCTCCTCCAGCTGCTTTAGAGCCTTCTGGATCTCTGCCTTAGAACCGTGTCCAGACCGGATCAGACCGAGGCCGTAGTTGTGCACAGAGTCGATGCGTTCGCTGCGAGCGTTGATCTCCGTCTGCAGAGTCGACAAACAAACTCCTTTTAGCTCTAGAAGCTAGCTAACATAGCCACGTTAGCTAACATAGCTTTGTCAACGCTCACCCTCCGGTCCTGATGCTCCATGAGGAGCCGTTCAGCCTCAGCTCTGGTCTTGGGGAGACGTTTCTCCTCCATGTCGCTGCTCTGTTTGACGCTCCAGTCCAGCAGGAGGCGCTGGTTGGCTTTAAACAGCTGCAGCTGATGAGCTTCCTGCAGCTTCTCCTTCCTGATAAAATGAAATAAAAAATATGTGTTTCTGAGTTTTTACAAGTTAAACTACGAGACTGTGAACGTGAAGCGTCTCCTCACCGCTCAGTGACCGCTCTGTCCAGACTCTTCACTGCCTTCGTCGCTTCTTTCTGCTTCTTCTTCAGTTTGTCGCTCATCACAGATCGAAGCTTCAGCTGATTGGACACGTCCTGCTCCAGAGCCTGAGGAGGCCACAGAGACAAGGCTAACAATGCTAAGCTAACTGGAGGGACTCACTTATCTAAGTTGTCAAAGTTAGATAAGATATGTCAATTTGCTTAGTGAGCTACGGAGGACAAATTAGCAAAAGTAGATAATTTGGCCAAGTTAACTACCAGTTTAATCAGTCTAATGATCACATATTTGTGTATTTCTAAATCACTTCTCCATTAACAGCCAGTAGGTGGCGTCGCTCCTCTGTACAGGTGGAACCCGTCTCACCTTCGCCCTCTGCTGGATGACCCCGGCCTCTCTCTCCGTCTCCTCGTGGCGTCTGATCAGGTTTTCGACGCTCTCCACATCGACGCCAAAGTCGTGACCCTGCAGCAGGATCTGCAGCGACACGAAAAAAATTAGTAGAAGAAAATAAGACGTCTGACGTGACATCACCACCGCCTCACCTTCTCATTGGCTCGGTCCCGGACCTCCTCCAGCTCCCTGATGAGGTCGTGGACCTCCAGCGCCGCCTCCAGCTTCTTCTTGTAAGAGTTCAGGTCTCCATGAAACTTGCTCCACCTAAACCAGACGACATGTTAAGAGACGGTACTGCCATTAGCATAGCCAAGTTAGCTGACGTAGCCAGGTTAGCTAACATAGCACAGTTTGCTAACAGAGCGTAGTTTACTTCGTCACCTGTCGTTGAGCTGCTGTCGCCTCTGTCTGACGGTCGCCAGCTCATCGGCGCTCTGTCTCCGCTCCAGTTTGGTCGCCAGGCGGTTGATGGCTGTGATGTGGGCATCGTCCACCGTCACTTCCTGTAGAGTCAGAGTAGAACTGTAACAAATTCCTTTCAGCTTCAGAAATGAGCTAACATTAGATAATTAGCGACAGCCAACGGCTACATAGTGCTGTTAGCTAACAGTAGCATTAGCCTAAGTAGCAAGTGATTCAATGTTTAACTCACCCCTCCTCCTCTGAACTCTCCCAGCTTCTTCAGAAGTTCAACTCCATGTTCATAATCTTTACCAACGTCTCCGACATTAACCATCACCTCCTGAAACACAGACACATGCTGATCCAGGTCCACGTGGTCCAGCAGGTCTGACTTGAATCAGACTCCACCCACCTTGTGTCGAATCCAGGCCTCCACCTGCTCCACCTTGTGCAGGAACTCCAGCAGGTCTCTGTTGTCCTCCAGAGCTTTTCCTCTGTTGGCCACCGCCTCCTTAAGCTCCTCCCAGTGCAGCTGCAGAGAGGCGGAGCTTCTCTTCACCTCCTCACGCCGCCACTGATGGAGGCGGAGCAACTCGGCTCCGGCCTGAAAGAAATGTCTCACCTCAGTGATCAACAACTCATCAACCTGGCTACATTAGCTAAGTTGGTTCTGTTAGCTAACATAAACATTAGATGTGTCACATCTGGATCTTCTGCAGCTTCTGTTTTCATATTATAATATTTTCCTTCTTAAATTTGTCAACATCAGGCCTTGTAGCTAACGACCAGCGTCCAAACGTTGATCCCACCTGCAGCACAGAGCTGATGATTTCTCCGTGAGCCAGGATCTCGGCCTCAAACACCTGGTGTTTCTGCAGCAGCTTCATCTTGGTCTTCAGGTCGCTCAGGTCGGCTTTACCGTCCTCCGCCATCTTGTGCATGCGCTCAGACACCCACTCCTCGGCCTGATGGGAAATAAACACACATCATTTCTATTCAGAGGCTCCGTTAGCTCACTATACCTCCGCCACGTTAGCTAACACTTGCTCTGATACCTGAGCCACGTCTCTGTTGAACATATTCAACATCCTGCAGACTTCGAGCTCCTGACGCCGTTTGACCGACAGCTCCCTGATGCTCTGGCGGCGCCGCAGCAGCGACTTCAGTCTGGTCTGGACTCGAACGCTCTTCTCTTTGCTCAGCTGCTTCTTTAGACGTTTGGCCGCATCCTTCAGGGACGACAGCTAAACACAACATAGACACATAGACAAACTGAACCTTGATGCTAAGGTTATGCTAACATTAGCTGGTTTTATAACCAGCTAATACTAGCATTTGAACAAACATTAGTGCAGAAACCTTTTCTTCCTGTGAAGCGAGCAGCTTCTCAAAAGCTTCGTGACGTTTGATCAAACCGTCCGTCTCGTCCACCGTGTTTCCCAGAATGCTGTTCTGCAGCAGGATCTGCAGAGACACACAGAGGCTTCGTTAGCGTTCTCACAGGTAGCGGTCGTCCTGACGACCACCAGGGGGCGACCGTACCTCCTGTGAGCTGGACGTCTTGTCCATGCTGCTGACGTCTCGGTAGAAGACCTGCTCCAGGTGGACGTTTTCCAACCAGCTGTGTTTCTGTTTCCACTGCTGCTCCACTTTGTCTAGTTCCTTCTGCAGCGCGTCCAGCTTCTCCAACACCTGCAGGGAAACAAACATGGCCGACAACATTAGCAAACTATGCTAAGTTAGCTTCCTTTTACTACAAACTGACAAGGTTATTCTAGCAAACTAATGTGTTTATAATTTAGCTACATTGGCTAATTTTACAACACTGGTTAATTTATTTACATTAGCTAACTCAGCTTATTTAGCTACATGAGCTAACTTGGCTATGTTAACAGATTTAGCTACATAAGCTAAATAGCTAATATACCAGACTCTGCTATGCTAGCTAACATAGTAACATTAGCTAACATGGCTACTTTTATCAGACTTCGCTACATGAGCTAACTTCCTCATTGTGGTCGTCACCTCCGTCCTGCCGCTGCCGCGCGCTGCCAGCTCCTCGCCCATGTCCACGGCCTGTTGGTAGGTTTCGTGTCGCGCCTCCATCTCGGCCCAGAGCTGCTGGTGCTGAGCGAGCTGCAGGTCGGCGGTGGCCACATCGCTGATGCTCTCCTCGGCCGCCATCGCTCCCGTCAGCTGACTGCACCACAGCAGGAAGTCCTGCGCCTGGAGCAAACAGGAAACATGGTCAGATGTGGCGACGCTAGCGGTCGATTTATACGTCATTATGTCTGTCCTCACCATGTTAAGGAACTGGTACCGTTGACACGCCAGTTTTAGCTCCTCCTCCCTCCGCTCTGTGTGGAGACGTAGCTCCTCCCACCGCTCAATCACTTCCTGCTGCACGTCCTGGAGGCGGAGCCTCAGCTGAGGCGTGCACAGCTCCAGGATGGAGTCAACAGCGTTTAGCTGCTCCTGCAACTGAACCATGACGACAATCGTCTGTTTTTAATCACTGACGTTTACTGTGTTAGCTCATGTAGCCAAGTTAGCTAACGTAGCTGAATTTGTCAACACAGCCAAGTTTGTTAACGTAACTAAATTTAGCAGTTTATCAAATTTAGCTAATATAGCAAAGCTTGACAACATAGTCAAGTCCGCTACAGTAACCAAATTAGCAAAGGTAGCTAATTTAGCATAGAATGCTAATGTAGCCAAGTTAGTTAATGTAGCAAAGTTAGCTAATGTAGCCAGGTTTGCTAACATCGTCAAGTTAGCCAGAGTTATAACATTAGCAAACGTAGCAAATGTAGCTAATGTAGATATCATGGTGAGGTTAAACTAGCATGTTGATTAATTTCACTATGTTAGCTAATGTAGCCAAACTAACTATCGTAGTAAATGTAACTAAAAATAGCCAAATTAGCTACGTTAACTAATTAACAAAGACTGAACTAACATAACTAAATTAGCAGATGTAGCTAAGTTAGCTAAAGTAGCTAGCAGCTCTGTTTCTAATAAAGTGACTCGTTACCTGCTGCTCCATGGCCTCCAGCTCGTGCAGCAGCGCATCGTGTTTCCTCTGCTGTGACATCACTCCTCGTAAATCCTTCGCCACGTCGTCGGGGATGCTTTTGTGTCTCTCCTGCGGACGGAGACAGAGACAGATGTTGAAGACGTCGAGGACGGACGTCGACACGTCGTCACAGCTGGACACTCACCTGGATGAGCATCAGAGCGTCGCTCAGGTCTTGGTAGAAACGGTGACACTGCTCCGCTCTCTTCAGCTGATCCTGACGCTCCCTGGCCACGGCCCTCAGGTCCTCCCAGCATGCACTGCAAACAGACAATGATACGGTTACCGTGGTTACCACAGAGCCGAGCCGAGGTCGTGATGAAATCGTACCTCAGTATGTGCAGCGTCTCTCTGATGGCGGCGCTCTGAGGATGTTTGTTACGGACGAGAGTCGTCGCAGCGTCGCTGCAGTTCAGAAGACGCTCGTCAGCGACCGACAGCTGCTTCAGGAAACCGTCAAACTTCCCACGAAGCAGCTGAGACGTCCACAAACACAACCATCATCACATGACTCAGAGCTACAACAGGTAAAAATGTGATGGACACAACCAAGCTAGCTAATACAGCCAGGTTAGCTAATGTGGCCAAGTTAGCTAAAATGTTAATTTGTTATGTGTAAAAGTGAAGTTAACAAAGTAGAAAAGTTTAGCTAATGTAGCTAAATTAGCTAACATAACCACATTAGCTACCACAGCAAAGATCAATCAGTATAACTAAATTAGCATAAGTAGCACAGGTTACTAATGTAGCAAAGTTAACTATAGTAGTCAACGTAGTCAACTTAGCTAAGATGTTAGCTAATTACATGTAGCTAAATTAGCTAATGTGGTGATGTTAACTAACATAGCAAAGACAATTGATGTAGCTAAGTCAGCTAATGTAACCCAGTTAGCTAACATAGCATGGTTAGCTGTAGCGTGTTTTGTGTAACCTGGACGTGTTGGTAGTCTGTCCCCAGCTCCTGACACTCTGCTGTCTGTCTCTGCTGGTTCATCCAGTCCTCCAGCTCTGAACACTCTCGTCTGAACTCGTGCAGGTGGAGGACTTCCTGTAACCTTTGACCCCTGTCAGGAGACATGTGACCGGTCAGACGTGTCATCATCACTACACGACGCCGTCGACTGAACCCCTGCGTTGTTTGTTACCGGAGAGCGGCTTGATGCTGCAGCTGTTGGTTCAGGCTACTGATGTGGACTCTGGGTCTGTTGAGCTGGTCCAGACTCCAGTTCTGGACTGCCTGCTCCACCTGGTCCTCCAGCTGCTCCACCTCCATCTGCAGCACCTCCAGCTGCTCCTCCAACACCTGTAGAGCCACAACGACACCGTTAAAACTCCGGTACATTGGTGATGTCCAGCGTCAGGAGGTGAGCGGTGTTACCTGGTGTTTGGTGATCAGGACCCGCGTCGCCAGGAGGTCTTTACCGTAGTCGTCGCTGTTCACAAGGCCGAGAGTCTCGTTGAGTCGAGCCTCAAGCTCCGAGCAGTCCAACAGCAGCTGGACGCCAAACACACGTTGACAAAAGCTTTGTTAGCATCCTAATGTTAGCTAATTAGAAAACAAGCTATCTTTACCTATGTGAGCTAATTTAGAGGCTAACATGCTAACTTCCCTGTCCTAACCCGTTACCATGAAACCGTGGGAGCCACGCCCACGGGAAGTACTGGCCACTAACACACCTGCTCTCTGGTCACAGCTTTGCTGAGGTGAGCTGCTCTGCGGCTGCACGCCTCCTCTAGCTCCTCCCACTCTGCGTTCAGGTGTCTGCACCTGTGACATCACAGCAGCAGCAGGTCAGAAACACGTAACGTCGTGTTTTCATCATCAGTATCAGTTTAGGATCAGACCTGAGCGTCACTTCCTGTCCGTGCGTCGTGCTGGTCTTAGCCAGACCACGTCCCTTCTCCTGGACCAGGTTCAGATGTTTCCTGTGAGCGTTGACTTCAGCTTGTAGCTCCTGTAACAAACATCATCACATTAACGTATAAAACGTGTTGTTTTGTCTCTGTAGAAGCAGCAGACACACACGGGACCTTGTGTTTCTGCAGGAGGCTGATGGCTCCAGCCAGAGACTTGTCGTATCCGGTGGATCCGGAGGCAGGAAGGTGTTCGGAGATCCAGCTCAGCTCCAGGTCCACATCGTGATAAAACCCGAACAGCTGCACCGAAGCCTCCAGCTGAGCCCGGCGCCGGTCCAGAGGTTTCTGGAGAGATTTGAACCTGCAGAGAACAACTTGTTATATTGTTTGTTGTGAAAATGTTCGCTAATTATGACGCGAGCTAACATTAGCTACTTACAAAACAAGCTAATGTTCACTAATTATAACACAAGCTATTATTAGCTAGTTGTAAAACAAGCTAAAGTTAGCTAGTTAAAAGACAAACTAATGTTAGCTTGTTTTCTGACTAGCAAACATTAGCTAATTATAAAACATGCTAATGTTAGCTAAATAGAGAACACACTAAAGTTGGCTAACTAAAATAAGCTAAGGTTCAATAATAATAAACAAGCTATTTAGGAAACGAGTTCATGTTAAGCAGTCATAAAACAGGCTAATGTTAGCATAAAATTGGAACCTACTGTTTTGTTACCATGCGAACATTAGCTAGTTCTAAACCTTAACTGTTACGGTTTGTTAGCATCCTAATTTTAGCATGAAGTCGAATCCTGCACTTCAGTTTGAAAACAAAAAAACCTAAAACAAACAGTTAATGTGAGTTAATTCAGGACTCAGCTAACATGCTAACTTAGCTGGAGTGGGCGGAGCCTAGCGACTCACAGACTGAGGTAAGTGTCCGTCTCCTTCAGGATCCTCTGAGAGTCGAAGTGGTTGGAGGCCAGATGTTTGGCTCTGCTCACGATGGAGTTCATCTTCTCCGCCAGCTCCTTGGCCTCCTGCTCCAGCTGCTGATGCTCCTACACACACACACACACACACACACACACACACACACACACACACACACACACACACACACACACACACACACACACACACACACACACACACACACACACACACACACACACACACACACACACACACACACACTCCACACTGCTGACACACACACACACACACACACACACACACACACACACACACACACACACACACACACACACACACTTCACCATCAGTGAGTTCAAACAAGAGGAACTGAAGTTATTCAACAGTTCTCAGTGTTGTTCCACAGTTCGTCCACCAGAGGGAAATGAAGCTTCTTTTTCTTTTTTTCTAAATACAAATAAAAATTAAATTATAACTATGAATCTAACATGAATCAAACATTATTTAATCTAACAAATTTGAATATAAAATAAAAAATATAAGTTACTGACTAGAAATCAAATAAATCTAAAATATTAAACTTATTAACTTTAAAAAATCAAAATAAAATGTAACTATGAACACAACATAAATAAAAATAAATATAAAAATGTAAATACAAAATAAATATTTAACATGTATAAAATAAATGTAAAATATATTCAAATATAAATTTAAAATAAATCTAAAATATTTAAATACAAAATAAATAATAAAACTAAACATTAAAATATCTACAAATCTGATGCATAATAAATCTAACATACTTAAACTTAAGATAAAAAATAAACTTTTCTTTAAACTATATAAAAAACAAATACAACATAACAAATAAGAAT
This sequence comes from Polydactylus sextarius, assembly GCA_016801845.1. Classification (NCBI taxonomy): domain Eukaryota; kingdom Metazoa; phylum Chordata; class Actinopteri; family Polynemidae; genus Polydactylus; species Polydactylus sextarius. The sequence continues at coordinate 12,267,474 of CM028931.1, forward strand.
ATATTTATAACTAAATATATAATTATAAAAATAAATATAAAATACATTTAACAAAATAATAGTTTTATTTCTTAATAAATTAGATAAGACTAAATATAAATTATATATCTATCTATCCAGTTTGTTTGCTGTCGTAAAACTAAACTAATTGACGACGTATTGACGACTTATTGACCTTCAGCAGCTGTCGACTGGAGCGCAGGTCGTGACCTGTGGCAGCGTTGTTCAACATCCACTGGATGGCCTCCGTCTTCAGTTTGGCGTCCTAAAGGAAACAGAACAAACCGTAGAGTCACTTTACCGGACGTCGGTCCCATGACCTTTGACCTTTGACCTTCGGTTTCACCTGCAGCAGCTCCATCAGCTGCTCCTGCTGCCCCGCCTGCCTCAGCTTGTCTCCTCTGTCGGCCATCTTGTCCTGCAGCCTCCTCCAGCGGCTGCTGAGCTGAGTCGACTTCCTGCCGACGCTCTGACTGTTGAAGTGGTCGTCGTCCATCATGTCCCGACCCAGCTGCAGCCAAACAACCACACCGTCACCGATCACCACCATAACCACCTCCAACCGTCCAGCAGGGGGCGGAGTCTTACCTGCACCAGTCTCTCCATCCACACCTGGTTAGCCTCCATCTCCTTCTCCGCCGCCTCATGTTTCTTCAGCTTCTTCAGGACGTTGGTGGGATCTCGATACGACTCGTCCTCCGCCACTTTAAACTTCTCCTCCATCCACAGCAGCAGCTCCTCCGCGTCTCTCTGGAACTCCTGAGGCACAGCGAGGACGACACCACGACCACGACAACAAACGATAACAAACAACAACAACGACAATAACAACAAACGATAACAAACAACAACAACGACAATAACAACAAACGATAACAAACAACAACAAAACAATGAAGACGCCAAACGGTGATGAAACATCAATGTTGTGTAAAAGTTGATCAAAATGTCTCTAACTAGTTCTGACCGGTGTGACTAGTTCTGACCGGTGTGACTAGTTCTGACCAGCGTGACTAGTTCTGACCGGTGTAACTAGTTCTGACCAGCGTAACTAGTTCTGACCGGCGTGACTAGTTCTGACCGGTGTAACTAGTTCTGACCAGTGTGACTAGTTCTGACCAGCGTAACTAGTTCTGACCGGCGTGACTAGTTCTGACCAGTGTGACTAGTTCTGACCAGCGTAACTAGTTCTGACCGGCGTGACTAGTTCTGACCGGCGTGACTAGTTCTGACCGGTGTAACTAGTTCTGACCGGCGTAACTAGTTCTGACCGGTGTAACTAGTTCTGACCGGTGTGACTAGTTCTGACCAGCGTGACTAGTTCTGACCAGTGTAACTAGTTCTGACCGGTGTGACTAGTTCTGACCAGTGTGACTAGTCTACCTGGTATTTCTTGGAGGCCGTCAGCAGCTCCCTGCGTTGTCTGCTCATGTCTCTCAGCTTCCTGGTGGTTTTCTGGATGCTGCTGCTTCGCTTCTTGATGCTGAAACACAAACAGAACCAGATTCAGAACCAGAACCAGATCGGAGCCTGGTGTCGTGTCCAGGTTTCCTGACGTTCTGGTTCTTACTGTCTGGAGGCGTAGTGCTGCTGGTTGATGAGCTCCAGACTCCGTTCAGTGAAGAGTTGAACTCGTTGGTCCAGCGCCTTGAGGAGTCCGTCCACTTCGTCCTGTCGACTCATCAGACCGTGGACGCCGTCCACCGAGTCCTGCGTCGCCACGTTATCATTAATTGATGATGTCACCTTGTAACTTTTCACACAACAACCATGTGTATCTGGTCGACTCGTTCTCACCCCGACGTCCTGGACCCTGAGTCGAGCCTCGTGACCCGACAGCGCCGCCTCGATCCGGTCTCCTTCCTGGTTCAGCTTCTGGAGCTCCACCCCCTCCTCCAGACGCCGCCTCCTACTGGTCCACAACTCCTCCAGTTTGGACCAATCGGCAGCGAGATCGTCCAGGACTCGTTGGACTTCGACGCTTGAATTCCTGTCGAGGTGAAGAGATTTTCCCAGCGTCTCCGTCTCCGTCAGTCTGAAGGAATCAAACATCAAAAACACTCAGTCCTGAGTCGAGAGAACAACTTAGAGTTAAGGAGTCGTTCCTCTTCGTGATCACCTGCTCCTCTGCTCCTCCATCTCCACCCACAACTCCTGGTGCTGTTCCAGCAGAGCGACGGCCGACGCCACGTCAGAGGCCACCTCGTCCTGTAGGAGGCGCTGCTGCAGCGCCGCCGCCCACATCTGCAGGTCTCTGGTCTGCTGCTGGAAGCGCTGCAGCCTGCGGGCGTCCTCCAGGTGGCGCTGCTTCTCCGCTGCCTGATGCTTCACCTGATCCACAACAACACAACCAGCATCACCACGTTACCAATGGTTACGACTTCTCTTCGTCAGCTTCGTTAAAACGACTCGGACTTCGGAGACGAAAAACGACCACTTTATTCAAACTGACTCAAACTTTGTTGAAACAACTTGAAATTCATTAAAAATGACTTGGACTTCGTTAAAACAACTCAGACAAACAACCACCAACCATCTGAGTAATAAAACAGTAAATCAGTCTCCACCTGTTTGAGCAGAGCCTCCAGGGCGCAGACCTCCTCCATGATGGCGGCGCTCTCTGCTGGACTACAGTCCTGCTTCCTGTAACAGAGACACCGGACGTCAGATCCTGTAGATGAACCGTTGGATGAATCGCAGCTCAGAGCATCATCGTACATCTTGGCCACGTTCTTCAGGTAGTCGATCTTCCCCTGCAGCGTCTGGACGTCTCTCAGAGACTGAGTCAGGTTCGATTCCTCGGCCGCCAGCGCGAAGGAGCTGCTGCCGTCGACGTCCACCAGGTGGAGCCGCGACATCTGCCCCTGCAGCTGACCTCTGGCCTCCTCGCAGCTCTGCAGGAACGACCGGACGTCCGCCGTGCTCAGCAGCTCCCGTCCCTTCTCGTCCTTCAGACGCTGGATACGATGCCACCTGGAGGAGAGACGGAGAACGACAGCTTAATTTAAACTGACTGGGACTTTGTTAAAAGACTCAACTGTTAATAAAACAACTCGAACTTCTTTAAAACAAATCAAGTGTCATTAAAACGACTCGTCTGAAGCTCGACGTCATTGACGTTCACCTGCTGGAAATCGTCTTCTGTCTGGTGTCGATGTCTCTCTGTTTACTGTGTCTGCTCTTCACCAGCTCCGCCGCCATTTTGATGATGTCATCCATCCGGCCACGCCCACTCGCCAACTCAGTCAGGAAATTCTGAAACAGGAAGTGGTAAAACATCAGAACAATGAACGTCACCAACATACGTCTGACACACTAACATCTACTTCCTGTTTGATTCTATCCTGCGGATCATGTTGTTGTTTGTTTGTTTGTTTGTTTACCTCGTACTTGGCCTGAACCACCTCCATGTCGCGTCCGTCGGAGCTGAACGTGTTCAGGACGTTCTCCTTCTCCTCCATCCACGACTCAAACTCCTGGCAGCTGTTGTAGAAACGATGAAGACGCAGCGTCTCCTCCAGAGTCTTCACCCTCGACTGGAAACATCAAAAACAAACCTCACTAATAATCGAACGCGTCGTGTTTTTATTGTATTTATTTCCCATGATGCCTCTCTCTCTCTCTGACTTTGACCCGGTGGACCATGGAGTCGTAGTCCTGCTCCAGCTGCGTCTGCGTCGTCTCCACCGTGTCTCTCCGGTACTGAGGATCCGGCAGCGACGTGGTCTGGATCTCAGACGTACTGCGACGCATCGACCGGCTTCGTCTGCGTTGACTCAACCTGCGGCTGCGACTCTCTGACGCGCCGTCGCTGGATTCAGGAGGAGGAGCCTGGAGGACGAAGAGACCTCGGTTCATTGATCGTTTTCATTTGAAGGTTTATTAACTGTGATCAGGTGACTGATCGATGGTACCGGGGTCTGGATCGGGGTCAGGTAGGTTTTAGGGACCAGCTGCTCGTGTCCTCGTCCGTCTCTAATAAACACTCGGTCTCCGTCCGACTCGGTGCTGATGACGGTTACGATGTCACCGCGATCCAACGGAAACTGACCTGAACACAGACGAGGAACGAATCTTATGAATCAACATGTAAATCAACGATTTGTATTTTATTCTAGTCACATTTTCATCCGTCATCTCTGTAGCAACATTGAACTTTAAAGATGTAACAATATCACTAACATTTAGCATCATTAGCGTTTAGCACCGCAAATTATTAGTATCGCTAACGCTTAATAGCATTTACTTTAAAGTTGTAACAATGTAACCTCTGATGTGATTCATCTGAACGTTCATCACCTCGGTTGTATCTGAAGCGAATCTTTGCCTTCGTCTCTTCACTCTGACGGTTTTGTTTCACCTTCCTCCTCCCAGACTCCTCCTCCTCCTCGTCCTCGTCGCTGTATTGGATCGGTTTAGCGTTCCGTGGCTCCGCCTATAGGAAGTGAGCGTCATTACGTGGTCGTTTCTGGCGTGTCGTGTGTTTTCAGTCAACTCACCGTCAGAGACGTGAGCTGAGCGGCGTTCTTCGCCTGTTCGCTCAGTCTCTTCATCTCGGAGGCGTAAGACGACAGCTCTTTCTCCAACCGTAGGTGGCGCTGCAGCAACGCCGTCGTGCTCGACTCGTCCTTCCCATAATCCTCGGCGGTCAGCAGAGGTTTCCTGTCACTCAACCACGAGTTGGACTCGACGACGTCAGCAAAGTACTGAACAGAGAAAAAGAGCAACTGATGAAACTACACAAGGCTGGAAACACACAACTGATTCAATTAAGTAACAATTAGCATCACTAGCGTTTAGCATCGCTAGCACTTAACATGTCTAACACTTAGCATCTGGCATCGTTGTTCACAGAGTCACTGAACTAAGCCGGTGACGGTGCAGTCGTATCTCCAACCACCAGGTGTCGTTCAGACGCAGCAGGTTTTCGTGCGTCTACCTGTTTGACGGCGGCGGCCGCCTCCAGTCTGCTACGTCGTCCCGTCGCCTCGTCAATCATGTGACTCCACTGTTTCTTCAGGATCCTGATCCATCGCTGGACGTGTCTCTGGTTCTCCTGCGTCTGTCTGAGCAGCTGATCGTGACCTCGAGACACGACGCCGTCGAACACTGACTCCTGCGCCTGGAGCTCCGCCTCCAGCGCCTGAAAAGACAAAATAATCAGTCGTTCGACGGAGATCAGATCTAAAGCGAACCCGACGTCTCACCTTGTGTTTGTGCTGCTCCAGCTGGATCTGGACCAGGTCTCGGCCGAGGACGGCGTTCTGCAGCTTCAGCCGACGCTCGTAAAGCCACGCCTCCAACTCCTCGGCGTCGTGGAAGAACTCCAACAACCGGAGCTGAGCCTCCAGCTGCTTCCTCCTGAGACACGACAGGAAACGAACACATCTGAGTTTACGTCCAGAAACATTTTACTGATCGAACGTGAAAAGAAGGAAAACAAACCTGCTGCTGCTCAGAGACGTCAGAGATTTATACTGAACGTCCAGAGATCTGACTCTGCTCTCGACCTGAGGACCGACGCTCGCTTTGTCCTGAAACATCAACATGACAGACACGATCACGTTTTATTAAAGTAGGGTAGTACAGGTGTTGGTGCACTCCACCCGTCGTACCCGTAGGGCGGCGCTGCTGATGGCGTTGATGGTTTCACCGTGAGCTGAGATCTGAGCGTCCAGAAGATCCTGTTTCTGGAGCAGAGACTCGGCCTCGGCCAGCTCCTTCCCCAGCTCAGAGGACGACGCCTGAACCTGACGACGGAGAGAACCAATGAGAAGCCTCGTTTAGGTCATGTGACAGGAGGCTAATGTTAGCTTAGCGCTAACGGGGAAACATCACTTTACTCTTTTCAATGTAAAGACATTTAAGTTAGTTAATATTAGCTAATAAACAAGAGGTTAAATGTTATGCTGTATGCTAACATTAGCTTGTATGTAATTAGCTTATACTAGGATATTAATAAAGAGTGGAATATAACCTCATGCTAACATTAGCAATAAAGGTTAAGAACTAGCCAATATAACGTTAGGAACAAACAACCTTATGCTAATATTAGCTTGCTTGTAATTAGCCAAAATTAGCATGCTAAAGAGTAGCAGCATCCAACCTTCAATAATCGATTAATTGATGATGAATTAATCACTTGAGCGTCGTCACCTGCAGCTCTTTCAGCTCCTGTGAAACCAGCTCGATGTCTCTGAGGATGCTGAGAGTTGAAACTACATTTCCCAGCAGCCCCTTGTGCTCCTGCAGCTGCTGCAGAAGGTTCCTCCACCTGCGACTGATGTCCTGCTCCCTACACACACACACACACACACACACACAGGGCTGTGACATCACGTCCGTGTGTGTTAGAGACGTGTGTCGTCTCCGTTCTCACCGTCTCATCACCGCCTCTTTGCTGTGGTAGTTTCCTCTCTCCACGGCGGCGGCCATGTCTCTGAGGGCGGTGAAGCGCGGTTCTCTGGCCACGGCGTCAGTGGCGAGCGCCTCCAGACGCCGCGCCGCCGCCTGCGCCTCCTCCAGCGTGGTCAGACGGCGGACGTCCTGCCTCCGGATGAGACGCAGCGTGTCGTCTAGGAAACCGTCCCTCAGAGCGGCCTGATCGCACACACACCACACACACATTCACACCTGGATCCTGGTCCTGATCCTGGACCACAGACCAGGTTTTTAAGTTACCTTCCTCTCGAACTTCTGTGCGAGCTGCTCCAGGTTCTCCAGACGCAGCAGCGCCTCCTGCAGGGCGCGCTCTCTCTCGTGCTCCGCTCGCTCCAACAAAACCCAACTCTTCTCCACGTCGCTCAGAGTTTTACCTTCAAACACCAGAAATAAAACACGACGACGTGTAAACTCTGAAAATCTAAAACCTACGACTGATCGATAATCAAGAAGAAACACAAAGTGGCAGGAAATTTGACTTCTCAAACTACTGCTATTTATTCAAAAACCAAAACTCCTATTGCTTCAAAGCTACAAGTGTTTAACGAACACGTCAGTCAAATTGAAATTGAAAATCCCCTTCTGGATTAACATGGGAGTCGATGCAGTTGTTGAGACGTATTCTCTGCACTTAGAGACAGATAATTCACAAACCATAACTCATTTTCTTTAAGTAGACACACTGTGTGAAAGAGGACAAGTGTGACTACAACTGTGGAAAAAATCATTAGTGTAGAATAAAATTTGTGGCTTTAAACGCTGTGTAAAGAAAAAAAGTTCTGATTATTTTTCTTTGAGCCTTTCCACTCTGAACAATACACAACAATTAAAAACTTGATGATCATTGAACAGTGACTGATCAAAAACTATATAACCTGTCAATAAGTTGATCACTACATCAACAGACTGGTCTTGTGTCTGTAGTTTAAAGTCTTAACAGCATCTGTAGGTGAAAGTGTGTCAGAGCTGTAGATGTTTGAAAAAGTGGATAAAATGTGCGTTTTTTTTACCTCGTCCTGTTCATTTCAATGAGGAAATTTATTTATTTATTTTAGTTTTTTTAATCGTTAAAAATAAAAAGTGTGATTCACCCTCTGGAGGATTATAAACACGCTGGTTGTTCGCTGCCAGTTGAGTCTTCAGACTGAACAAATGAGCTTCGATTGCTCCTCGATCCTGCAGAAACACAGACGTCAACACGCTACAGCAACACGCTACAGCAACACGCTACAGCAACACGCTACAGCAACACGCTACAGCAACACGCTACAGCAACACGCTACAGCAACACGAGACTTCGTGTCCTGCTGGGGTTTTGGTGCGTCACCTGGTATTTAGGAGGTTTCTCTACAGTCCTGTAGGTCTTGAACGCTGCCATCAGAGTCTGCATCTCCTTCACAGAGTTGGGGAAACGTCGGTCGTTCAGCTGCTTCACCTTCATCAACCCAGAAAACCAAAGTTAGAATTTATTTCCTCTACAGTTCGTCAGTAGCAGGATCCAACCACATGCTGATGTGGTCCAACGATCGTACAAGCAGGTACCTTGGTTTTGATCCAGAGCAGCAGATCTGAGACCAGTCTCTCGTACTGGACTTTCATGTGGTCCAGGTCCATCAAGATGCCGACGATCTGAGAACAAACGATCAATCGACACGTCGTCGAGTTTCAAACCAAACTGATCAGTTTCTGTAGCTCCGCCCACAACGAACCACGAGACGTCAACAACAACAACAACAACAACAACAACAGACGTGATGTTTACTCTTCAGCTGTAGTTAACACAGCCACCAGCAGAGGGAGCAGCAGCTCCAGGTTTTTAACTCAGGACATTTTGTTCTGACGTTGTTGCTGTTTCTTCACTGAGCAAATAAAACTGTTAATGTTTAAATCAATAATAAACTGATCGACTGATAACGAGTCTGTCGACAGCTTTATTGATTATTATTATTACTGATCTATTGATCTGTGGCTTTCTGGGATTTACACTGATAAATAAGATGTTTACATAAATAAAAAATAATTACATAAATAAATACCAAACTTTTAAATAAAATAAAACAAATAAAAACCAAATGTTTAAATAAATGAAATAAATATTAATTAATTAAATGTTTGATTAAATGAAATAAAAGCCAAATTTTAAATGAAAAAATAAAAATGACATCATTACATAAAAAATTAATAAATACCAAATGTATAAATAAATAAAACTAAAGAAAAAAAAAATTAAAATAAATAAAATAAAATGAATAATAAAAATGAATAAATAAATTAAGTAAACACTGACGTTTAGGCTCCACCCACCTTGGCGAGCCTCTTCTGGATGGTCTGACCCTGCTTCATCCTGGAGAAGTAGTGGTAGTACAGAGACACGTAGGTCATGATGGACTTTTCATCAGGATGAGCGACGGTGATGTCATCGACCTCCAGCAGCTGAGGGATCCCGAACTGCCGCTCCGCCACGGAGAAGGCGTGGCCTAAGGTACGGCGAGGGTCACCGCCGTCCAGACGCCGGTAGTCGAACAGGTCCGGTCTGAGACGGAGAGGAGTGTTACCTGTCTGTCTGTCTGTCACCTGTCAGTGTCTGTCTGTCTGTCACCTGTCTGTCGTCTGTCAGTGTCTGTCTGTCTGTCACCTGTCAGTGTCTGTCTGTCTGTCACCTGTCAGTGTCTGTCTGTCACCTGTCAGTGTCTGTCTGTCACCTGTCAGTGTCTGTCTGTCTGTCACCTGTCAGTGTGTCTGTCTGTTACCTGTCAGTGTCTGTCTGTCTGTCACCTGTCAGTGTCTGTGTGTCTGTCTGTCACCTGTCAGTGTCTGTGTGTCTGTCTGTCACCTGTCAGTGTCTGTCTGTGTCTCACCTGTGTGCGTGTATCAGGGCGTTGAAGGCCAGTCCGTTCCTCCAACTCGATGAAAAGTCCTGAACGTTGACGCCGTCGTAACCCGACGTTTTCCTCTGACACCAGATCAGCAGAGCCTCCTTCGCCGAGCGGTGCGCCACGCTGGCTCCGCCCCCCGCCTGAGGAGAGAAGTCTAATAGTTTAGGCTCCACCCACTAACCACCTGACAGCTCAGGCTCCACCCACTCACCTCATCCAGGTTGATCTTTCCGATCTGGAACCGGAGGATGATGATCCACAACAGACCCAGGATCAGGGTCCGGTCTCCGTCGACGACGTTCTCTGGTCCGATCAGATCCACTCGTATCTGTGGGAGGAGTTGAACTGGTTAAATCTATAGATTTCTACAGATTATTGATTAGGAGGAGGCCACCTTGGTCTTGAGGAAGTTGATGGCGATGCTGTTGTTCTCCAGACAGTGGACTCTCAGCTTGCGGCGGCTCGGCGGCGGCAGCGTTTCCCTGGAGATGAGCTCCAGGAGACGGATGAGGACGACGCCGGTCTTCAGCTCCGTGAACACGTCCGTCAGCTCCACCTTGTCCTGGTGGAACCACAGTTAGAGCTGACGGATCAATAAACTGATCGATCACTGCTTCAAAAAAATAAATAAATAAAATTTATAGAAAAACTATTAGTTGTAACAACGCGTCATCATTTCTTTGTTGCATCTGACTGAAATTATTATAAATAAAATGACTTGTTTTTTATGATAAATAAAATAAACATATAGCAACTGTTTGAATAATAAATAAAATAACACAAAACATTTAATTAAATGAAATAAATAAATACGGTTTAAACCTAAAGCTCCTTGTGCACGAACTTTAATTTAAACAGTTTAATTATTAGTTTTGTATAAATCGTGTTGAGCTGTGAGAAGCAGGAAGAAACGCGACACGTTGCGTAACGTCCAGGACTTCCTGCTTGTCGACAGGTCAGAGGTCACAGCGTCCTAACTTTAGGTTTCAAGTGTTTGTCTCCTCCACTTCACCTGAGTGTGAACGTGTAACACTTGATCTTATATAACAAAACAGGAAACAACATTTATTCTTATTCTAATAAAACAGGAAACAGCCTTTTCACAGAAGAACCTTGGTTTAATTTCCTGTCGATTAGATAACATTGTGATTCAGAGAATAAGAATAAGACAACTTTAAATCCATCAAACTATGTTGTTTTTATTAATTTATCATCTAACAGGATATAAATCAAATAATTAAGAAGCTAAAAGCAGCTAAACCAACGATAAACTCTTTTATTTTATGTTTTAAACTGAATTAATCGACTAATGTTGCTTTTGTCTAACTCCACATGTTGTTAACTTATTAATATTATCAACATATTAGATTTTAAACATATTAAATCTATAAATCTGAGTCTGACATTAACAGAAATTAAACTCGTCTTCCTGCTAGCTTAGCTAGCTCCGGCTAAGTTAGCATACAAACTAAGCTATCTATGCTAACACTCGTATTTATTTGTTAGCTTTAGAAGTACCGGATTGAAACGTACTTTGACTCTTTTTTATTATTATTTCATACTTATATAACTACACTAATAACCCCGCAGATTTGGTTAATTCTGAAAATAGCTACTTTAATTAGCCGCTATCCGTTTATTAGCATCAATTAGCCACAGACAACTCACCTGAAGGACCCGGATGTTGTTCGATGGTTTTGACGGACGCCGACATTTTTATTTTATTAAACTAAAAACTGAAGAGCGACTCACTGGAGAGAAGACAACCGAGTCAGGGGAGTGTTCAGGCGGGAAAATGTGCTTTAAAAACGGACGTTTAGCGACAGAAACTACGATTTTATTCGACTGTTTTTCACGATCGATTCAAACAAACGAAGCAGGTGGAAGATTCAAATATGGCGGACGTCGTCTTCTTCGCTGTTTTTAACGCTGCACTGCTGCTGCAGACAGCGCGCTCAGGGCTGCCACCAGCGGCCGGAAAGGATATTACAACAACACTGATATTAACGGATGTGTTTACTTTTTATTTATTATTATTATTATTATTATTATTATTATTATTTAGTTATTTTATATTTGTATTATTATCAATACTATTATTATTTAATGTAAGTTTATTTATTTTTTTTTTTATGTATCATATGTATATATTATTATTATCATTATATTAGTTCTAACCTTACGTCTACTCTCCAGGACACAGACGTCCTACAGCAGTTTCCGCTCCGTCATCCAAGAACTTTAATGTTTAACCTGAAGTTAACAGTCTCAGGCTGTAACTGTTCAGTTATTCTCTCTGTTATAAACATCATATGATCATCTGACGTTAACGAGTCCAAAGTTAAAAAGTTTAAAGAAACAATTAACTGAATTTATCGGTAACTTCGGTTGCTAAGGACCAAGATCAGTTTAAATCAGGTCCAGACCTGGACCAGAAGAAGGTTAAACCACATGTGTTGATGGAGGAGCCGTGATGTTATCGTTTCCACGCTGCCATCTAAAAAAAAACAATCCAGAGGAATTCTGGGAATGAAGATCAACAGCAGGCGCCTCTGAGTTGAGCCAAACAGCTGGCACCAACTTATCAGAAGAAAAACATGAGCTCATGAACTAGAGACCTGATCCCCCAGACCTGAGCCACCAGACCTGATCTACGACACGGAGCAAACCCCACATCAGGTTTTTCTTCCACCTCGTTACCATGTCTGTGTTTGTGTCTGTGACAGTGAACTAATTAACCCTTTACCAGACTCTACTGACACCCCGTGACCCTCTGGTCTCACCCCGTTCTTGGAGAAGACGCTGTTCATCCACTTGGTGAAGGTTTTCTTCTGGACCGCCATCCTCTGCTCCTGCAGCTCCCTGACCCTCCCGGCCCCGTCCTCCTCCACCACCTCCATCCTCAACCGCTGTCAACACGAAACATCATAAACTCCACAAACACATCAACGTAGATCACTGACGATGTTTAGAGACACAATATGAACCTGTGAAGAGGATTCCCTGCTTCCTGAGGTCGATCTGGATCAGGTTCAGGTTCTGGTCCAAAGTCACAAACCGATGATGTGAAGAAGTTTTATTTTATGCTGATGAGAGCAGATACAACACAGATACAACACGCTGTAAACATTCCTGTACAGTCATTGACACAGTCATCAAGTGTGTGTATATGTGTGTCAGGTCCCTGTCCAACTGGTCTCTGAGAGTCTGGTTCAGGTTAAAATATCTTGAGCCACTGAATCATGACATAACTCTGGATCAGAAACCTGAGAGTCTAACAGACTCTACCAGACTCTAACAGACTCAAATAGACTCTAATAGACTCTAACGTACCAGGACCAGGACTAGAATAACAGCAGGATCACAGATCTCAGACTATTTAAAGAAATCAGAAGAAGAGTCGACTTTGTTTGGACGATTGTTTTCTCACCTCAGGTCTGTTGAGACACGAAGACACGAAGAGACGTTTCTGTCTGGACACACTCAGTCACACACCTGTGTTCATGTGATGTGGAGAGAGAGAGAGTGTGTGTGTGTGTGTGTGTGTGTGTGTGTGAACTTTGAAGCCATTGGATTTACAGCATGACCAGGTCCACTCACCTGACTGAGACAGGAAGTGACACAACAACAACAATCACTTTAATGTCAAGATTCTAGAACCTGTAGAACCTTTAGAACGTTTAGACAATTGATCTTTAATAAATATCACATCCTCTTAATGTTAGTTAGCTAGCATGCTAACAGCTAGCATGCTAACAGCTGACCACTGAGTCTTCAGGTTGTTCTTTTTCTTCGTGAGTTGAATAAACTTTATTTATCTGAAGAAACAAACGACAAAATAAACTGTAACTTTCAGATGATTTTATTTTATTGGATCAACATGTTGATGACGTTTGAGAAAGTGAAGCTGCTTCTTCTCACACGATGAAACGTTTCACTTTATTCACTGAAAAGACGAAGACCAGTTTCACTAGAACACAAAGATGCAATGAAAGACTTGAGGTCATGTGACTCTGGCGTCATGTGACTCTGGCGTCATGTGACTCTGGCGTCATGTGACTCTGGCGTCATGTGACTCTGCGGCTGCTGGATCCTCGAGGACGGCGGCGTCCCGTCATAGGAACAGAGTCTCTGAGACGTCGACATGAAGCTGTGAACTTGTGGAAGATTTTAAAACTTTGACGTTTGTGTCCGACGACGTTTAACGATGAATCGCTGCTTCCTGTGACTGTTCTGACCTGTGATTGGTTCAGGAGCCGCTGCCCTTTCAAATTAAAACGCTTCCAAACACAATAAACTTCCTGTCCGCTCGCTAGCGTCGACTGGTGTCAGTGGTTTTTCTGACAGGAAGTAGAAACCGTTTCCTCTCCAGTCGATGGAAACGAAGGAGGAAGGTCAGAGGTCAACGCCTCCTCGTCTCTGTCCAGGGTTTTACAATGTGAGGAAGCTGAAGATGATGATGATCCGTCTCCGCTGTTCAAACACAACACTTTGACCTTTGACCTTTAGTGTAGAAATACTGACGAAGACAAGAAATGATGCGACAGTTTTTAGAGGAAGTTTGGCCTCTTCAGAATAAAAGCGTTGGGGTTTTTTGCGTTCACATTTTTACACATGTGAAGCGAGTTTAAGGCAGAGAAGCGGTTAAAAAGGTTAAATATAAGGCAATTTTTTTCACAATAAAAGCATCCACGTTAAACCAGGGTTAGTAAAATATGAAGCTAAATTTACTACGTTTCTTCTTCTTCTTTGGTGCTTTGAAATCAGCTGAACTGCACAAAATATAAACTCTTTTACCAAAAGCAGAATAAGTGGAGTCTGTCAGTGTGTGTTCAGGTGTTAAAGCGTGTGATTCATCAACGCTGCTGATGTGTTCGTGTCAGTCTGAACATCAGCAGCAGGCGGCGCTCTAGTCCTCGTTGTGGTTGTACAGGGCGTCCGCCGTGGGGTTCTTGCGGTGCGCCGGAGGCACCAGGTGGTGCGGCAGCTCTCCCGGCAGCTCGTAACCCTCCAGTTTGATCTTGATGAGGTGCTGCGCCAGAGCGAACTCCTCGTCGTCCAGCATGCCGTCCTGGTCGCAGTCGGCCAGCTTCCAGATCTTCCCCAGCACCGTGTTGGGCAGCCGCGAGTTCATCATCTCCTTCTTGGCGTTGACGCCGGTGATCTTCCCGTTGACGGGCATCAGCGTGTAGAAGATCTCGTCATAGCGATGTTTGTCGCGACTCACGATCCAGTCCTCTGCGTCAGCGCCGGCGCTGATGCCTTCGCCGTAGCCTTGACCGAACGGTCCGTCCTGGGAGCCCTCGAAGGCGCCGCCCGACACCATCGCCGGCGGCTGCTTGGACTCCTCCTCCCGGATCATGGCCATCAGGACGGCGATCTTTGTGGCCAACATCTTGTCCACCGACTCGATCAGCTTCATCTTCAGGGACGGGAACTTGTGGAAGTCGTAGTGCTGCAGCATGTCCTGCAGGGGGCGACACACACAGACGTCAGGACACACACAAGTTGTGATGTCACAAAAACTGCTACAACACAAGTTACACATAATAAAGCAGGACTGGTAACGTTAGCTGACTAGCTCAGATATTAGCATCATTGTTTTCTATTAGCTATAGCTACTAGCCAGAACCTGAATGACGTTAGCGTGGCTAGGCTAACCGACGCAATGCTAACTCTGAAGAGATCTCGCAAGAGAGTTTTGCAAGAGCTGAGTCAGCATCGTGTGAGTTAGTGTTGCAAGACTTAGAATTGCGTCAGTTAGCATCACAAGAGTTAGCATCGTGTCAGTTAGCATCGCAAGAATTAGCATTGTAAGAGTTAGTATCGTGTCAGTTAGCATTGTGTCAGTTAGCATCACAAGAGTAAGCATCACGGGAGTTAGCATTGTGTAAATTAGTGCTGCAAGACTTAGAACTGCAACAGTTAGCATTGCAAGAGTTAATATTGTGTCAGTTAGCATTGCGAGAATTAGCATCGCGAGAGTTAGCATTGTGAGTTAGTATCGTGAGTTAGCATCGCGTCAGTTAGCATCATGTGAGTTAGCATCGTGTGAGTTAGCATCGCATCAGTTAGCATTGTGTACGCTAACGTCGTCGTTAGCTCCGTATTCAGCTGCTCAGCAGCAGCTAATGAGGGGAAGCAGCTTAAAAACATTAATATCTAAATTTGATTTCTATTATTGATTAAAATCTTAGTTTTTGTGACAACATTAGAAACATGTTTCATGTAATAAATTTCTGTTCTGTTTCTGTTAAACTGCTTCAGTGCTTTTATTATTAAATGTTTGCAGGAAGTCACAGGTTGCAGAGGTCGACCACCAGGTGGCAGCAGCTGTTCACATACAACATGAATCATGTTTTATGTTGTCGAATAATGAGACAAATCGTCTGTCGCTCATAAAAAAGTCATTTAAACGACTCGTGTTTTCGTGTCGTGATGTTTTGATGCTCTGCCTCCGCAGCTGTCGACCTCAGAGAGAAGCTGCAGGTGGACGTCTTCACGGCGTCACCGTGTGTGTTCTCAACATCTCACCAGGGGAAGTGAAAAAATGTGAAACATCCTGCGAGTGGAGCAGCGTCTCCCCACTGAGTCCAGCTGTAAAGCTCTGGGCTCGACACGGTCTTCTCATCACACGCTGTTCTCAGGATGTTGACATGACGACACGTGTGATCAGACGCTCTCTGTTTGTTGGTTTTAACAACTCTACAGTCTCAGTCAGGCTGAGTTCAAAATCAACGACACGTATCAAGAGAACCGGAGCTGAACGTCCTGTTGCATGACGCCAGCCTCAACACCACTGACCGCGGCTTTTTAAATGGGCGGAGTTTATGTACACGCTGGCTCTGATTGAGTAACTCCCTGAACACACCGACCAAACGGGAGAAAACGACTGTTGAAGATGGTTGAACATTGTTGGGACTAAACACAACGTTTGATCAGGAAACTGTAGCGAAACCTAGCAAAATGTAGCAAAATGTAGCAAAACCAAACGTAACAATGTAGCAAAACAAAATGTAGCAAAATGTAGCAAAAACAAAATGTAGCAAACCATAAATGTATGAAAACGTTTAACTGAACAGAGGTGTTGAACGTGTCACCAGCCTTACGACTACTTCATAAATCCTACTTCTCTGACGTTACAGAATGAGTCTAACTTCATTCACCCTGTGATGATTCATTATCATCTCACTGACTCACTGACCCACGACGTCAAACAGGAAGTGAATGAACCTTGACCGCCTCGCGTCGTGGTCGTACCTGCATCTTGGCGACATTGGGGAAGTCCCCGGGGCTGATGTGGTGCTCCCTCTGCAGGATGGTGTAAATCTCCGGCAGCCTCATGATCAGCTCCTCCTTCTTCTTCTCTCGTCCAAACAGAGACGGCATCTCCCTCTTCAGGTAGCTGATGATGTAGGCGTGAACCTGCGTGGACGACAGCAGATTAAAACTCAACATCTGGTCCTGGCTCAAACCAGACCAGGTCCAAAGACAATACTGTAGTTGAACTTTGAATCTGTTGACGTTGGCGACGTCTCCTTGTCTTTTAACAAGTGGTCAGACAGAAAGTGGACAGTTCCTCGAAGGACATGCGACCGCACCCGCTGAGAAACCTGAGCTGAGCTTCATTCGACAGCGCGACTGTTTAAACAACAGTTTCCTCCCTCGCGCTGCAGAAACAGGAAACCTGCTGTTCACACTGAGGTCAAGACCGAGTCTGAGAGAAAAATAAAAGATGTGGTCTGAGGTCAGAGGTCACATGGACCACGTTCTCTGATGGAAACGAGTACAAACCTGTGTCCACGGTCACAGACACACGAGGTTCTGAGACCTGAGGAGGTTTCAGCAGGAAGGTCTAGAGGTTTCTTGATCCAAAGGATCTTAACAACACCTGGTTTCTATGAGTTTCACCAGGTTTTGATGAGCTTCATTGATCAGGTTCAAGTTCTTGACCTGACAAGGTTCTCAGATCAGTTCATGTACGTTTGAAGAACAAAGACGTGACTTTTGACTTTCTGGGTTTTTAATATTTTAACTACAATTTTCAAACCCGACGGGTCTGACAGGAGATGAAACGTACGATGAAAAATGAACAAAACAGGATGAATAAACTCATCAACACATAAAGACTTTTCCCTGGGATGTCTGGAGGGAGAGGGGAGCTGCTCCAGGACCAGGTTTAATAAAGTCAGACCACAAGCAAAGTGTTTTCTTTGGTTTTTAGAAAAATAAAAGGTGAATCCTGCAGCAGAGGAACAGGAGACCGGGCGGCGCCGCGGCTGCTGACGGACGGATTAAGACGGAGAGGAATGCCGGAGCGATCCCTCACACTGACCAGCGGCATTATGGGAGAAGGAAGGAAGGAAAGGAAGGAAGGAAAGGAGGGAGGGTTTATAAAAGGAGAGAGTGAGGTCATTGTATTTCTGAGCCAGAGTACATTAGCTCCATTCATCAATAGTTAATAGAAGAAGGAAGAACAGAAATAACTTGTAGAAGAACAGACGACCTGAAGGAAACGTCTCCACCTGGTGATGTTGTTCAGCCTTTAGCTGCTAGTTAGCAAGTTAGTTAGCAAACCTGCTAAATGGGAACTATGTGGTGTTGTTTATAATCCAACAGATTAGTCTGGAAGACACTTGATTCAACACTAAACATCATAGCGGCTAATGTTAGCTAATGTTAGTATTAGCTAAATTTAATTAATGCTAATGCTAATGTTATCTTATGTTAGCTAATGTTGGGTAATGTCAGTGGCAGCCAAGAGTAGTTAACGTTAACTAATGTAAATTGATGCTAATATTATTAAACGTTAGTTAATATCAACGTTAGCGTATGTTAGTTAATGTTGGCTAATGCTAATACACTGTAAAAACAACACTAAGTGTATGAACATTTCAGCAGCCTCCACTGATCTGATGCTGCATCATGTCTGATTCTCCTCTCAGCTCCTGAACGCAGCATCAAAGTTTTCACTAGAAAACAACCGCGGCCAAATTTACTTCACGAGAAACGACGTAGTAATAAATCTGTTTCACCGACGTCACGACACATCTGTGTGTGGTGTTTTCAATAACAATAACATCAGCAGATGAAGTGAAGATAAAGAAACGTGGTAACATCAAATCATTCTGATGGAGCAGATGTTTAACTGGTGGAGCGACACAAAGGGACGTTGACAATGACGTGAACGTTGTGAACTTCAATCGCTACGACGACACTGAAACTCCAGCTTCACACACAAACATTTCCAACCTTTCATCATGATTTATTACTCGAGGCCTCACGGGAAGTTTCCTCTGTTAAATCCACAGGGTCGAAGAAACAGAACAACAACACGACCAAAAATAAGAAACAACGGTTCTGAATCAGTTAATCTGAGTCAGATCTGTTTTAAAGTTAACTTCTACTTTCTGTTTCTACAGAAGATTTAAACAGTCGAGTTTCCAGAGTTTCCATTCCTTTGGTTTTGTTTTTTGTTGCTGTTTTGTTACTGATTATAAAAGTAAATGACGTCAGAGAAAATGTCGATCGTGACGATCACCAAACATAACGAGTCACTTCCTGTCTCACCTTGGCCAGACGAGCTCTCTTTATCAGGTCGTTGAGTTTACGCAGGGCAGCGTTCCTCGGGAGACTCTGGATGTCTCTGAACAGGTCCTGAGACTCGGCCTCAAATAGACGCCTGACGGGAGGAGGAGGACGGATGAATGGATAAACAAACAAACAAACAAACAAACAAATGAATGAGTAGATGAATGAACGCATGATCTGCTCTCTGACCTGTTCTCCGTGTTCTGCAGCGGTTTCGCCCAGAAGGAACCCAGATAAACCCTCACCACCTCTGGAGTGTTGATCACTTTCCCCAGCGACCACATGAGGGCGCCATACACCCTCATCAGCTGCTGAGTGTCCACCTGAGATCACAGGTGAAGAAGAGGTGGAGGTGAGTCTGAGGTGAGAAGCATCAGTGGCGCCGGCGTTGACGAGGTCCTACCTGATCAGCCTTGTTGAGGACGACTCGGATCTTGTCGTCTTGACCCTTGAAGGCTCTGATGGCCTCGGAGAACTCGTCGGAGATGTCCAGTTTGTGAGCATCGAACAGCAGGATGATACGATCGACGCGTTCACCGAACCAACGGAGAACCTCGGCGAAGTCGTAACCTGAAGACGAACAAACGGACACAGAAGTGATGGTGACCGCGGGTTTATATTTTGGACTTTTAGTCAAAATAAAACAAGAATAAATATTCTGAGGTTGTTTAGTTCTGATAAAGTATCAATACTTCTCTACTGTACAACAGCTACATCCTTGGTTTTTATTAACACGTACTTTTATTTTCTACAACTTTCTACTTGTAGAGTCTGTGAATCATTGCTCTTCCAGTCAGTGTGTAACGTGATCAGTGACAGTCTGGGTGTGACTCCACAAACTGGGTGAAACTAAACAGTTTTAAACACCAGCAGATCAGATGATCTGGTCTAGTCTGATCTGGTCTAGTCTGATCTGGTCTGGTCTGGTCTAACGTGGTCTGGTCTGGTCCGGTCTAACGTGGTCTGGTCTGGTCTGGTCTAACGTGGTCTGGTCTGGTCTGGTCTAACGTGGTCTGGTCTGGTCCGGTCTAATGTGGTCTGGTCTGGTCTAACGTGGTCTGGTCTGGTCTGGTCTAACGTGGTCTGGTCTGGTCTGGTCTAACGTGGTCTGGTCTGGTCCGGTCTAATGTGGTCTGGTCTGGTCCGGTCTTCAACTGATCGTATCATCAGCTTCACACACGGATCATTTCCTTTCACCATGTTAACAGATAAATGTAACCATGTGTTTGTTCTGATGTTTGATGAAGATCCGCCATGTTGGGTTTCCTAGGAAACCACAAAAAATATGTTAGCGTTAGCATTAGCATTAGCGAGCTAGCTGTTAGCAGCTAACAACAGGCTGAGTGTTTTATTCTGATGTCAAACTATAACCTTTTATTAATGACTGACCTTGGATCAGGCCAGACTCACTGAGACCTGATCCAGGACTTTATCCAGGATCCTAACAGACTGGACATGAAGCCAAAACAAACTCTGCTGCGCTTTCTGTACAAGCTGTGTTTTATTTGTCTGAGACTTAAAGGTCAAACACACACACACCTTGAATAAACACTGTGTGTAACACTGTGTGTGTGTGTGTGTGTGTGTGTGTGTATCAGCAACCTCAGCTGCAGTGAACATGGAGGCGACACTGTGAACACTGACAACATCACAACATCCCCACAGACGTCTGTTTGTTTGTGTACACAACACACACACACACACACACACACACACACACACACACACACACACAGTGGACATCAGTCTGTGTGTGTGTGTGTGTGTGTGTGTGTGTGTGTGTCATGTCAACACACTCGTACCATCTCAGTGCAGATGAGACAGTAGGACAGGGTCCAACAGAAAGTAGAGGAGGTGTGGTTGTAAACAGAAGACATGGGTTGTTAGCGTTAGCGTTAGCGCTGCAGGCTAACAGGCTAACAGGCTAATCCTCACATGTGACCTCTGTCACTGGGATGTGGAGGGTTAGAGCAGAATAAACATATTTAATTTACCAGAATAAAAGTTGTAATTTCATCCACATTTCATTCATGTGGTGTTTATGAGACAGAACATGAAGCATTTCCTCGTTGGTGAAACTGAACAAGACACAGTTTTATTCTGTGGTTCTGACACTAAAACTGAGACTCAGTAATGAAAGTAAAAGTCTGACCTTCACTGGTCTGATGCGTTTCTGTCTCAGATGTGAATCAGGATTTTTCTGCTGCAGTTTGTTTGTTTGGACTCAACTCATGAATAAATGATGTGTGATGGTGAGAAAACGACGCTCAACACCTCAGGTTACATCTGCAGCCTCAGGTGTTCGGTTCAGGAGACATGACGCTCTGTGTGTGTGTGTGTGTGTGTGTGTGTGTGTGTGTGTGTGTGTGTGTGTACCGACTGTAAACTACTTATTACTTCACATGTTCCTCTTCCTGTTCGAAGGGAAATACCTCCAGAAACACAATGCGACTTCCTGTGTGAAGCAGAGTTCAACAGAGGAAATGAACAGATGGAAAATTAGACTCAGGTATGTCAGGTCACATGACCAACCCGCTCCAGACTCAATGAAATAACACAAGGACTGATTTTATGCTAGCTAACGTTGGCTAACCACCAGTTAATCCGAGTCAACAACAACAACAACAACAGGACGTCAACATGTTTAAATGTTTCAGTAAAACATTCATTTTCTCCACTGACTCATAAACGTCAGTATCATTGTGTGGCAACGTGGAAACACCCTCACTATAAATATCTACGTGTCCGTTAGTCGTCAACTCTTTCTAAGAACGTTTCTGGTGAAAAACGTGGACACGTCACGTCGACTCGGTGTCGCCATCTTCTGTTCCTGAGATGTTTGATGGTTTTGTTTTTGGGTTTTCTTTGTTTTGGTGGTTTTGACCTTCGACCACCAGAGTGTGGTGTGGTCAGCGTAGCATAGCAGAGGGAAGCCGCTCACTCAACGGGGGTCACTGAGTTCATTTCCTGGATTAGGACCGGTGGTGATGAAGCAGACCAGAGAAAACCAGAAACCAGAAACCAGGCACTGGGCTAAAGTGGGCGGAGACGGAGGACGGAGCCAGGGAAAGACGGGAGGGGTCGGTGGCTGAAAGCCCAGTAAGACAAGCTGACGGAAGAATTTAAGAACGGCTCAAATCCAACAATGACTCACTGAAACACTGACATTTAACATTTAAATCCCACAGAACAAGTCAAGAGTCATGTTTATTTTCTTCCTCTGAGTCGTCACAAAATCAAAGCGTCTGAAGATTGTTCTGATTTTTATGGAGTCAGAAGATGAACTGTGTCTGCATCAAACCACCACTAAAATACAACATGAAATAAGAAATTAAAGACTCATAATGTTTCCAGACTCCACCCTCGGATGATGATGACGGACTGGAAAGTGGCAAACAGCAGCTCCACCCTGCTGTAATGTCTCCGTCACACACGCTTGGAGAAACTCAGCGTCTAAAGCACCAGAGACAAAACTGGGTCAAAACAGTTAAACATTCATCCAAAAACGCTCGACCCATGAACCAACAGACGAACCAAACCAAAATGAACAGAGGACGAACGTCAGATGACTCAGACAGAAACCAACAACGTTTCTACAAAACACGAGGAAATGTTTGTAAGTAAACGTATTAAAGTAAAAAGTCATGTTTCTAAAGTGAAGTAGACGTTTGTGATCGACGTTCGACTTGTTGAAGATGCATCAGATTTAGTTTTTTAGTGAAGAGAAAGTTTGGGGCCATCACATGATACGAAGACGCAAACGTTTCCACCTCAACGTGAACAATCACACCTTCGTTCATTAGTTCATCAGACACATGAAGCCTGAAGACGAAGACCAGCTCAGACATCAGGACGTCAGGTTTCATCCTGCACGAGAAGAAACTTTACACTTTATCTTCTCTTTAATCCCAAACAAGACGCCGTCAACGCAGGTCGTCCTGCTCTTCATTTGAATGCGTGTCAACAGCAGGGAGCTAGTTAACGTTAGCCTCCAGGGCTACAACCTTTACTGGTTTTCTTGTTCTCGTTCTTGTCATCATCCTCGGGAACAAAGACGTGTTCACACAGTTAACATGACACAAACACTGAACCGTTAATGAATCAGCTGAACCCCGGTGTTTAAGAGCAGCAGCAGTCGTTTCATCTGTCGGTGACGCTGCTGACGTCAGCCTTCCTCAGTGTGTTGCATCACACTTGGCCCGTCGAACGTGTTCAGGAGGAATTCAACCTCAGCTGAGCGGCTCTAACTGTTTCCAGATGGAGGTAACGCCCCGTCGCCGCTTCCTGTGGCCCTCCATCCCTCCCTCCCTCTAATCCTCCATCCATCCTCCATCACTCTGCCCCTGCTGCCGTCATCCACACTGACTCAATACAACGAAGCCTGTTCCATCACATCACATCAACTAACTGAACCTCTGAACTCTTGTCTCACGTTTCCACACAGACACACTGTCCACCGCTGTTCCTGTGACTTCATCTGTCGTTCTGTCCTCGGGTCTCTCAACTCAAGTGCCGAACTTTTCTGATTACGATTAAGAATGAAGAGCTACAAGTGTTTGTTTCTTTTAATGAGCAGGAAGTTGTTTGAACAAGTGCTGCGCAAACAACGTATTGTGTGGAACAATGTGTGCCTGGGGCTATAGCTAGTCACCCATCAAAGACCCCACGGTGTGTCCTCAAAGAATAAATGTCCCAAAAAAAAAAAAGAAAAAAGTGACGCCCACGAAATGATCAACCGAGCGTCCAACAGCTTGATGTGACCACTAGAGGGCAGTAACTAACCAAGAGGACATCAAGACGTAAAGAAAAGCTTCTGATTCCACGACTGCATCATTCAAATCAGTGACGACTTCTAGTGTAAAATAGTTTCATACTTTGATGTCATCTATTGCACAAACTGTCCAGAAGAGGATTAAACTCCTCCAGTCCTAAATGTTAATATAGTAATTAACGTGTTTGGGGAAACGACATTTACTGTTACTGATTCTACAAACCTTCTCATTCAAAATTGTTTTGTTTCCCTTTCACACGAAGTATTAGTATAAAATGCAGCTGCTATTATCGTAACAGATCTCTGTTCTCTGCTGACTTTTTTTTTGCCAAATTTGTAGCAACTTCTCTTCTGCAGAAGATGGATCTTCCTTCCTCTATTTGTCCTCTCGGGGGCCATCGTTTGGATTCTGACCACAACTTCAGCAACGTCTCACAACGTTCATGATCAAAACAAAACCAGGAGTTTTTATACACTCGACACGGGGTCCTCAGATGGATCTTTGAGGAACTCCTTCATGTCCAATCGCCATTATTTAAAAATCAAACTAAATGATGATTGCAACAATTAACCACCTCCACATTCAGTCTGTACAACAGTTGCTTCCTGTGTGGATGTTGATCTGTGAGTTTCACATCTGCATTTACAAACTCTTCAGTTTCAGATCAGCAGCTGCAGCTGATCAACGTGGTGACGGCAGCAGCATTGATTTATCAGAGGAAACGAACTGAGACAAAACAAGAAGTGAGAACAAAAAGAGAGAATTTCACAAGAATATGTCACCGTTTGCAGTTGGACATAATAAACCGCTGTATAAATCAGTCATGTCATGATCAAGTCAGAGACAAACGGGTCATCGGGCCTTTAAAACCAGACAGGTTCATCCTACACCCCTGATTTCAGAGGGTATCTGCCTCTGACCGATTGTCGGCTGGAACTGGCCCCGACCGCTCAGTGACCTTTCAAAGGATAAGAAGTAAAACCTGAAAAAGGTAGTAAATCTACCACCGCAAGATTTAACATGAAGAATATCTACGCTGTGGATGCTCACAAACATCAGACACACGTATCTCTAGAGACCCAGCCAGGTCAAGACCTTACTAACACATGGACTGTTAAAGATATCTACCAAAACATAATAAATCACAGCAGCTTCTGGTCTATAGTTCCCCTAATATTACATAGTATCCCCTTTCTTAAATACAAACACTTTACTGAGTGACACAGACACCACTTCACTATCCTCCCCCGACAGACACATCTGATCTTTGAAATGTTGCAACATCCTGTTGATCCCAATTAGTCATAAGGTTCAAGGTCCATTCTACGCCTCACTCACCTGAGATCAAAAAGGAAACAATTAGTCGTTTGCTGTCAGTTCAGAGAGACACAGACTGAAAAAGATCAATCAAATTCACCTTCAGAACAAATTAAAACACCAGAAAACTACAAAACTGCTGCTTTGACCTGCTGATACTCCACACACCGGGGGTGAGTCTGACAAACGACTGAGTCCTGTACTATGAAGTGAGATTGTTGGGTGATCGCAGTGTCGGGTCCAAAGTTTTTAGTGTCACAACGTTGTCTCACTTTTATCTTTATTCTACAAACTGAACTTAATGTGGAGCAGGTTCTGTTCTTTAAATCAACCATAAAAACTCTACTCTTTCACCAATCACAACTCTGATCTGTGACTTCATTGATCTGTTAACGTTTCCAGACAATGTTCTCTCAAATGTGTCGATCACATGGTCAAACTTGTTGAGACGAATGTTCTCACTGAACTAATCAATGTGTTTGTTGCTGATGTTTTTATGTTTAGTCCTGATTTAAGTCTGGAGGTGAGTCCATGGAAAATCAGTAGCATCACGTAACAGACTCCTCCTTTTATGCAACACAAAGTCTGAAGAAGAAAGTTAATTGATAACCAGTTTTCGTGACACCAATTTAACTCTGACTTGAAGTTTAGTGTTTGTTAAACTGCTCACACTAATAAAGACCAGTTTTATTGAGCTCAGTTCACAGTCCAGACCTCTGGATTCATATTTTCCACTACACTGTTTTATCACTACTCGACTAGACCTTTTCCATTAGGGATTATACCTTTTATTCTTTTTCAGTTCCTACTCTGTGGAGGAACCAATAGAGCTGAGTCGATACTAAAACATGACGTGAACAGACGCCGGCCACTGATTGGTCAGAGGGAGTGTCTTCACAAGCTGCCACCAGACGCCAGTTGAGTTGAGAGAGCGTCAACAAAATAATCAAGCTCCATTTTTAAACAGGACAAGAGTGATAGCCATCGTCGTAGCTACCTGGTCGTAAGCTAACCCAGCAACAAGTACAGCATCTCCTCCATGTCCATTAATGTTTACTGATGTTTTAGTGTCGTGACGTCGCAGCAGTTTGACTCCACTCACCACATTCACGTGGAGGAGGAACCAAACTGTGATGGAAAACAACGTGTCTGCTACCAGACTGAGTAGAGTCCAGTAGAGTCCAGTAGAGTCCAGTAGAGTAGAGACACAAGCACGTGGTGGAGAAGAGACGTTAGTGACTGTTAACCTCAGCGAAGTTAGTAGAGGGGGGAGGGGACCCATCACTGACTGTACTTTCTGTCTGCTGTGTTTTCAGCTTCACTCAGAGACTAAATGGCTTCCACATCGAAGGAGGATCTCTGCTGTCCTGTCTGCCATGAGGTCTTCAGAGATCCTGTTGTTCTGTCATGTAGCCACAGCTTCTGTAAAGACTGTCTGAAGAACTGGTGGAGAGAGAAACCAACACCAGACTGTCCAGTCTGTAAGAGAAGATCTTCAAGACCAGATCCACCCTGTAACCTGGTGTTAAAGAACCTGTGTGAGGCATTTTTACTGGAGAGAGATCAGAAATCTTCAGAGGATCTCTGCAGTCTGCACTCTGAGAAACTCAAACTCTTCTGTCTGGATCATCAACAACCAGTTTGTCTCGTCTGCAGAGATTCAGAAAAACACATCAACCACAGCATCAGACCCATCGATGAAGCTGCTCAACAACACAAGAAGAAACTTGAGGAAACTCTGGAGCCTTTAAAGAAGAAGTTAAAGAGTTTAGAACAAGTTAAAGTGAAGTTTGATCAAACAGTAAAACACATTAAGGTCCAGACCCGACGCACAGAGACGCAGATGAAGGAGCAGTTTAAGAAGCTGCACCAGTTTCTAGAGGAGGAAGAGGAGGCCAGGATGGCTGCACTGAGGGAGGAAGAGGAGCAGAAGAGTCAGAGGATGAAGGAGAAGATGGAGGCTCTGAGCAGAGAGATAGCAGCTCTGTCACACACAGTCAGAGCCACAGAGGACGAGCTGAGAGCTGAAGACGTCTCATTCCTGATCAACTACAAGGCTGCAGTGGACAGAGTCCAGCGGCGCCCCCTGCTGGAGGATCCACAGCTGCTCTCAGGAGCTCTGATAGACGAGGCCAAACACCTGGGAAACCTCACCTTTAAGATCTGGTACAAGATGAAGGACCTGGTCTACTACAGTCCTGTGGTTCTGGATGTAAACACTGCTCATTCAGGACTCATCTTGTCTAAAGATCTGACCACAGTCAAACGAGGACAAAGTCAGCAACTTCCTGACAATACAGAGAGATTTGGTTTGAACTGGTCTGTCCTGGGCTCTGAGGGTTTTAACTCAGGGACTCACAGCTGGGACGTTGAGGTTGGGGACAACACAATATGGGAACTAGGTGTGTTAGCAAAGTCTGTCCAGAGAAAGAGAGATCTAGAGTCTGGTTTGTGGATATTAGAGTTCTATGAAGGTAAATACTCAGCAGCATCACCATCAGCTCCAGACACTGACCTCCCACTGCAGAAGAAGATCCAGAGGATCAGAGTGAATCTGGACTGGAACAGAGGGAATCTGTCGTTCTCTGATCTTGATACTAACACACTCATACACACCTTCACACACACTTTCACTGACAAGATGTTTCCATATATTTGTACTGTGGATGTTCATCACCCAGTGAAGCTGTTACCAATGAGGCTGAGAGTGAAACAGAGCAGTTAGAGTTGAATAGGATGATTATACTACTGGTGTTTAAAAAGTTTATCATTAACAGGTTTAGGTGCAGACGCTTTTCAGAAAATATTCTGAAATTTTTCTTTACACAGCGCTCACAGACACAAATTTCACTCTACACGTATGATTTTCACCAATGTTGTAGTCACACTTGTCCTGTTTCACACAATGTGTCTCCCTAAACAACAGGATTTATGATTTTTGAATTAGCAGCGTCTAAGTGACGAGAGTACAGCTCAACTGTCTCATTCACTTCCATCTTAGCCCAGAGAGGGATTTTTACAAAAAAACAAGAAATTACTGTTTTATCAACTTGCTCTATTGTCCACATTTTTGACACTAGGAACAAAAACATTACATCAGTGTGTTCACTAAAGCCTTGTAGCACCGATGGTGATGAAATATTGGCGTTATCTCTTTTACTTTTTGAATAAATAGCAGTAGTTCTGTGTCTGACCACCCTGTTCCCACCGTGGCAACCGTGACTACAGGATCCACACAGCGTTGTCTGAGTCTCTGTTGTCTTTGTAATTCTATTAAAAACTTTAAACGTTAACAACAACGTGACTGTTGATCGCATTGAGGCAAAATATACTTTAAAACGTGCGTCTGGGCCAGACTTGTTGTTGCATTTTTTTCTCCAAAAATAATTTTTTTGCAACAGAAATCACTAAAACTGCACCAAATTTTTTTGGGACACTAGTCTCGAAAATTTCATCATATTACCGTAGCATCAAACTTCAAACTCTGCATCACTCTTGTGATTTCCTGCAGGGGATTGTCTAGTATTGATGATGTTCTTTTCAGTCACTACATGTTTGAAAAGTTCATCACTGTTCAAATTCAATTAACTTGTTCAAGTTTAAACACAAATGAAAAGAATCTTTTTCAATGAAATGATCCATTTTTATCTTGTTGAGATGAAGCGATGAAAAGAAATTATTTTCAGTTTCACTCCAATGCACTTTCTGCTTTTTACTCTGTAGATATAAATATATCAAATGTAAAGAGCCATGAATCATTTATTGTGAAAAAGAAAATACATTGTGACCTGTATATGATACAATGTTATTTGTTCTTAAGTTTGAAGAATGTGGGGAAATGATGATGAAATAAAAATCTTGATTTTAAGGTTTGATTTGTGTTTCAATGATTCTGACTCGCTGGTGTGTTTGTGTGTTTCAGAGGATTCACTGTTTAAATTCATCATGAACATAATAAAATGTGTCTCTGCTGAGTCAGAATCTGCTTCGTTTTTAATCTGACGGAAAAACAAAGTGTTCACTCATGAAATCATCAGGACACACTGACGTTTACCTGTTGCCAGTGAGGAAAACAACAAGTAACTAACGTGTATCTACTGGACTCAATGGGTAGACAGTTGTTAACGTTTTAACATGTGATATCATTGATGCATGATAAAGATATCTACCAAAATATAATAAACCTGCAGCAGCTTCTGGTCTATAGTTCCCCTTAATATTTGACCGTAACCCCTTTAGTTACAGTGACACTGCTTCACTATCTTCCTCCTACAGGACAACATCCTGTTGATCCCTATTAGCCATAAGGTTCAAGGTCCACTTAACTAACTCACCTGAGACAAACCAGGAAATAATGAAGTTATAATGAAGTAAGTGGAACAGATCCCACCATTTTGTTAAAGTTACCTCTAGTGGCTCGATGACACCTTTTCTCAGGAGGCACCAAACTTCCTGGCCGAGGGTCAAAGCCTTTATCTGATCTTTCAAGATGGTCATTTTGACCCCTTGAAAGCTCAGAGGTCGGTGTCTGAATTGGATGCTGTGGCCTTGGAGACAACACATGGGTCTGATAAAAGTGCTTCATAGCACCTGAGCTGTTGACTGGTGAAAGGCCCGATTGACAGAATGGTTTGGCTAAGCACCAAGTTCCTCAGTAAACTGTAGCCAGAATCTGTGGCTTAACCACCGACAGACACATCTGATCTTTGAAATGTTGCAACATCCTGTTGATCCCAATTAGTCATAAGGTTCAAGGTCCATTCTACGCCTCACTCACCTGAGATCAACAAGGAAACAATTAGTCGTTTGCTGTCAGTTCAGAGAGACACAGACTGAAAAACATCGATCAGATTCACCTTCAGAACAAATTAAAACACCAGAAAACTACAAAACTGCTGCTTTGACCTGCTGATACTCCACACACCGGGGGTGAGTCTGACAAACGACAGAGTCCTGTACTATGAAGTGAGATTGTTGGGTGATCGCAGTGTCGGGTCCAAAGTTTTTTGTGTCACAACGTTGTCTCACTTTTAACTTTATTCTACAAACTGAACTTAATGTGGAGCAGGTTCTGTTCTTTAAATCAATTATAAAAACTCTGCTCTTTCACCAATCACAACTCTGATCTGTGACTTCATTGATCTGTTAACGTTTCCAGACAATGTTCTCTCAAATGTGTCGATCACATGGTCAAACTTGTTGAGACGAATGTTCTCACTGAACTAATCAATGTGTTTGTTGCTGATGTTTTTCATGTTTGGTCCTGATTTAAGTCTGGAGGTGAGTCCATGGAAAATCAGTAGCATCACGTAACAGACTCCTCCTTTTATGCAACACAAAGTCTGAAGAAGAAAGTTAATTGATAACCAGTTTTCGTGACACCAATTTAACTCTGACTTGAAGTTTAGTGTTTGTTAAACTGCTCACACTAATAAAATACTTCAGTGAAGTTAGTAGTGGGGGGAGGGGACACATGACTGACTGTACTTTCTCACTGGAGGTGAGTCTGACAAACGACAGAATGCTGTACTATGAAGTGAGATTGTTGGGTGATCGCAGTGTCGGGTCCAAAGTTTTTTGTGTCACAACGTTGTCTCACTTTTAACTTTATTCTACAAACTGAACTTAATGTGGAGCAGGTTCTGTTCTTTAAATCAACCATAAAACTCTGCTCTTTTAGCGATCATTGATTCAACCTCAGAAGTTAGCAGGCGGGGTAAGGGGAGCCACGACTGACTGTACTTTCTGTCTGCTTTGTTTTCAGCTTCACTCAGAGACTAAATGTCTTCCAGATCAGAGCAGCATCTCTACTGTCCCGCCTGTCATCAGGTCTTCAGAGATCCTGTTGTTCTGTCATGTAGCCACAGCTTCTGTAAAGACTGTCTGAAGAACTGGTGGAGAGAGAAACCAACACCAGACTGTCCAGTCTGTGATAGAAGATCTTCAAGACCAGATCCACCCTGTAACCTGGTTTTAAAGAAGCTGTGTGAGGCCTTTTTACTGGAGAGAGATCAGAGATGTTCAGAGGATCTCTGCAGTCTGCACTCTGAGAAACTCAAACTCTTCTGTCTGGATCATCAACAACCAGTTTGTCTCGTCTGCAGAGGTTCAAAGACACACACCAACCACAGCTTCAGACCCATCGATGAAGCTGCTCAACAACACAAAAAGAAACTTGAGAAAACTCTGGAGCCTTTAAAGAAGAAGTTAAAGAGTTTAGAACAAGTTAAGGTGAAGTTTGATCAAACAGTAAAACACATTAAGTTCCAGGTGCGATGCACAGAGATGCAGATGAAGGAGCAGTTTAAGAAGCTGCACCAGTTTCTAGAGGAGGAAGAGGAGGCCAGGATGGCTGCACTGAGGGAGGAAGAGGAGCAGAAGAGTCAGAGGATGAAGGAGAAGATGGAGGCTCTGAGCAGAGAGATAGCAGCTCTGTCACACACAGTCAGAGCCACAGAGGACGAGCTGAGAGCTGAAGACGTCTCATTCCTGATCAACTACAAGGCTGCAGTGGACAGAGTCCAGCGGCGCCCCCTGCTGGAGGATCCACAGCTGCTCTCAGGAGCTCTGATAGACGAGGCCAAACACCTGGGAAACCTCACCTTCAACATCTGGACCAAGATGAAGGACCTGGTCTCCTACAGTCCCGTGGTTCTGGACCCTAACACTGCTGGTCCAGATCTCATCCTGTGTAAAGATCTGATCAGTGTCAGACGAGGACTGAGTCCTCAGCTTCCTGACAATCCAGAGAGGATTAATTATAACGGGTCTGTCCTGGGCTCTAAGGGTTTTAAGTCAGGGACTCACATCTGGGACGTTGAGGTTGGAGACAACACAGACTGGACTCTGGGTGTGTTAGCAGAGTCTGTCCAGAGGAACAGAGACATGTGGTCTGGACTATGGAGAATATGGTTCTTTGAAGGTGCATACTCAGCAGAGTCACCATCACCTCCTATAATTGTTCTCCCAGTGAAGAAGAAGATCCAGAGGATCAGAGTGAATCTGGACTGGAACAGAGGGAATCTGTCGTTCTCTGATCTTGATACTAACACACTCATACACACCTTCACACACACTTTCACTGACAAGATGTTTCCGTATATTTACAGTTGGGATGATCGTCACCCGGTGAAGCTGTTACCAGTGAAGCCGAGTGTGTCAGTGAAACCGAGCAGCTAGAGATGAAGATGATTATATCGATGATCTTGTTTTTAGTCGCTAAATGTTGAAAAGTTCATCTTTGTTCAGATTCAACAAACTTGAGTCAGGTTTAAATCAAATAGGACAAAGAATCTATGTGAATGAATTTCTCCAAGTTTGAGGAATGTGATGAAACCAGTGATTATAATGTTTGATTTTTATTAGTTTTGTTTGATTCTGACAGAAGTTTCTCATGTGATTAGTTCAAAAATAATCATCTGTTTCCAAAGTTTCAGGCTCTGATAAATGAAGGATGATTGATTGTTTTTCTGATTGATTCTGTGTTGTTGTGTTCCAGAGGATTCACTGTTTAAATTCATCATCGCACCGGATTGTTTATTTTAGTCCAGGTTTTTAAGAACGTAATAAAAATGTGTCTGCGCTCTGAGTCAGATTCTGCTTCGTTTTTAATCTGTGACGGAAACACAAAGTGTTCAAGTAGGAGAACAGACACTAGAGTAGAATAAAATAACTTTGGTAGAAGTTCAAGTCGTCACTAGAATGATTCTCCAGTAAAAGTCTTAAAGTATCTAGTATTTACTGTACTTCAGTATGACAGTAATCTATAAGTAAATGTAGTTAAGTGTAGAAAGTAAAAGTACAAGTACATGTTAATAAAACAGAAGAATATTATGAAGTTTATCCAGCACTTTAAAACATGGAGCTACAACAATCTTCATAGACAATGAATGAGTCTGAACTAAAGAACTAAACTTGTTCTTTTTTCACTAAATGTAAATGTGTGTTTGATATTGATATTGTTGAAGTTTCTCCATCATCCACCTTTAAGATGGAGCCTCCATCAACCCTCAGACATGGTGTTGATGGTCTAAACAGTCACAGGTCGACTTGTGACCTCTGACCTCTGAGTGAAAGAATCTCAACACTACAACACTTAACGCTAAAAGCAGCGTCTGTGGTTTCCTAGGAAACCCAACATGGCGGATCACCAGGTACAAGTGAGTGTTTCATCTTCTAGAAACATCAGCATCTGTTAGTTTGTTCCACACATCAACTGAGTCGACTGATCAATGTTCAGGTCGCACCTCGACTGATCCGCTGCTTCTCTCCCGACAGGATACCAGGGGTGTCGATGATGCTGATGCTCTGGAGAACCTGATTGGGCATCTGAGAGCAGATGAACCTAGAAACACACACACTTCAGTATTAGACCATCCCAAGAAACACAAAACACCATCCAACGCTCTTCTCTTTCCGTTATGTTTAAAGGTTAAATTTAGCGGCTGTAAATCGTCTCAGAGCGTCGGAGCAGTCGGTCGGCAGCGGAAAACAACAGACAGGCCACTTTGACACGTGGTGACGCACACACACTTCCCTCCTGGAAACAATAAGTTATTGTGGATAAGTTCCTCCACCGCACACACCAGGACGAGATGAGAGTCCTGGTTAGGAATGCCTCGGACACACACACACACACACACACACACACAGATGTACAAGGGTCAACTGTCCTTCTATTTCCTCTTTTGAAATATTTCTGGACAGAGGAAACACGTTTGGACCAAAGTGTTTTAGCTAAATTTAAACAGCCGATACGAACGGTGAAGAATCTGACAACCGTCTGTGTGTGTGTGTGTGTGTGTGTGTGTGTGTGTGTGTGTGTGTGAGAGTGTGTTTATGTCAGTCACTCAGGGGTGAAGGAGGTCACTTCCCAGGTTGTGAGTGTTTTTGAGGAAAGCGGTGACAGTAGCATGACAAGTTGCCAGGAATGTGTGTGTGTGTCTGTGTATTTGTGTGTGTGTGTGTGTGTGTGTGAGTGAGTGTGTGAACATCATCGTTGCCAAAAAAGAAGCGAGGTCGTGTTTTCAGACCAACAACAGTAACAGTTGTCGGAGGCGTCGACTGATAAACTGTCTGAATATAGTCAGTCGGGGTAGTTTCCTGCAGGGGGCGCTGGTGAGCTGCTGAATTACATATGTAATGTTTATGGCTGTAATGGACCACATGAAGGTCACATGACCACGGTAGGAGGAGGTTTATAATTAACTGAATTAGTTTTATCTGTAATGTGAAACATGGAGCTGAATTCTGCCTGGAGCAGTTGTTGTTTGTTGTTGTTGTTGTTGTTGTTGTTGTCTTTACCTGTTGAGGAAAGAGTTTCCGAACGCGTTCAGCTTCCTGAAGGGTTTTTTGGGGTCGACCACCAGAGCGTTGCCGGGGACGACGCCCTCGTTCTCTCCGTACATCACGGCGATGAAACCGTCGGTGGTCGGTTCCGGACCGATCCGCATCCCGGGGAAGTCCTGCTCCAGCAGATACCTGCAGACAGAACAGGGCAGACAGATTATCAGCTGGATTCATCCAGCGGGGGGCGGGAACGCCGCCGACACACACTCAGCATCAGGCTGCGTTCCAAACAAAACAAAAAAGACTCGTTTCCATCCTTTCATCTCAGCGTTGACCTCGTGGACCTCTCACACTTCTCCTCGTTAAAGAAAAGTGAGAGAGGAAGGAAGAGCCGAGGACGCCGCACCGCTCCGTCCTCTCACTTCCTGTTGTTGCAGCTCTGACACTCACACCGACATCAAACACGCCAACGCTGGAAAACCAACGCACACCATCCAGTTACCGACAGAAACCAAACCGAGGCGTGTTCAAGATCCTCGATACGAATCAGAAGTTTAATTCAACAGAAACACGACGACTATGACTCAGCGACGTTAAATAATCTGAACATGATGAAACTGTTCTTTACTTTCTGATCAAACTCACACACGTGTCGAACATCCTCCTCTGAGACCGAGACGCAACGAACCAAATGTTGCAAAATGTTGCACAATGTTGCAAAATGTAACAAAATATAACAAAATGTAACAAAGTGTAACAAAGTGTAACAAAGTGTAATAAAGTGTAACAACACGTTGCAAACATAGGAAAACGAAACAAAATAACAAA
>CM028931.1:12305086-12375086 GCA_016801845.1 Polydactylus sextarius
ACAGTAAAAACCACCAGTCACACATGTAACCTGATGCTGTCACTTCACACCAAGACCTAGACCTGATCCAGGACTTCACACCGACACCCAGAAACCTTCTGGTTCAACACCAGACCCAGACCTGATCCAGGACTTCACACCAAGACCTGACATGTTCTTAGAACAGATACAGACACGTTTTGTTTTCAAACAAAACTCAAAAATGTCAAGTTTCACAAAAACATGTGAACTTCTCCAAACCGGGTCTGGTGGATCTGACAAGACCAGATCCGGTCTGGTTGGGTTTAACATGAGCCGAATTTATCACAAAAATCAACTCTTTCATGTAACACGTCACATTTCAGTCTGACACCAACTGGTTTTATCAGGAGGTTAAAAACTTTTGAATTGCGCGTTTTTTTCTGCGACGTCTGGTGGATTCTGACAAGACCTGATCCGGTTTGGTTTGTTCGGGTCTGAACCTTTGAATGAGACCAGAATATCTTTATATTAATTCAGCGTCATCAGCTGTTTGTTCCAACCAGGAGGGGCGCACTAAAGCGGCTTTAAACTACATTTAAATATCACAACATTTCCCACAATTCATATCGGTTTTGTTAAGTTTAACATGAGCCGAATTCATCGCAAACATCAACACTTTTAACTAACATGTCACACTTTACTCTGGCACTAATGTGGTTTGATCAGGGGGTTAAAACGCTTTAAATTGAGTGTTTTTTCTACGAGGTCTGGTGTTAATGTGGTGGGGTACCTGATGAAGGTGGTCTTCCCGGTGGAGTACTGTCCCACCAGCAGGACCATGGGTTTGCTCTGGAAGTCGGCGGCCTCCAGCGCCGGAGAGTGGAAGTCATGGAAGAGGTAGGTCTCCTCCAGCGGCAGCAGCTTCTTGGTGTAGAGGCTCTGCAGACCCTCCGTCACCGTCTGGTACATCTCTCCTTCCTTGTTGCGTCCACCTTGCTCCTGTTTGACCCAGCTGAACATGCCGACGGCTTTTAATCCGCACACACACACATGCACACACACATATACACACACACCGACCGACGCTCCAGACTCCGACTTCCCTGTTTCGATATTTCCAAATGTTCCGTTGTTTAGTGGCTCAGTTCGTCCTACGGCCTCAGCTACAGCAGGAGAGAGAGAGAGAGAGAGAGAGAGAGAGAGAGAGAGTGTGTGTGTGTGTGTGTGTGTGTGTGCTGCTCTGAACACACTGCCTCCTCTGTGTGTGTGTGTTTGGTGGTGGTGAACCTACCTGGGGGCACCGCCCTTCCCCCTGTGACGCAAACACACACACACACACACACACACACACACACACACACACACACACACACACAGAGTGTAAAACTCTGATGTAACAATTTTAAAATCTGTTAAATTCTGACTGAAGTTCTGAATCAAAGTAACAAAGTTTCTTTTTCTGCAGCTTATTGATTAATTCATCTATTAATCAATTGATCGATCTATCTTTTCATGAGCTGTTGTATCACGTGACTTCACTCCACGAGGATCAATACAGGAACGTGTTATTTAATGAAGCAGAGTCTGGTCTCTGCCGCCACCTTGTGGTTGTTGTGTGAAACATCATCATCATCATCAGACTGTAACATCATGATGATGATGACAAACCAACATCTGAGGAAGAAGAAGACTGAGGTGGTTTATAGAGTCCAGCGTCAGGAGGACTGGACTAATCCACATCAGACCTGGTTAATACCTCAGGATCAGTTGCTGTTACTGTGTTACTGTGGCCCGTCAGGTCCACGTTGGCAGGTGGTGACGGCAGCGAGTCAGCTCAGGAGGAACAGCTCCGGCCTCCAGAGTCCGGTTCTTTTAGGGAGGTCCCATTTGGTCCACGTCCCCTGGGTTGCTGGTTCAACAGCCTTCGTCTAAACAAAGTGTTTAAACCAGAAGAGACCAGCTGATCCTCACAGACACTAACGAGCCGAGCTGCTTAACGAGCTCGTTAGACCGACGGTGTCAAACAGACGATTAAAAGATCAAGTCTGAATTCACATCATCATCATCAGCAAGATGAAGATCAAATCACTTTAGATTCAACTGTGATGTTTCACACAACAACCACAAGGTGGCAGCAGAGACCGAACACTCAACATCATCCAGCATCTGTCTGTAAGTGACAAGGAGACTTGGTAAAAATAACTATTCTTTATTGTAAAACAGGTAATAAATACAGAGAAAG
Source organism: Polydactylus sextarius (assembly GCA_016801845.1). Classification (NCBI taxonomy): domain Eukaryota; kingdom Metazoa; phylum Chordata; class Actinopteri; family Polynemidae; genus Polydactylus; species Polydactylus sextarius. The sequence goes on from CM028931.1 coordinate 12,307,290, forward strand.
AAGAATTAAATCCCGTCAGTTGTTTCATTTTTAACAGTCATTTGTCCGTCAGTTGTTTCTTTCTTCTGGTTCTTCAACACACAAAGAAAGAAACATATCGACCGGTAGAGAAACGTCTTTTCTTTGTCTTTTCAAACATTTAAAGGCTGAAGAACATGTTCTAACAGTGAAGAGTGAAGAGTTTTCTGTCCGTGGTGAACGACGGTCGTGTCTGTGTGAAAACAAAACATCAGAAAAAGTAGAAACAGGAAGAGAAATCTAATCTACAGGTTTGACAAATGTACATCAGGATAATTACAACATCGACTAAAGAAGGAGGTGAAATCTGCTTTTCTTTTCTTTTCTTTTCTCATCGAACTTTGATCCAAAAACTTCATGTTTTCTAAAGAAGATTCAGGAAAAGTCTGTAAAGAAACTATAGAAGATCAGTTATATGTTATATAATAATTAAAACGAGTCCTGGTGGTTGAACAGATAAACATCAAACATCAGCTCACAAAAAAAAAAAAGAACAAAGTTTTCATTTCGATTAAAGTGTTAGAAAGTCACACGTCATAAACTACGTCACTGCTGAGTGACGATGAGCTTTTATTTTGAAACAGAAACAGGTTTAGTTTGATTTAGAGAAGATGATGTTTTCTGGTGTCGGTTTTTTAAATGACGTCTCCGTCTTCAAACAGAAAACACGTATGTAGCATGTTTCTATTGTCGTGTCTTCTATGGACACGTGTTTTTATTGTGGATCAGGACGTGAATGTGTGATGTATGTACAGTGTGTGTGTGTGTGTGTGTGTGTGTGTGTGTGTGTGTGTGCTCAGTTGTTCTCGGTGAAGTCCCGGCAGATTCCTCTGACGATCGGGGGGATGAACTCGGCCAAGCCGCTGAACTCTCTGGTGAAGAAGGTGTGACTGTCCTTCGAGTCCGACGCCATCGCTTTCAGGTCCTCCAGTGGCGCCCAGGCCACGCCCACCGAGTAGATGGTGATACCTGGTGATTGATTGGTTGATTGGTTGATTGATCGGCTGACGGGACAAGCTGCGGTTGTTTTTGAGCGACGTACGTACCCAGTTTCTGCGCGGCCACCGCCGGGTGGCTGACGTCATCGTACGACTGACCGTCGGTCACGATAATGAGGAAGTTGCGTCCCGGACTCGTCCGTCTGGTGATTTAAAACACGTTGATTATGAAGAAAAACACTGTGGGACGGTGGATATAAAGTCAAAGATACAGGAAAAGATCCATAAAAAGTGTAAACGTTTCTGTATCTAAAGCTGAACCTGTATCCTCCTGTTAGACGTCTGAGTAACGTCAGTGTCTACGTTAGTGTTTTTATCGTCCAGGCTGCTGATAAACCAAATGATCAGGACAGATTCTAACGTCAGTAAACGGTTTCGTTGTGTCACTAAAGAAACGTTCCTCAAAGTCCAAAAGAGTCGATCGTCCGACTCGTTTAGACGTTATTTCCTCAAAAACTCTGATTGAACATTTTAATCATCACAACATTAGAAATGAGCGTAACAACATGGAAACACCTGATCTTTGTCTCTGATCATTTATAAAATTAATCTGTAAATGTGAATAGAAACAGGTTAGACGATCGACTCTTTTGGACTCTTTAACGAGCACCAAGTGTAACAAGTATAATATATGTACCGGTGATGGACTAAGTGTACTGACTTGATACTTAATAAAAAAGTGAACTCTGTCACATCTGAACCTATATCCTACTGTTAGAGTCACTGAGTTAATGTCAGTTGTTAAAAATGAAAAATTGTTGCTGTTATTGTTCGTTCGAGTCCAAAAGAATCGATGTTGTTGTTGTTTTTATTCTTATTTCCTTATGATTTTTAGAAATTATAAGACAGAGACAAAGATCAGATGTTTCTATGTTGTTACACTCATTTGTAACAATTAGTGGTGAACGATTAAAATACTCCAACAGAGTTTATGAGGAAATAACATCGAGTTGGACGATTGACTCTTTTGGACTTTGACGAACGTTTCTTTAGTGACACAAAAACCCTGTTTACTTTGACGTTAGAAATCTGTCCTGATCATTTGCTGCAGCTTCTCGTCAGAGGCAGATTCCTTTCATTTGTTGTTGTCGTGACTGTCGGCGGCAGCAGGACGATACGTTTGTATTGTTGGTCGTTTTCACAGACTCTGACCAGACGAGTCGGTTAAAACGACTCATTACCTGAACAGGTTGTGTGCCGTGTAGGTGATGGCTGCTCCGGTGGCCGTGCCTCCGCTCATGTAGGAGATCTTCTTCAGGGCGCTGAGGGCGTCGTCTTTCTTGGAGTGGTCAAACAGACCGAACTCCAGCTTCTGTTCATAGGTGAACTGCACCGCACCTGCAGCACCGACAGCACAGTCAGTCAGTCAGTCGGCCGATGGATCACTTAACTGACTGGTTCTGTCTGGTGAAGCTGACCGATGTGAGCTCCCATGTCTGAGATGTCGAAGCTCCTGGCGATTCCCACCAGGAAGTCCAGGACCAGCTGGAAGTTCCCGTCTCCGACGCTGGATGAGCCGTCGATGAGGAAACCGATGTTGACGGAGTTGTAGCAGGTTTTACCTGAAAAAACAAAACGTGTTTTCTTTCAGTCGTGACAGTTTCTGTTGAAGAAGCTGCAGCCTCAACATCACAACCTCAGTTTGATCTTTTATGAACTATTCATTCTGCTTTAGTGGAGAAACAAACTGGTCCTGAAGCGTCACAGTTCCAGTGGTTCTAGGTCTGTTAACAGATATAATGACGTCACACTTCATCACATCGATCACGAGTTTAGAGAAAGTTCCTGTTTTGTAATTTCATCCTGAAGAGTCATAACGACAGTTCTAACTTCACGTCATGGTCCCTCGGTCGTTATGACTCCTCAGGTTGAAATGAACTCGTCTGGTCGACGTGATTTTTCTACAGAAACGTCTGAGCATCACTGATGGATGGTGATGTTTCCACGGTGACAGGTGTCGGGTGTCGTACTGCAGAGGAGGCCGTCCAGCGAGCAGAGTCTCTGCGTTAGAGGCTTCACGTGTTTGGTGGTGCTGAACCAGCTGGGGATGACGTAGCTGAAGAAGCCGTTGTCTTTACACACCGCCTGCAGGAGGAGAGGAGTCAGCTCCGCCTCTACGTCTTTACTTAAAACCAAAGTAATAAAACAACCACCAACCTTCTTCATGAAGTCCTTGTCTCTGACCATATCGAGCTCCTCGGGCGCCGGTTTAGCCACAGACACCAGGAAGACGTTGATGCCGGACTCTCTGGCGAACGTGGCCGCCTGCTCCACGTCGTCAGACGGCCAACCGTCGACCAGCACCATCATGACCCGCGGGTGGCCACGCCTCCCGCCGCTCTCCTGCAGGAAGAAGGTCTCCGCCACGTGCATGATGGCTCGACCTGCAGGAGCACGACCCCACTGGTAGGAAGGACTGCTGTGTGTGTGTGTGTGTGTGTGTGTGTGTGTGTGTGTGTTACCTGTGTTGGTGTCTCCTCCCATATAAGCCACCTCCTTGATGGCAAACAGCAGCTCTTTGGGCTGAGTGTAGTTGGTCAGAAAGAACTCTGTCTTGGGAGAATCACACACACACACACACACACACACACACACACACACACACACACACACACACTAAATAAAGATGGCCGACATCACAGTTCTCTAAAAACTGAAATACTAAAAAGAAGCAAAAACATCTGGATCGTCTCCTGGTGGCAGACGTCTATCATGTTGACCTGTGGTTAGTGTGTGTGTGTGTGTGTGTGTGTGTGTGTGTGTGTGTGTGTGTGTGTGTGTGTGTGAGTGTGTGTGTGTGTGTGTGTGTGTGTGTGTGTGTGTGTGTGTGTGTGTGTGTGTACCTGGCCTGTATCAGGCCTATATGTGGTCCCGTCGGTCCGACTTTCAACATAGACGCCAGTTTGGCCACAAAGTTCTTCTGCAGGTTGAATCGTCGCCGTCCGATGTTGTTACTGCTGTCGATGACCACGGCGAAGTCCATCTGACACTCTACACACACACACACACACACACACACACACACACACACACACACACACACACACACACACACATTAACCACAGGTCAACATGATAAAACACGTCTGATAAAAAACTAACAAATGAAAAGTACCTTTATTTCCTCCAGTCAGAGCTTTCTTCACCGACTGTTTCTTCAAGGATTTTTTTGCTGCAACACACACACACACACACACACACACACACACACACACAAGTTATTTGAAATGAAAACAGAAGCGGTTTCAACTGTAACTTAATAAAACTCAACTTCCTGCAGATGTTTCACATCAAACTGAGGAAGTTGGAACAGAAACAGAAGCAGCTGGAAATAAAATAACAAAGTAACAAAATAATAAAAGACATGAAGGAAATACTGAATTTAATTTTCATCTGAAACCAGATCCAGAGTCCAGGTTTAAAATAAACATCAGACTCAGTCAACTTCTTCCTTTTAAAGTTTTTGTGTATCTGTGTCGCCCCCTGGTGGCCAGAAGAGCTACACACCTGAAGTTAACAAACCAACGTAACAACATGTGATACAACAACTCAGATTCATTGATGGCTGGTGGTGAAGGATGTTCCACATCAGCACATTCATCATTTAATGAACAACATGAAAAATAATGAATCTGCTGATCTGGAACACCCTTCACTACCACGTTAGCATGTTAGCTAACATGACAACTAGCTCTGTGTAGCATGCTAACATTTTGTGTGTTAGCATTTGACATCGTTAAGACCAAAGTAACAATATCTTTATACAATAATATCTGGTGATGAAGGGTGTTCCAGATCAGCAGATTCATCATTTTCCTGTTGTTCAGTAAAATGATGAATCTGCTGATGTGGAACATTCTTCATCACCAGTTGTTATAAAACCAGACGTTGGGTAAGATGTTAGACTTTTAAAACTTTAAAGTTGCTGATAGTTGTGTTATCTGGTTTAATTTCAGCATCAGGGCTAAAAACATTAGCTACCTAGCTCATATATTAGTGTTATTGTTTCCTATTAGCCGTAGCTGCTAGCTAGTAGCTGAATGATGTTAGCTTGGCTAGGTTAGCCTATGTGATGCTAACTCAGAAGAGGGTTAAGTGTTGATTAAAAAGACTTTTTGACAAGGAAAATAAAAGTGATGAATCTGCTGATGTGGAACAACCTTCATCACCAGTTGTTATAAAACCAGACGTTGGGTAAGTCTTGTAAAACAGTGTTTTTAATAAACTCTGGGTTCACTTACTAAGTTATCAGTACTTCAGTTTATGTGTAGGGACCCTATTCATGCTACTGCTGAAGTGAAGTGATATTTTGAGCTTTATTAGTGGTTAAAAAATGACAATTTAGATACGTTTGGCTGACTGCCCCATTTACTTTCATTGTTAACTATTTGGTTGTGAAAACAAAAGACGGTCAAACTGGATATTACTTCAACCAACGTAACATATCTCTAGAGGGGGAGCTGGACTGGTTGTCATGGTGATGAAGACTCTGGTTCATGATGTTGAACCTGACTGGTCTGGATCCGTTACCTGGTGCAGCAGGTAGAGCCGTGGTGCTGGTCTCACTGGTCAACTCTAGTGGGACATTAACAGGCTCTGGTAACACACACACACACACACACACACACACACACACACACACACACACACGTTGACGTTAAGATCGACGATCCTGCTCAGACAAACATGAGTCAGAGCGGCGCCACCTACTGGTGAGACTGAACGAGGCGCTCCACTGGGCCAGAGGCTGGGACTGGATCCCGTGGGCGAAGGAGCTCATGTAGTTATGTCGTCCATGTAGTTTATGAACCCTGACCGGTCCTCCAGACGGCCTGAGGAGCCCGCTGCACACACACACACACACACACACACACACACAGTCAGTTCATCATTTACATCATGATCAGTGTGTTTGTGCTTCATACATGAAACATGACCAAGAAAGTTTCAATCAATCTACTGATCGATCTACTGATCAATCTGCTGATCAATCTACTGATCTATCTACTGATCGATCTCTGATCGATCTCTAACGTACCTGTGAACGGCGGCTCCACACACCGAGGACACGGAGGCGTAGACTCCGGTCCCGAACACCGACACTCTCCACTGGGTGCAGTCTGGAGGACATAAGACCACCACACCGTCCTCCGTCAGGTCGGCTCCCCGGGTCACGCAGGTAACCGGGTACGGCACTGAACACACACACACACACACACATACACACACACATTTAACTCCAGTCAGTTTGCTGTAGACGTGTGACGTGTCAGAACCAAACCTCTAATAACTAATAACTTAACGACGTGTTGGTGACGTTGTGACATGATTGATGACGCAGCGTTAAAAGACATTACCATTACATCATCATCTTCATCATCTTCACCTTCACCTTCATTATCATCATCATCACCATCAGGATCTGCAGGCCAGATCCAGGTCCAGATCCAGATCCAGATCCAGATCCAGATCCAGATCCAGGTGCTGATCCAGATGTTGGGGACTCGTGTGATTGAGACAATGTTTGTATTTTATAAAGAAAAACTAAAAGAGAAGGTTTGACTTTGAGGTAAATAAATGTTACTATGTTTCATTTCATAAACAAAGAAGAAAAACAGCTGAAGAATGAGTCGTGTTCGTCATGTGAACTGCAGCCACCAGGAGGCGCCACAGACACCGTCTCTCAGGTGTTTCAGTCTGTGACATCGTGATACTGGATCGGGTCTTTGTGAAGACCTGATCCAGACTAACATGATCCTCACACGACCATCTGACCTAATGTAACGTCTCATCAGACAAACAAACAAACAACACATGCTAACATACATTTATGCTAATGCTACGTAGCATTTAGCTAAAAAACAAAGTACAAACAAAGTAGAAGTATTGATACTACAGTAGAAGTACTGGTACTACAGTAGAAGTATTGATACTACAGTAGAAGTATTGATACTACAGTAGAAGTACTGATACTACAGTAGAAGTACTGGTACTACAGTAGAAGTACTGGTACTACAGTAGAAGTACTGATACTACAGTAGAAGTACTGACCGCTGGACTCTGATCCAGATGATGAACTGATGAAGAGGATCAGGCCTGAAGAGAAACAGAGATCATGTGATCAACCTTCTGTCAATAACTAATCAATCATCAATCATCAGCTGACGATCGTACCTGTGATCGGCAGCAGGACGGACACGACACACATTCTGCTTCTGGAAGAAACAGTCAGAAAATCAGTCGACAAGATGCTGACGACTGAAGCAGCCAGTCACTAAACCAGTCAGTAAACACTGAACCAGTCGCTAAACCAGTCAGTAAAAACTAAACCAGTCACTAAACCAGTCAGTAAACCAGACAGTAAACCAGTCAGTAAACACTAAACCAGTCACCAAACCAGTCAGTAAACCAGTCAGTGAAACAGTCAGTAAACCATTTTACCCACCAAGTCAGTTGGTAGAAACAGAATATACTGATGTAACAAACAACTAAACCAGTCAGCTCACTTAACAAACCAGTCAGTAAACTGGGTACCCAGTCAGACCACCACACAGAGGAGGGTAAACCAGTCAGTGAACCAGTCAGTAAACCATAACAGTCAACACACGACACAACACGTCAAAAAAAATCAGTCTGCAACGTGTCACAAACCAACTGACCAGCCGGTAAACTGGGTATCCAGTCAGAGAGGGTAAACCAGTCAGTAAACCAGTCAGTAAACCAATTTACACATAAAGTCTGTTGACTGAAGCTCTGTCAACTAGTCAACAACATATCAATGTAACAAACAACTAAACCAGTCAGCTCACGTCAACCAGTCAGTAAACTGGGTACCCAGTCAGACCACCACACAGAGGAGGGTAAACCAGTCAGTAAACCAGTCAGTCCACCAGTTTACACACAGTCAGTTGGTAGAAACAGAATATTTTGATGCAGTGTGAAAAACAGTCAGCAAAGAAGTAAACCAGTCAGCCAGGAGGAAAACCACTCACGCTGCGGTTAAACCAGGCAGTCAACAGTTAATGCACAACCAGTCAGTCAACCAGATACAGCTGATGGGTGAACCAGTCAGTAAACCAGTCAGTCAGTAAAGAGTTGGTTGACTGGTTCTGTTAACTCAGTAAAACAGCAGCAAAAACAAACCAAACAGTCAGTAAACTAATCCAGTCACTCAGGTGAAAACAGTAAAGTCAGTCTTACTGACTGTTTCTTCAGCAGGCGGTGGAGACGGTCACAGAGTATTTCCTGGAAGCAGCAGAGATGATGTCGAACGCCCGGTGAGAGAGAGGAGCAGCCCTTTAAATAAGCTCTGACTGACACACACACACACACACACACACACACACACACACACACACACACACACACACACACACACACACACACACACACACACACACACACACACACACACACACACACACACACACACACACACACACACACACACACACACACCTTACAGCTGTGACATCACAGCAGGGGGCGGGGCCTGTTCAGTGACAGGTCGACCTGAGGGAGAAGAGAAGCAGCAACTCGTTTCTCTTTTATAGAAGAAATGAAACATTAACCTGAGATCAGATCAATAACATGATGTGACATCATGAAGAAAAACAAGATGGAGGACGGTTTTTATTGATCAACACAAACAGAAAAATTTAACCCTTTAAAGTCACAGTACATGGTTAACAATGAAAGTAAATGGGGCAGTCAGACAAACGTATCTAAACTGTCATTTTTTAACCACTAATAAAGCTCAAAATATCACTTCACTTCAGCAGTAGCATGAATAGGGTCCCTACACATAAACTGAAGTACTGATAACTTAGTAAGTGAACCCAGAGTTTATTAAAAACACTGTTTTACAAGACTTACCCAACGTCTGGTTTTATAACAACTGGTGATGAAGGTTGTTCCACATCAGCAGATTCATCACTTTTATTTTCCTTGTCAAACAGTCTTTTTAATAAAAACCCTCTTCATTAGTTAACATCACATAGGTTTTCAGGTCATTCAGCTACTAGCTAGCAGCTACGGCTAATAGGAAACAATAACGTTAATATATGAGCTAGGTAGCTAATGTTTTTAGTCCTGACGCTGAAATTAAACCAGATAACACAACTATCAGCAACTTAGAGGTTTTAAAAGTCTGATGTCTTACCCAACGTCTTGTTTTCATAACAACTGGTGATGAAGAATGTTCCACATCAGCAGATTCATCATTTTACTGAACAACAGGAAAATGATGAATCTGCTGATCTGGAACACCCTTTATCACCATGTAAGCATATTAGCCAACATGACAACTTGCAGCCATTTATCTCTGTACACATGTTAATATTTGATGTTGTTAAGATCTTGAAAACATGTAACGGAAACAAAACATTGATGTTTATCACCTGAGACCAGACAGGCTAGCTGGTTAGCATGCTAACACACATAACATTAGCATGCTTTACAGAGATAGTTGTAATGTTAGCTAACATGCTAACGTGATACGTAGTGTAGCAGATTCATCGTTTTCCTGTTGTTCGGGAAAACGATGAATCTGCTGATCCGGAACACCCTTCATCACCATGTTAGCATGTTAGCTAACATGACAACTATCTCTGTATAGCATGCTAACATTGTGTGTGTTAGCATTTGACATCGTTATGATCCCATTGTTTCCATCCAACAACAAACCAAAGTAACAGTATCTTTTACAATAATATCTGGTGATGAAAGATGTTCCACATCAGCAGATTCATCACATTACAGCTCTATAAGAATACTTCAAAATAAAAGCCTTGACCCATTTATGTAGTATTTAATACTAAATACAAGGAACAACTGACCAACAGTGTTAATTAGCATGCTAACCAGCTAGCCCGCCTGGTCTCATGTGATAAACGTCAACGTTTTCAGCGTTTTTTCCCGTTAAATTCATCCTTTTTCACCTTTTTCTCCCCAGAAACGTTAAAACCTCTCACCTGTCCACAGGTTCAACCAACAAACCAGGCGGCTCAGGTCAGGAATTCATGTTGGCCAGCTCCCAGCATGCACCTGGTAAAATGAGAAGGGCGAAGAAAGCGTCTGAGGGAGGAATGTAAGAGGAGCGAAGCAGCAAACACTGACACTGACAGATGCAGATACAGATGTAAACATCTGGACACTTCACTGGTCAGGTGGAAAATTCTCTCGTTATTTGAGGTTTAGTTGTAATAAACTCGGCCTGTTTTTGGTTTTTCTGGGATTCGACTCACAAAAAGTTCTTTCTCTTTCTCTTCATGAAGTCTGTTTTGTGTCTCAGCTTCTCAGCAACACTAATGCTCTTTTCCATGTGATGGACTCAGTCAAAACAGTTCAGTTGCCAGACAGATGTTTAGGAGCCAATCAGCATCAGGAGCATAACGACGTGAGACGATTATTATTTCTGACCAGCATGATATCATCTGGGCTCATTTCTGTTTTTTTTTTTCTTTTGAGAGGAAGAGAACTTGTATTTTTTAAAATATATTTTTAAAAAGAAAAACAGTAGCTGTTGTACTTTTAAATCTTTCGCAAGAAAAATGGAGCAACTCTCTGTGGGCGGCGTCTTTCAAAGGATCCGGTCTACGAAGGTCGAACCATCGACCTTTAAAGTCACAGTACGTAGTAAACAATGAAAGTAAATGGGGCAGTCAGCCAAACGTATCTAAACTGTCATTTTTTAACCACTAATAAAGCTCAAAATATCACTTCACTTCAGCAGTAGCATGAATAGGGTCCCTACACATAAACTGAAGTACTGATAAGTTAGTAAGTGAACCCAGAGTTTATTAAAAACACTGTTTTACAAGACTTACCCAACGTCTGGTTTTATAACAACTGGTGATGAAGGTTGTTCCACATCAGCAGATTCATCATTTTCTTGTTGTTCAGTAAAAATGATGAATCTGCTGATGTGGAACATCCTTCATCAGCAGTTTATGTGTAGGGACCCTATTCATGCTACTGCTGAAGTGAAGTGATATTTTGAGCTTTATTAGTGGTTAAAAAATGACAGTTTAGATACGTTTGGCTGACTGCCCCATTTACTTTCATTGTTAACTATTTGGTTGTGAAAACCAAAGACGGTCAAACTGGATATTACTGCAACCAACATAACATATCCCTTCAGGGTTCTTCATATTTATCGTCGATAAATGAACCAACAGAAACAAACAACAGTCTGGAGGTTTGGTCTGAATTCACAACAATAACTCGAGAACAACGTGTGTCTTTATTTTTGATTAGTTTTGATTAGTTTGGATTCGGAACATGACAGGACGCTGTGAACCATGTGGGTTTAGAAAAGAACAAAAACCTCCGGTGGCGTAGAACAAACTAGACCCAGGAGATGGAAAAGTCAACATAGGAATAAAAGTGATCAGCTTCAGAGTTCGTTGCTTCAGAAGGAAAATTAATCAGGAGCAAATGTTGGAGGCAGACGACGGAGAACATTTAATAAAAAGGTTTAGTTGAAGTCTGGGTGTGGGACACAGAACAAACAGTAAAGGCCTGAACCTCCTGGATTCATCCAAATAACTTTCCTCCAGTTTAGAGACGCTGCTCTTTCACCTGAGACTGAGGCTCCAGCAGCAGACACCTGATCCATGTGTGTCACCGAGTCCTGGTGGAAAACAACCAGGTCTTTGTTGGAGCCTCCGTCCCACCAGGAGTTAGTGTCGGCGCGGTAACGCTGCACGTCGACACCATCACGACGCGGCCGTCGACCTGAAGCAGCTCGGTGTCGACCAATCAGACGCAGCGGCACAAAACGATCAACGTTTTTATTCGGGTCAAACTGCAGTTTGTCGGATCGAAGTTTGAAAAGCGTCTGGATGTGATGTGACGTCTGGAGTCTCCAGCAGGGGGCGACACGCAAACCCGCTGTTCACACAGAGCTGGTAGTTAATCATCAGCTGCTGTAGGAGGGATTTTATTTTGAAGGGTGAGAGCCCCGGCTAGCTGCTAGCTGTTAGCTGCTAGCTGCTAGCTGTTAGCTGTTAGCTGCTAGCTGCTAGCTGCTAGCTGGTAGCTGTTAGCTGTTAGCTGCTAGCTGCTAGCTGTTAGCTGTTAGCTGTTAGCTGTTAGCGGCTGTCAGGCCTCTCAGACTGTTGTTTTGTCTTATTTTGGAGGGTTTGGTTTGTTTGTGACGACGTGGAGACGACAGCTCAGAGTTGAAACGAGCAGTGACGTCGTCTCCAGTTTGTCGAAGCAGCTGCTTTTTGTTGAACCTGAAGGTGTGAGACAGTTTTTTTGGGTTAAACGTGAAACGTGGTGAGTTACGACAGTGTGACGACGTGAAATCAACGGGCGGACGACGCGTCTCTGGCTGCTGGTTTGACATGTGGACGCAGCGAAGACCAGAAACTATTTGTTTTCTTTTAGCTTGAAGCTGAACGAGTTTTCGGGTTAGAAAATAAAACGGTAACAAAGCTGATCCAGGACCAAGTCTCTGATCCAGGATCAGGTCCTGCTGAGCTGGACTTGTGTTGTGATGTGGGGAAAATGGTGCAAGAGGGAGAGAAAGCAACTGATTGGGTTGCAACGTCCATAAACACATGGACTAGCGCTGATACTGGCCTGACAAAGAAAGCTTTGCTTTGGACATTCCCAGTACAGATGGGAATACACATGCACTCTGAAAAACAATGAGATGTGTTATTGACTGAGGAAGAAGAAAAACTGTTGCAAACCATTCCTGATAAATTATGGTCTAAAGGACCAACTGATGTTGGATTGGTGAAAGGAGCCTTACCGGTAAAGATAAGGCCAAAAACTGAATATAGACCCTGTGTGAAACAATATCCTCTTAAAATGGATGCACAGGAAGGTATGAAACCAGTAATCGAAGACCTTATTAAAGCAGGGGTTATAATTAAATGTGAAGATTCTCCATGCAATACTCCAATCTTCCCAGTGAAGAAACAAGCACCATCCATAGGATGGAGCATGGTCCAAGATTTGCAAGCAGTAAACAATGCTGTTATACAAAGAGCCCCTTGTGTCCCTGATCCATATACTCTGTTGAATTCATTGAGACCAGACGCTAAAGTTTTCACTGTAGTAGACATCAGCGTTCTTTACGGTTCCAGTACATAAGAACAGTCAATTTTGGTTCGCGTTCACATTTGGGGGCAACGTTATACGTATACGTTATACGGCTAAATTCCAGCCTCCAGGCAATAGTCAAGTATCAATATATGTGGATGACGTTTTATTAGCCTCCCCTGATGAAGATACTTGCGAAAAAGATACTTTGGCACTTCTCAAGCACTTAGCAGAAGAAGGCCATAAAGCAAGTAAAAGTAAACTCCAACTGTGTAAAAGTCAGGTTAAATACTTAGGCCATAATTTAAGTGCGGGAGGAAGAACAATTGTAGAAGATAGAAAAACAGCAATTCTACAAGCGCCTAAGGCTAAAAGGACTAAAAAACAAATGATGTCATTTCTGGGGCTGACAAATTATTGCAGAAATTGGGTCCCGAACTACGCTGAAATAACAGCCCTTTAAATAGACTAATGTATGAAGAAAACATAAAAATGACGTCACCCCTAAAATGGACCGAGGAAGCTGAAAAAACTTTCTGTGAAATTAAACAAGTTTTGGTCTCCAGTGTTGCATTAGCGTTACCAGACTATAACAAACCCTTTGTGCAAATGGTAGATTGTAAAGGTCATTTCATGACCTCAGCAGCACGGAGATAAAATGAAACTGATTGCATACTTCTCTTCTAAACTACACAGTGTGGCATGTGCACTCCCCCATTGTGTCCGAGCAGTAATTGCAGCATCCACAGCAGTTGAAACTAGTGCAGCTTTTGTTTTGTTCCACCCATTAACACTCAGAGTGCCTCATGCTGTATCAGCACTGTATCAGCAACTATTTGTTGCAAACAAATATGACTTTCCTGTCTCCTGCAAGACATTTGTCATGCATGTCGACATTGCTTTTGCAACCTCATTTGACAACAGAAAGATGTACAACGCTAAATTCAGCTACGTTGATGCCATTACCAGGGGATGGAGCGAAGCACAGCCAAAAGTAGAATAGATCTCAAAGATCAACCGTTAGGAAAAGAACAAGTGTTATATGTAGACGGATCATCTAAAAAAGATGAACAAGGAAAAAGTCAAACAGGTTATGCTGTAGTGACACAAGACACAGTATTAAACAACAACAACCTTTAAGTAGCAAAAGCTCTATGCAAAGACGATATACCAAGATATGGTATCCCACAACGGAACGCATTTTGTAAATCAAATAGTAAAAAGAATAGGAGAAATGTTTCATATTGATCTATAAAATCATTGCGTGTACCACCCTCAAAGCACTGGGTTAGTGGAAAGAATGAATGGACCGATAAAAAATAGACTGAAAAAGTGTATAGAGGAGACTGGGAGACCGTGGACAAAATGTTTAGATCCAGTAAAACTATACATAAATATTACAAGCACAACAGGTCTAACTCCCTATGAGACTTTATTTGGACGACCATACAGATCACCCCGATTTAAAAATCAGTGGGAAACAGATGAGGAAACTAATTTAGCAGACAATATGAGAAAAATACTAGAAAAGCAGAGACGAGATTGCACTGACGATACTTCTTCTGTTCCTCAACAGGAAAACCAGGTAGTGAAACCAGGAGATTGGGTATTAATCGGAGCGTCAAGAGGAAACATTGGTTTTCCCCTAAATGGGAAGGACCACACCAAGTGTTACTGACAACACCCACAGCAGTAAAAACAGAAAGACCTACGTGGATCCATTTACCACATGGTAAAGAGTTATCTCAACTGAAGACTCCGATAGGGGAAGTGAACAAAAGCCTGATAATATGGTGGATCCAGACTAATAGACTGGTGAGACCCGAAAGTCAGTGAAGAATTTCTAAGCCACCAAACCAAGTAGAGGAGAGCTTTAGTCGACACGGCTTCAAAATGGATACAACATGTTGTTGGATGGTGACATTGGTGTTCATTTTCACCTTTCTACTGATATGGTACATGTGGGAACCTCAAGGGTTAACCAGGAAAAAAACTGCACCGGTAACCTTAAATATAACAAATGCAAATCAACAATCTCATGTCCGTACCAAAAGGCAAACAGAGGATTCTAAGTGTGGAAACGATAAACAAACCAAAAACACTGCGTTGGTGTTTTGCTCACCGAAGAATCAAACTTCAGTAATAATGATTCCGTACTCAGCACTAGTCCAGTCGTGGTGTACACTAATAAAAAACATACACAGGATAAACTACATCCACTACAATGTACAAAGATTAGGTAATTGGACCCAAAGCGGTTTTGAGGCCGTGCATGACCAGTTGGCAGCAACTTCCCTCATGGCTTTCCAAAGTAGAATGGCTATAGACATGCTGCTTGCTGAAAAAGGAGGTGTGTGCTATGTTCAGAGAACAATGTTGTACGTTCAACACCGCTTCAGATGGCAGCCTAACAAAGGCCATTGAAGGCTTGCGCACCCTCAATAGCAAGATGAAAGAGCATTCAGGTGTTGATACCACCATGAGGAATTCATGGATGGACGTGTTTGGGAAGTAGAGGCCATTGGTTTTATCAATATTAGTGTCTGTAGCCCTTTTAACCTTGTGTTGTTGTTTTCCTTGTCTGCGTTCTCTTATTAATCGTCTAATCGCAGTTGCGATTAGACGATTAGACGAACTGCAACTGAGTGTAAATATGTTTGTGCTCATAGAAATGATCTTACAGCTGAAAATCTAACTGGAAGTGGATGATTACAAGTGATGTAAGAATTTGAGCAAATATATGATAAACAGGGGGGAAATGTTGGAAAAATGTGTATAAGTTATCCTACATTTGCTTTGTGCTTTTCTAACATGTCTGTGCTCGAGTTCATTTTAAGGTCAGAACAGGATCTGAACTCGCTTTGCAGAAGAAGGTGGTTGAGCAACTGCCAAGAGAAAGGAGATGTGGTTTTCGAAAGCGACGGATGTCTGGCAAAATAAGCGTGAAATATGTCTATATATGGATTAAAGTTTTGTGAATATCATATGTGTGATGTTGTTGCTGCTGCTTCACCCCCACATCCTTTAGAGCAGCAACAACCATGTAACTAGGGACCACCCTAAGGAAAGAAACAAGAAGGGTTCGGCAGAGTGCGCTCAGAACGGGTTGGAGACTGTAACTGAATGTATCTCTGTCCGTTCTCCTCGCGAGTATTTTCTCTAACCAGTTGTGTGCTTCTGTTTTTGTAGATACTAATGTTTAAGGTTGTTTAAACCTGACAACTTGAGGCCTGAGATGAGTCAGGATAGTTCAGAAACACAACGTTGATGTGTTTTCCAGAACAAGTTGGACAAAGATGAAGATTCAGATGAAGCTGTAGATGAAGCTGAAGATGAAGATGAAGTTGAAGATGAAGAAGTTGAAGATGAAGAAGTTGAAGATGAAGCTGAAGATGAAGCTGAAGATGAAGAAGTTGAAGCTGAAGATGAAGAAGTTGAAGATGAAGCTGAAGATGAAGAAGTTGAAGCTGAAGAAGTTGAAGCTGAAGAAGTTGAAGATGAAGCTGAAGATGAAGAAGTTGAAGATGAAGCTGAAGATGAAGGCGTCTCTGACCCTGAGAAAAGCCGGCGTTTGATCCCGTGCGGATGCTGAGCGGTTGTGAGCTGCGCCGTCGTCGTTAGCGACGTTAATCCACAACGTTCATCGGGCGGAATAAGAACATTAGTTCAACACATTGGACCTGAACCTCTCAGAGCAGCTGACGGTCACGAGGCGACCTCGGATGACTGAGCTGTCAGTGTGTGTGTGTGTGTGTGTGTGGTCACGTACCTCAGCGGCCGATCAGAACGGATGGATCCTCATCAACTGGACGTCGATGATGTCATAGTGATGTAACACTGAAACCTGGAGGACGTAACGAGCGTGAGAAGACGTTTATTTAAAAAGATCAACAAGTTTTAATGTCACAATTAAAGGAAGTTGAACATTTAGTTTAGTTTTAAAATATAAAGTTGGTTCTGATCAAACTACAAACCACACGTCTTCTTCCATCGTCCACGGAGACCAAGAGAAATCGTTGCAAAACGAAACGAAACAAAACAAAAAGTAACAGACGTTGACAAGCATGTGTTGTTTTCTCTCAGTTGGAGGAAAGTGTTGATGTTAAAATGAAGGTCAACGAGTCTTTAACAGGTCAGAAAAAAAAAAAAACATTTGACAAAACTGATCCAGGACCAGGTC
Organism: Polydactylus sextarius; assembly: GCA_016801845.1. Taxonomy (NCBI): domain Eukaryota; kingdom Metazoa; phylum Chordata; class Actinopteri; family Polynemidae; genus Polydactylus; species Polydactylus sextarius. The sequence continues at coordinate 12,324,543 of CM028931.1, forward strand.
TCTGATCCAGGACCAGGTCCTGCTGAGCTGGACTCGAGTCCTGAGATGAGTCAGAAACATCTGCATGTCGCACTTTAGTTCAGAAACACGTTGATGTGTTTTCCAGAACGAGTTGGCAAAACAAAATGTAACAAAACTAAACTAAACAAAAAGAAATAAAATGTAACAATGTGTGAACAGACACCGGTGCTGCAGCGCCTCCTGTTGGTGGAGAGGAAGACGCAGCAGTGTGTGTGTGTGTGTGTGTGTGTGTGTGTGTGTGTGTGTGAATAAAGAGTGAAGCCTCCGTGAGCTCAGATCAGTTTAGTTTATTAGTGATGAGAGAAAGAAAACACCAGAGAAAATGTACAGAGAGTTTATAGAAAACACAGTGGAATCAAGAGAAGGAAGCAGAGTCGAGGTCGTCGTCATCGTCGTCACGGTTACCATCACGGTCGTCACGGTCACTTCTGTCCGAGCTGAGAGAGCTGCAGAGACACAACTTGTTACTACGACTGAACCCGGACTCGTGGCGCGTCAGCGTGTAGCCGGCGGCCGCTCACCTGCTTGATGAACTGAGCGGCGTTGAAGAGTTCGCTGCAGCCGTAAACCACCTTCTTCCCCTGTTTGGACTGAACACACACAACACGTCAGGCTTCTGGAAACTTTCATCAAAACGTCTCAAACCAGAAACTGGTTGAGGAGTCGATGGAGAAGAAGACGTGGATCTGGTACCTTGGCGTAGTCCACCAGGTTCTGGTACTCGATGTAGTTTCCTCCTCCGACCACAAACACGATGGCCTGAAACACACGAGACCGACGGGTCAGGACGTCGCTGGTTTGGTTAGAGCGTGAGCGGTTCGGGTTGAAGGGAGGAAGGAGTTAATGTGCCTCGGCAGCAGCATCTCCAGCTCCTCCTGCTCCTGTTTGTCCTGGAAACAAGTGCAACTGACTCTAATCAATCAAAGTGAGCTCCAGACTAACGTTACTCACCTCCTGAAACGGGTTCTTGTTCCTGGGAATGGAGCTGAGGAGGAGGAGAGACCAGTTTAATGACACGTTCCTCAGCTTTAACACGAGTCAACAACAAACCGAGACAGACGGGGGTGTTGAACGCTCCTCTGGTGAAACGATGTCGTACCTCTCACTGCCTCGAAGCATCTTAGGGTCAAAGTAGCGATAGTCGTCTGTTTCCTGGAAGAAAAACACGTCTGTCAGAGGAGCAGCAGGTAGAGGACGACGATCTAGGCCACACACACACACACACACACACACACACACACACACACACACACACACACACACACACACACACACACACACACACACACACACACACACACACACACACACACACACACACACACACACACACACACACACACACACACACACACACACACACACACACACAGGACAATGTGATCGAGGCAAAATCTTCTGTTTCTTTCATCGTGACTCCTCAACACACAACAACATCTTTGTTGGTCGTCTGAAACTCCAGACGCTGAGAAACCTGGTGTGTGTGTGTGTGTGTGTGTGTGTGTGTGTGAGTGTGTGTGTGTGTGTGTGAGTGTGTGTGTGTGTGTAAACTCACAGGATGTGACTTCATCTCCATCAGGTTGTCCAGGATCCTGGTAACCGGCAGGTTCTGGAGACAAACGATGTAAATTAAATCAATACGTTTTTTTTTTTTTTATTTAAAGATGGCCGCCGCCGCCATCTTTGCTCCGCCTCCAGACCAATGAGGATTAACTCTCAGCTGTCAATCATAACGTCTGATGCGGGATCTGCTAACAGGGGGCGGGGCTTAAGAGCAGTCACATGACACTTTTTTAAGTTAGCTGTTAGCTCCTATGTGTTAGCTGTTAGCGCCTATGTGTTAACTGTTAGCTACTAGCTGTTGACTAGGCTGTAGGATGGAGAACGTCACATTTTAACAAAATAAATCAAATAAACTCACATGTTGCTTCAGCACCAGGTTCTTTACTCCTTCCATCACAAACTGAGAACCAGTGTTCATCACTCTGGAGAAGAGTCTGAGGAGGAAGAGGAGGTCAGGGTTAGACTGGTAGTTTCATCCTCAGTAATCAACGTTCTGTCACGTTTCAGTTATTTAATGTGGAGCAGCGGTTCAGTGAACGTGGCGCCTCCTGCTGGACGACCACAAACATCAACCGTGTGACCTCCTCAGCGCCTCCTGCTGGACGCTCGGCTCACGCAGGATGTGAAATAAAAAAATAAAACTGGTGAAAGTTGAGGAGTTTTCAGACGTTTCGTTGTCGATTTTAGTTACAAAAACCTAAAATCACAACTTTATTGTGAAAATATTGGGACTTTTATTGTGGAAATTTCCTCAGTTCACCTGCTGCTGCTTGAAAAAACGTCTCCTTCATTAGCTGGTATTAAGAGTTAAACCGTTTAAAGAAGCAGCAGCTAAATATAGACGCTGGAATTGGTGAAAAATGCAGCCGATCATTAAAAAGAGATTAGAACAGAGATTTATCTGCTCCATTATTTTCCACAGTGACATCAGCTCCTCCTGGAAGCTGCAGCTCCTCCTGGACGCTCCAGCTCCTCCTGGACGCTCCAGCTCCTCCTGGACGCTCCAGCTCCTCCTGGACGCTGCAGCTCCTCCTGGACGCTCCAGCTCCTCCTGGACGCTGCAGCTCCTCCTGGACGCTGCAGCTCCTCCTGGACGCTGCAGCTCCTCCTGGACGCTCCAGCTCCAGCTCCTCCTGGACGCTCCAGCTCCTCCTGGACGCTTCAGCTCCTCCTGGACGCTGCAGCTCCTCCTGGACGCTTCAGCTCCTCCTGGACGCTTCAGCTCCTCCTGGATGCTCCAGCTCCAGCTCCTCCTGGACGCTCCAGCTCCAGCTCCTCCTGGACGCTGCAGCTCCTCCTGGGCAGCTCCAGCTCCTCCTGGACGCTCCAGCTCCAGCTCCTCCTGGACGCTCCAGCTCCAGCTCCTCCTGGACGCTGCAGCTCCTCCTGGACGCTGCAGCTCCAGCTCCTCCTGGACGCTGTAGAGTGTTTGTTCAGGCGAGCTTCCCACCGGTTGATGAACAGTGAGACGAGCAGGACGAGGTGGTTTTATTTATGGAGCTGAGGAGTTTTCCTGAAGTCGTCGTATTTCCACTCTAACGTGGTTTAGTCGCTTCCACCAAACACAAAACGTATCTGACGGTTTCTCAAAAGGTGAAAGACACAAGGCGCCGTCGTTGACTCACCCCATCGGTTTGACTCCACTGTTGCCGTAGTTAGCCGGGGTGGCGGCCATCTTGGTGAAGGCCCTGGTAAAAACAAACAGACGACAGATTTAAAACAGAAGCGGTGAAACACACGTGAATCACACCAGCGTGACGGACGTCAGACTCACTTCCACTGTTTGATGTAGTTGAGAGGTGAAAGGTCACAGCCGGCGTCCAGCAGAGCCTTTTTATACTGCTCCAAGTCAGACTGTTGACAACACACAGTTACTTAGTTATATTCATTTTGTTACATTTTGTTACATTTTGTTCATTACATTTTCTTATGTTTTGTTATGTTTTGTAACATTTTGTTTCAGTTTGTTACATTTCACGAGCCTCGTCTCAGTGGCCGATGTCAGAAGACACATGTGGTTTGTTTGTATCAGAGAGTTTGATCAGAGAGTAAAGAAAGTTTCATCTTGTGTTCAGATTATTTAACGTCATGAAACACTTCACCTCTGTTTCTACTGAATTAAACCTTCGTATCGTGGATCTTGAACTCAGCTCTTCGTCGGCAGCAGTGACGTAGAGTTTGGCTGCTGCCGTTTCGAACCCAGGAGACGCCGGCGTATATGAACGGCACGACTAAAACGTTCCACTAGATCCTTTTTCCCACTGACAGCGTTGAAAATGAGGTTGTGTGTGTTGATACAGTTTCCTCTTCGCCGAGCTCCTGACTGGCAGCTCAGCGGGAGCCGACGATGGATTATGCAACTGCAGAGCCGCGCAAGACTGTGAGCGCCTGTGTGGTTTGTTTTTTTTTTTTGAAGAATTAAAATCTCACCACATCAGTCAGAAACTGGAGCAGCGCTCTGGAGACTCTGCAGCAGATGGAGGGAGGGAGGACAGGGTGAGGGGGGTCTGAGAGAGACAGATCAAAGGAGACGGAGACAAAAAGAAACTGAGAAGAGGCCAAGAGCCGGTCACACGGGGAGAGGACGACCAGAGACGACAGGAAGACGGGGGTGATCCCGGGGCGACCGAGCTCTCAGGTGGAGGAAGATGAAAAGACGGTTGAAGCCACCGTCAGGAAACGATGAGCGGAGGACGAACACAAGACGCTGGGAACCACAGGCCGCCTGAAGTCCACTAGAGGTCTGGTGGATCCATATCATCATATTTAAAATAAAAACCTCCGACACATCTGTGTTACTGTTTCCACCTCCTACTGCTCCTTCACAAACATTCAATCAACGCTAGTAGCCTAGCGCCAGACGGGTCACTGTGACATGCTAGTAGCCTAGCGCCAGACGGGTCACGGTGACATGCTAGCAGCCTAGCGCCAGACGGGTCACCGTGACATGCTAGTAGCCTAGCGCCAGACGGGTCACCGTGACATGCTAGTAGCCTAGCGCCAGACGGGTCACGGTGACATGCTAGTAGCCTAGCGCCAGACGGGTCACGGTGACATGCTAGTAGCCTAGCGCCAGACGGGTCACGGTGACATGCTAGCAGCCTAGCGCCAGACGGGTCACTGTGACATGCTAGCAGCCTAGCGCCAGACGGGTCACTGTGACATGCTAGTAGCCTAGCGTCAGACGGGTCACGGTGACATGCTAGTAGCCTAGCGCCAGACGGGTCACTGTGACATGCTAGTAGCCTAGCGCCAGACGGGTCACTCTAACATGCTAGCAGCCTAGCGTCAGACGGGTCACTCTAACATGCTAGCAGCCTAGCGTCAGACGGGTCACTCTAACATGCTAGCAGCCTAGCGTCAGACGGGTCACTCTAACATGCTAGCAGCCTAGCGTCAGACGGGTCACTCTAACATGCTAGCAGCCTAGCGTCAGACGGGTCACTCTAACATGCTAGCAGCCTAGCGCCAAAACGTCAGGAAACAAGGACCAACGTGTCCGGGACCTGAAGAAGAAGCAGCAGGACGTTGACCCGTGTTAACGTGTCAACGTGTCAGACACCTGCTCACCAGCTCTGACCAGTTGTTTTCCACTAAAACTGAGCTAGAACAGAAAGTAGGTCACATGATAGTAGGAATGTAAACAGGAAGTTCTCCATGGTCATTCATCCTTCTCTCTACTTCCTGGATGGTGGAGCCACAAAGTCTTTTAGGGAGGTAGCTCACCTGTTAGCTTCAGTTAGCTAATGGCTGCTAACGTTACGTTGTATGTAGTAGTCGTGACAGTAGGACGTCACCGTTAACTGTAGTTAAAGCCTATAGTGAGGGGGCGGGGCTTAGACACAGGTAGTTTAGGCAACTTCTGGTCTCATAAGATACTGAAGTCGTCACCAGAATCAGGACGATCCTAAAAGCCGGTGGTAAGGAGTCGACTAAAAGCTTCAGCATTTAAAGAGACTTTGACGTGTTTGGTTATGACGGATGTCAAGTTTAGATCCAAATCAAAGCGTTGCCTCTGGCTTCAGCTGAACAGCTGAAAGTCTTTACAGTCTGGACGGCTCCTTCAGATCTGACTAACTGTGTTTGATCGATCACCTTTAAACAAAGATCAGCAGAATTGAGCGCTGGTGTCGACAGAGTCTTTCCCGTTTGACACCCAAGAACTTGAACCCGTGTCCATGAACGTCTCTGTCCAACACCGACGCCACTGACACCAGGTAACAGCAGGAACAGGTTGTTCTAAGGAAAGATTTGACAGCACCTCTGATGAAGGTCACGACTCAACGAGATGCTCTGTTCTGCTGATGTTCACTGAATGAATATCTGAAGCAGACTCAGACACCGACCCAATGACCCCACAATCTAACAACCCGATGACCCAACGACCCGATGATCTAATGATCCAACAACCAAATGATCCAACGATTCAACAACCTAACGATCCAACTACCCAATGATGGGATGACCTGTTGATCCAACGACTAAATGACCCAAAGGTCCAATGACTCATCGACTAAAAGACCCAATGATCCAATGACCAGATGACCCAACGACCAGATGACCCAACGACCCAACGACCCAATGACCCAACAACTAAATGACCCAATGACCAGCTTCTTCTGAAGGTCTGTGAGTGAGAGGTCTTCAGCTGTGTTCTCAGAAACCTGTGGACCTCCTGGTGCATCAGGTCTTCAACCGCAAACTCAAACTAATAACATTCACAGTTACTGTCATTTCATAAATGAATGAGAGTCGTTTCTCTGCCAAACTAAACCCAGTCCAGCTGTGTTCATTTCACAGTGACTCTAACCAGGTCTCTGTTTTCCGAGAGGAACTTGGCCCGTTGACTCCATCATCTTTGTTCGATCACCGGCTCAGAACGAAGTCACGACTACGGCAGGGCCAAGAAGATGCTTCTCATAAAGCTCATCCAGAACGTGGCTATTGATCAGAATAATGTGGTTTTGAGGACATGAGGGCGCAACTGATTCAAAACCATCTGTCGAAACCATTTCTACCGCTGACTGCCAATCCACAGCCGGTGATGTAAACCTCCCCTGTGCTGGTTTAGAGTGAGTGTCGGTGAAGAGGCCTGGCCGCGGCGAGGGGGCGAAGCTGACGACTGTCATGTGAGACGTCGAGTGAACTTTTGTTTGGTTAAATTCATCCAGCGACTCAACGCTCGAGAGGAATTTCTGCCATCACAGAAATAAACACGAGACACCTACGAAGATCTGAAGAACAGGTTTTTATCAAAGTAATCAGTAGTTCAAACACCTTCAACCACATGAAGGTAAAAACCAAGGTGAACAAACCTAAAGACTTTAGATACGAGGTAAAAACAGACGACGTCCTCCAAGATTTATGGACGTTTATTTACCTTTTGTTCTCCGTTTTCTTTCACTGTCAAAACAAACTATCAAGTCCACGTCTTTATGGTTTGTTTCTCCAAGATCTTGTTTAGTTTTATTTGTTTGCTTTTGAACGATTTCAGTATTTTTGCTGTCTTCATCGTGAGCTGGTCAGTTTCAGGATCAGGTCTCAGCCGGTTCTCGCAGGTCCAGGTGGTTGGACCTCGCTCCAACTCATTTATAGCTGCTTGTATCTGTGATGTGGCTCCTCGGTTTCTTCCCAGACCTCATGACCACAGGTGGACTGGTAAACCTCTTCACCTCAAGGGTCCAACGGTGCGGCGCCTACGTTCCTGGTGACCAGACAACAACACAGACGTGGCTGAAACACAACGTCCTGACCTCAGCCTGACGGTGACAGTGTTCGAAGGTCTGTTGGGTTCAACAGAAAGTTTCTTCAGAGAAGAATAAGAGCTCTGTTGTGATGTGGTTTTCATTTCCCGGCCGTCAGATCCTCCACGTTCCCCGTGTCCTTGTTTTGTTCTTTGAAGTAAACAGCGAACCACAGAGAGATCAGAGAGAGATCCAGATCCCCCAGAGTTACGTTCTTCTTCTTTAGTGTGAGGTTTTATTTTGACAGAATTTAACCACAAACCCTCACGTCACCATCTCACCACCGACTAATCTCTAATACATCCCATAAAATACTCGCTATTCCCATTTAACACAAACACCTCCTGCTGCCAGCTCAGTGCAACCAGAGACCGTCTCATTTTAAAAACAAGACGTTTTTCACTGAAACACATAAAGTTAATGTTGTTCTGGGTTTGATTTTATCACCGTCTCTGAACGATGCAGCGAGAGCAAACGTTGTCTAAACGTTCACAAAGTTCAGCCAAGGTTGAGGTCTCCGAGTTAGCTAAGTTAGCTTAAGTTGTAGCTACGGTAACAAAGTTAGCTAAGTTGTAGCTACGGTAACAAAGTTAGCCAAGTTAGCTATAACACGCCCTGTTCAGGACAGAGCGGACGCTACAACTCGGGCCACCGCTAGCTGGTTAGCATGATAACTTCAGCAGGAAGTTGACAGCGCCTCCTGCCGTGCAGGAATGTTTGATGCTGATGCTAATGCTAATGCTAGCTGTGTAGAAACAGTAACTGACATTTAGCGCCTTTCAAAGTAAGAAATGACTACTTCGAACTTCTTGATTTCAATCAGTGCTGACGGTCTTGGTGGTCCTCGTCGAACCAGATTTCGGTGATTTCGGTGGTCCGCATCCATCAGAGCGGCGGTTTGGATGTGTTGGACGGTGTTTGGCGACTAAAAAGTTGCAGCGGAGTAATTGTGAAATAAAAACACGTTCTTCTGACATGGAAAACATTTGGATATTGGCAGCGAGGAGCTGGTTTCTCAAAGAGCCAGTCTCTACTCATGGATATTATTAGTTACACTTAGTTTGTTGTCAATGGCCTTGTTGTTAGGGCTGCACAGTGAAGACAATAAACAACTGATCCTGAAATTCTCTTGTTGAATATTCCAACTGTGATGATTCACACAACATCAGCTTTTTCCACATAAATTTTCAGCAAAATCAAAAGCTCTGACTCGTTCAAAGATTTGTTAAAAACGACAGCGCCCAAGACTCGTTCCAAAACGCTTCGAGGAAGAACAAAGACGTGTTACACAACCAACAGAGAGCGACGCGTGTCCGTTTGTTTCTGTAGACGTCGTGGAGGTGGAAAACAACATGGACACCAACACGTCCAAGACTGGGTTTTTAGGAGAAAATGTCATCGCTGTCGCCCGTCGACGTGAAGAACAACACTGAGGATTCTGGGTAAGACTCGTCAAAACGAGACGTGAAGCTAGAAGTAGCTACGTTAGCTAAGGTAACATATTAACACACGTGTCAAAAAACAGTTGCAAAAAGGAAGCTGAGGTTGCTAATTAAGCAAAGTCAACTAATGTGGACGAGTTAGCTAAATTAGCTAAGTTAGCTCAGGTGCTTAAATGAGTGAAGGAAGCTGAAGTTACTAATTTAGCTTAAATAGCAAAATTACCCAACTTGACAAAGTTAGCTAAATTTAGCTGAGGGGGTTAAATGAGCTAATTTAGCATCAGTATCTAGTACCTGGTCGTCTCCGTCCCAGGTGGAGACTAGCCTGTCCCACATATCCCATGATTCATAGCGGCAGCAACACCTCTGGCCCCGTGTTTTCTTACCTCTGAAGGAGCCTGAGCAGCTGTGATGTAGAAGATGAGGAACAGCCTCATTTTATCTTCTGGAGTCCCGGCTGAAAAATGAAAAAACATTCTGTCTGAAATACCAGCACATTCCTGCTTTTATTTTGATAGAGCATCCACTTCCTGCTGTGACCAGTGTGTGTTTGTGTGTGTGTGTATGTGTGTGTGTGTGTGTGTTGGTACCGTCGGGGTCACTGATGATGTCCAGCAGCGACTTGTCTAAAGTCGACTTGCTCATCAGTTTCTCTTCATATTCAAAGTAAACGTCCAGTTTACGACTCTGAAAACACAAACAGCAGCAACTATTGATCAGATCAATATCTATTTATGTTGTTTAATGTCCCAGGATCACGTCTGGTTAGCATGTTAGCATCAGAGATGAAACGGATGATTTTCAGTTGTGGATTAATTCAAAAAGTTTGTGATTTTTTTATTGTTAGAAAAAGTATAATGTGCTAAACACATCAACTAGCTGCTACTACGGCGTTGTGCTAAGCTAGGTTAGCTTTCCTGTGAGACTGTCAGATCCAGTTTTAGTTAGTTTGTTATTTAGTTTTTGTTTTTATTTCTGTTTTAATGGTTAATGTTGTTAGTTGGGATTAGCTTCACTTAGCTAATCAGAGCAGCCTTAGCTTCAGTTAGCTAATCAGCACTAGCTTCACTTGACTAATCAGTGCTAACATTAGCTTTTCTTAGCTAATCAGCGCTAGCCGTAGCTTCACTCAGACAATCAGAGCTAGAGTTATAACCTCTTAGATAATCAGAGTTAACCATATCTTATATTTATTGTTGTTTTTATTTCCGTGTCATCTTTTCTACATTCTGTGGTCACATAATGTCGTCCAGATGATAAACCTGTTTAATTCAGACGACGACACGGCGCCACCTTCCTCGTACCTTGATGTGGTCGAGCACGGCCGTGGCCACGTTGGTGTGGAGGTCGATCAGACGTTTCTTCTCCAGCAGCTCGGGCAAAGAGCTGCAGGAAACACACACATACACACACACAGAATAAAAAAAGAGAAGAAGAAGAAGAAAGCACCTGAATGACCGGAGCTGGAACGTTGTCCAACGTTTGACTGTTTCACCCAAAAACAACACGTTCATCACAGTTTGATGTGAGCGAGCGTCGCTAACATGGTTTCATGGTTACAAATAAAAAAAAAACAACAACAAGGGAGTCTTAAAGGTGGAAAAGAGAAATCTAATCAGATGTTCCCTGGCTCAGGAACATTTGAGCTTTCATGGAAATTCAGTGTTTTTAAACGTTATTTAGAAAACAGATTCTAGGAAACTACGAGTTTAAAGAAAACTGCCAATTCTTTATATAAAATATAAACAGTGTGAGCCTTCATTTCATTTCTTGGAACCAAAAATATTAAAAAATACACGTGTCAGGAGTAATTTCCTTCAGTCTGCTGTGTCATTAATCTTTAGCGGAGACACCTGCTGGTCAGTCCAGTTCATGTCCAGTACCTGACGGCGGAGGTGAGTTTGGCCGTGTTGTCCGACAACATGCTGATGGCTCCTTCGTCCTCTCCCTCTAAACCCTGAACACACACGTTACAACGTTATGTCGTGTGACAGATGTTAACTCGTGTTAGTGTTAGTGTGTGTGTCTCACCATGATGCTCTTCAGTCGTTTGACCTCGTCCTCCTGAGCTCTGTAGGTGTCCAGCTCCTCCTGGACCGACTCGGCCACTTCAGGGAACGGACTGAAACACACGCTCACGTTAGCTTCACTAGATAACCACAGCTAACGTTAGCTTCACTAAGATAACCACAGCTAACGTTAGCATCACTAAGATGACCACAGCTAACGTTAGCTTCACTAGATAACCACAGCTAACGTTAGCTTCACTAAGATAACCACAGCTAACGTTAGCATCACTAAGATGACCACAGCTAACGTTAGCTTCACTAAGATAATCACAGCTAACGTTAGCTTTACTAGATAACCACAGCTAATGTTAGCTTCACTAGATAACCACAGCTAACGTTAGCTTCACTTAGGGCTAACGTTAGCTTCACTAAGATAATCACAGCTAACGTTAGCTTCACTAGATAACCACAACTAACGTTAGCTTCACTAAGATAATCACAGCTAACGTTAGCTTCACTAGATAACCACAGCTAATGTTAGCTTCACTAGATAACCACAGCTAACGTTAGCTTCACTTAGAGCTAACGTTAGCTTCACTAAGATGACCACAGCTAACGTTAGCTTCACTAAGATAATCACAGCTAACGTTAGCTTCACTAAGATGACCACAGCTAACGTTAGCTTCAATAAATAATCACAGCTAACGTTAGCTTCACTAAGATGACCACAGCTAACGTTAGCTTCACTAAGATAATCACAGCTAACGTTAGCTTTACTAGATAACCACAGCTAATGTTAGCTTCACTAGATAACCACAGCTAACGTTAGCTTCACTTAGGGCTAACGTTAGCTTCACTAAGATAACCACAGCTAACGTTAGCTTCACTAAATAATCACAGCTAACGTTAGCTTCACTAGATAACCACAGCTAACGTTAGCTTCACTTAGGGCTAACGTTAGCTTCACTAAGATAACCACAGCTAACGTTAGCTTCACTAAATAATCACAGCTAAAGTTAGCTTCACTAGATAACCACAGCTAACGTTAGCTTCACTTAGGGCTAACGTTAGCTTCACTAAGATAACCACAGCTAACGTTAGCTTCACTAAATAATCACAGCTAACGTTAGCTTCACTAGATAACCACAGCTAACGTTAGCTTCACTTAGGGCTAACTTTAGCTTCACTAAGATAACCACAGCTAACGTTAGCTTCACTAGATAACCACTACTAACGTAAGCTTCACTAGATAATAACAGCTAATGTTAGCTTCACTAGATAACCACAACTAACGTTAGCTTCACTAAGAGCTAACGTTAGCTTCACTAGATAATCACAACTAACGTTAGCTTCACTAATGTTAGCTTCATAGAATCAGCTTCAAGGGCTAACGTTAGCTTCACTAAGATAATCACAGCTAACGTTAGCTTCACTAGATAATAACAGCTAACGTTAGCTTCACTAGATAACCACAGCTAACGTTAGCTTCACTAAGAGCTAACGTTAGCTTCACTAGATAATCACAACTAACGTTAGCTTCACTAGATAATAACAGCTAATGTTAGCTTCACGAGATAATCACAGCTAACGTTAGCTTCACTAGATAATCACAGCTAATGTTGGCTTAACTAAAATGAAAACAAATAATGTTAGCTCCACTAGATAGTTACAGCTAACGTTAGCTTCACTTCGAGCTATCTTACTTCGATAATCACAACTAATGTTAGCTTCACTCGATAATCACAGGTAATGTTAGCTTCACTTGGCTAACCACAGCTAACGTTAGCTTTACTGAGCTAACCACAGCTAACGTTAGCTTCACTAAGATAATCACATCTAACGTTAGCTTCACTTAGAGCTAACATTAGCTTTACTTAGAGCTCACGTTAGCTTCATAGATAATCACAGCTAACATTAGCTTCACTAACATAATCACAGCTAACGTTAGCTTCACTTAGAGCTAATGTTAGCTTCACTAAGATGAAAACAAATAATGTTAGCTCCACTAGATAGTTACAGCTATCGTTAGCTTCACTTCAAGCCATCTTACTTCGATAATCACAACTAATTACTACGATTATCACAGCTAACCCTAGCTTCACTGAGCTAACCACAGCTAATGTTAGCTTCAGTTAAATGATCACAGGTTCAATTTGATGCTTTAGTATTTAAAGTATCAAATTGGTTATTTAACTATATCAGCTAACTTAGCTAATGTAGCTACCTTAGCTAACTTTGTGTTTTAAGTGATAACTACTTAAGTAAGTGACGTTAGCTAGCTTGGTTAATTCAGACACCTTCGGTTATTTAGTTATTTTAGCTAACGTTACTGCTTTAGCAAACTTACCCAATTACCTAATAACGTTAGCTTCATCCGGCTAACGCTAGCACAGCTAATGGATAGTTCAGATCATCAAAGTGTCTCACCTTCCCTTGTGCTTCTGCCAGAACTTGTCGGCCGCCGTCAGGTCGTAGGTCTTCCTGCTCTTCTTCTTCGGTCTGGCGCCGGCAGGTGATGGCTCCGCCCCCGCGCCCTCCTCCATCATCACCCTGTTCAGATGGAAGTCCTGAGGGAGACGAACCAACAAAAAAACAAACCTTCAACTCCGTCGCTGAATAGTTTTGTGTAGCCACGTCATCATTGGGCCGTAGTGAATCTGAGACACTTAATGAATATAAAGCCGCTGTGTTTGATGGCACATCACTGTTAATTACATCACGGTGGAACCTGACGGGGCCGCGTCCTGGACCACAAACCCACAGCGGATCATAATATCACCGTCGCCGTGGTAACGGCGCAGGAAGGAGACGGTAGATTTAGAGCCGAGTCCCGGTCTCCCGCTGGGACACTGACATGTTTATAGGAAAGAGACGCTGGAGGAGACGCTGCCATGTGGACCAGACCAGGACTACAACAGAAACCAGATCAGAGTCTGGGCCCCGGGACCTGGACCACTCAGCTCAAAACAACACGGGGCTTATTAAAAGAAAATCTAAAAAAAACAAATCAACGTCCGAAATATTCCTAAAACACAGCGACGTTCGACTTCATTTTCCATCAATAAACGATACGATAGTGATTAGATGTGATTCAGGGTCCTGAGATCAATATGAGAAGGTCACGATCAATTCATATCAACTCACAACAAAACAACTCAAATATGATTCATTTCTGGATATGAGTGAAAACCAGGGTCTCTAAATGGTTAATGCTAATGTTAGCATCAACTTTATTCCTGCTATTTTGCTAAAATGCTAATATTAGCTTTAAGTTGGATCCCGGTTTCTTCTAAAATGCTAAGGTTAGCATAAACATTGTTCCAGCTGTTTTGCTAGAATGCTAATGTTAGCATGAACTTGGATCCTGTTTTTTTTTTTGTGCTAAAATGCTAATGTTAGCTAGTTCTAAACATATAATGCTACTGTTAGCATCAGGTTGGATTCCACTAAAAAAACAATGCTAGCTAGCTACAAACAAGCTAATGATGGTTATTACTGGTTTTTCTGCTTCTTAAATATTAATGTTAGCATGTTAGCATTAGCAATGACAACCAGTCTATAGTTTCTAATGAAAGAATCAAACTAGAGGAGCTTGGTGACACAGATGTGTCACAAAATTTATTCTAACTGTGACGAAACGGATCTGTGTTTTCACTTTGGATCAATAATCAAATAATTGACGGATGATTCTGGACCAATCAGCACCGGTGTCAGTCAGAGTCTCTGTGGTGAACTATGACACGTGTCAGATTTAGTTTTCCACATCATCATGTCTTTAAATCCTGATCACAAATAATCACCACGGTGTTTTAACGTCGTCAAGGCTCAAATCTTCCACACGGAGAGAGTTGGGGTTCGTCCTGAAGGATGAAAGAGACTAAATGATGAGAGAGAAGCTTTTAGCCTGCCAGTGTGTGTGTGTGTGTGTGTGTGTGTGTGTGTGTGTGTGACGACGTGTTACATAACACATCTTCATGTAACTCTACATTCCAGTGCTGTCAGTATTAACCTCAGCACCTCAGCAGCTGACAGCAGTCTGGCTCTGCACGACTTACTGACACACACACACACACACACACACACACACACACACACACACACACACACACACACACACACACACACACACACACACACACCGTGTTAAATTCAACTGTTAACGTGATAAAAAGCAGCTCATCACTGACGACTGACGTCTCTTCAGGTTTTAACGTTGAGACTCGTCTCAGTGATTAAATTAACTCATCGTCCACCGTGGTGGGTTACCTAGGAAACGCCATGATGTCACAGTGATACGTTACCAGTTAGATACTGATGATGACAGAGCTTAACTTTGTTACCTTAGCTACAACTTCAGCTAACTTGGCCACATTAGTTAACTCATCTTAGCTGAATTAGTGACCTCAGCTACTTTTGCTACTAACTTTGTTACACCTTAGTTAACCTTGTTACCTTATCTAACGTAGCTACTTTGTAACTGAGGTGGGCCTATGACGGATCCACGATGCACCGTTTCTTCCAGCGAGTTTCTTTTCTACAGCCGTACGTGTTTGGTTGAGGAGACAACGGACTGAACTCACCAGCACGTCGTGGATCAGCGCCTGATAGGTCCAGGTGTGGTGGAGGGGCGTGGCCATGTCCACGTTACGATCTGCCAGGACAAAGAGAGGCCTCTGGAAACTGTAGAGGTGAAACAACATCAGGAGAGTTAATGGAAGACAGAGCCTCAGCTGGTAGAGGGAGAGCACGGCATCATGGGAAGTGGAGTCTTGTGGAACCTGAACTGTCCGGCGGTCATGTTGTCTCCGGTGAAGAGGCTGTTTCTGGCGTCACGCAGGTTCTCACGCAGCTTCTTGTCCAACTTCTACAAACACAAACACGCACGCGTCAGTGCAGCAGCAAAACAAGTCTCCACTTCCTGTTTTCACTTTTGGTTTTATTATGAAAATCCTGACAGTGAACTCACCACGGCAACCATCTCTGCTGCATTACCACGAGGGCATCTGATGATCGGAACCGCACCTGTCATCATAACAACACACGTCGTCACAGAGGATGTGGAAACTAAAGCGAACACTTCCCCCTAGTGGAGCGGAGCAGTAACACACCTGTGATTCACTCCCTGAAGGATCAGATGAAAGAGATTAAAACCGGACTCAACGCTCAGACTCACCCAGAGTGACGAAGAAACAGAAGAGACTGTCCACGATGGTGTCCATGATGGCCTCCATGTCCGTGTCCTGGATGTCCGCTCTGTTGATGGCTGAGACGAGAGACGTGGGTCAACAAGAGACGAGGCAGAGACTGTCCAAAGGGGCCACCGTAGCAGCCATGTTGGATCAGAGTTGGAGCTAAATTCACCAGTTAATTTAATTACTGAGACGTGTTGCTGTTACAGCTAACACACACAGCTAACCTTAGCTGTAATGAAGCTAATGCTACCTGTGATTATCTAACTGAAGCTAACATTAGCTTCACTCAGATAATAATGTGTGTGTGTGTGTGTTACCGTGGTAGGAGATGAGCTCCTTGTTTTGGTGACAGAGGATGAACATATCATCCTCCAGAGTGATGAAGTTCAGGTACTGGTCAAACACCTGAGACAAACACAGACAGTTCAAGTTATGAGCAAACAAACGACGTAAACGATGTGGTTATGACATCACAAGTGTAACCGTAGCAACCTTGGTGACTTGGGAGACGGCATTGGCGGCGAGAGCGGCGCTGGCGATGTCCTCCAGTTTACTCCTGCTGATGGCGGAGATGAAGTTCAGGTAGTAGGACTCATAGAGCTGGTTCCTCAGGTCCTACGACAGAAAAGACGTCGTTGTCATCATCACTAAAAATTCAGCTTTTCACCTTGTCCCATTGATTCTCTATGGGACATTTTTTCGCGACTGCGTCGTAATAAAAAGTAAAATAAATAAACAAACACGGTACCTGACATATCCTGTCTATGTTCTCCTCTGTAGGCATGACGAAGTAGATGGCAGGTACATCTGGGATCGGATCTCTGTCTGAGTGAAGCAGCCTGGACACACACACACGACATCACTGTTTGTTTCTCTAAACAACAACAACAACAAGATGACAGTCACTTACAGGTGCAGGGTGATTCCCATGTCTCTCAGCTCTTTGACAGACAGAAGAGGAGAGATGATGTCCTGACCGAACCGGTCGTATATCAGCACCTACACACACACAATGAAGTGAAACAAAACAAAACGCACAGTAGTTTCATAAACAATCAGAATGTGATGTCACCATTTGGTTTGTGTGTGTGTGTGTGTGTGTGTGTGTGTGTGTGTGTTACCTTCCATACTGGCTCAGCTGCTGTGTTCTTCAGAGGAGGAGCATTGAAGTTTAACATTTGCTTCAGAACGACTGAAACAGAAAAAACAGATAAAAATTTAAGTGATTACACACCAGTTACACACACACACACACACACACACACACACACACACACACACACACACACACACACACAACCTTCAGCTGCTCCTGATAGATCCAGATCAATAGCCTCTTTGATCATTAAAAGATAAAATCATGTCTTTTACAGTTTAGAGATGAAACAGATGAACTCAGATTCTCTTTAACTTCTAAAAACCTTCCACAGTTTGGAAAAGTTTTACAGTTTTTTCATTAAAACAAAATAAAAATCCTCCTAGCTTCACGCTGCTAACGCTGCCGTTAGCGAGCTAGCAGCAGCGTTAGCTAGCAGGCTAACAGCTAGCTGGTTATCTCTCTGGTGACTAGTTAACCGCCTGGTTAGTTGAGTTAACTAGTCTGTGTGTAGAGCAGAAGTTTAGCAGGATTTGTGTGTTTGTTAATAACGGGACTAGTCATCAGCTCCGCCGACTGCTGCTCCGTTCAGGGGGGTGTGGAGCGGCAGGTTAGCCGGGTAAAGGCCTTGACAGTCCCGAGTAAACCTCTCCTGTCTGACCCGGGATCCTCCACACTCCCCGCAGACCGTTACCGTCACGATTTACCGCTAAAATAAACCGCCGTTAACGGAGGAAAAATGAGTTTAACAGACCTGTCTGCTTCTCCCGCACAGACGCCGCCATGTTTGATGTTGTTGGTGGTGACGGAGCGTCCGATGACGTGGCGACAGCCCGACGTCCCCCCTACGTCACGACGTAATAGAAGGATCAGGGATGAGGTGTCACTCCGCCACTGTTTCCGCTGAATAAACCGGAAGAAACCTGCCCAGCCAGAGATGAGTCGAGCGAAGAGGTCTCACTCTGCATTTATTTATTAGAATATGAATCCTGCACATTTAGTTTGTTTCCAAATAAAATAATAATAATTTTATTAATTTAGTTTAATTTGACTTTTATTATTATTATGACTTATTAATTATTAAGTTAATAATTGTTATTTATACAAATAATCAGACACAACAGTGAATTGGCTTGATCAAGTGTTTATAATCAGCGAAAACACAAAAATTGTTTGTTTTTTTGGGTATATTTTCACTAATTTGAAATTGAACATGGTAAAATACTTTCCAAAAGAAAATACAGTAAGTGTAAAAACAAAGAAGCCAAAAGATGAGAAAAATAATACACAAAGAATATATATTTATGTGTGTGTGAAGGTATAGTTTGTAAAGAAACATTAAAGGAGCAAACTCCAATGTGTCAATTATTTACAAGAACAAATATTAAACAAAAGAAAACGAGCAGAAAAGCAGAAAAATTTCAGCAGAGTGTAACTGTACCAATATACAATACCAATAAAATAAACATCAACAACAAGTGTTTCTGTCTCATTTTCCCTCAAAGTAAAAAATTAGCACCAAGAAAATATTTGGAAATCTAAAAAGACATGATCATTTCACCCTGAAACATCCCAGTTGGACGTTCAATTTTCTAATGCTTTTGTGTCACTGAAGAGGCCGAACGTCTCATTCTGAGCAGCCAGGAGCCGAAACCATCTCCATCACCATGACAACCAGTCAGGTAGTTCAGTGTTTATTAAAAATGATGAATCTGCTGATGTGGAACAACCTTCATCACCAGTTGTTATAAAACCAGACGTTGGGTAAGTCTTGTAAAACAGTGTTTTTAATAAACTCTGGGTTCACTTACTAAGTTATCAGTACTTCAGTTTATGTGTAGGGACCCTATTCATGCTACTGCTGAAGTGAAGTGATATTTTGAGCTTTATTAGTGGTTAAAAAATGACAATTTAGATACGTTTGGCTGACTGCCCCATTTACTTTCATTGTTAACTATTTGGTTGTGAAAACAAAAGACGGTCAAACTGGATATTACTTCAACCAACGTAACACATCTGTTGAGGGGAGTTTGACTGGTTGTCATGGTGATGAAGACTTTAAACAGACGTAGTAAAACCACAAGACACTGACGTGACTCAAAGAAAACGATGGAGTTCCTCTTTAAAAGATGGTGGAGTCTCCTCCTCTAACTCCTGGTGGGGAGGAGGTGAACGTGGTGGCTGATGGCCTGCTCCATGGAGCTCTTAAAGGCCTGGTAGGAGGAGGTGACGGGCAGGAGGAGGTGGTTGGAGCTGGGTTCGCTCTGAGGGAACAGCCCTTCATCACCCAGCGAGGAGGAGGAGGAGGTGGAGGAGGTGGAGGGAGGGTGGAGGAAGGAGACGGATGGAGGAGGGAGGAAGCCGCCGGCGGGAAGCTCCTCAGACCCGGTGGAGAACAGGAGGAGGTCCTGCAGAGAAACAGAGCTCCTCCCGACTGAGGAGAGGAGGAGAACAGAGAGGAGGTGAAGGAGGTGTTGGCGTCTGATTGATACGATCGATCGGGTTCCGATCGGGTCCTGACCTTCACACTCCAGCAGGAAGTGTCTCCAGAAGGCGACGACCGGCGCCTCCTGGTCCAGTTTCTCCTCCTGCTCCGACAGGACGACGCTGAACAGCTGACTGATGGTCTGAGCAGTGAGACGCCGGATCGCTTCACAGAACAGCCCACAGAACTCTGAGGGGAACAGCTGCACCTGGACCGGACCAGACCAGACCACATCAGACCAGACTACACTAGACTAGACTAGACCAGATCAGACCATCAAACTCACCTGATCAAAGACCCCTAAAGTCCGCAGACCTTCTCTGAACCTGGAGGATCAGATCAGAAGTTTCATTTTGACACAAAGAACATTTAAATGTGATTGTGACCCTGGAGGAGACCCCGCCCCCTGATGAAGACCCCGCCCCCTGGTGGCTGCAGTGTAGCATCACGTTAACAGACTGAACCATGTGCTCCAGCCAGTGGGAGGCGCCGGTCCACACCAGACCCGGGTCGTACCTCTTCAGAGGCAGCTGCATCCTGGTGATCATGGTGAATCCGACCAGATCCTCCACCAGAGGCGCTTTGTCCTCCAGGCTGCTGATTGGTCGGTTACAGCCGGCCAGCTCCAGGAACTCCCAGTTGGAGGTCACGGCCTCGTTCAGCTCGTCCAGAGACTCCGCCTCCGCGATCTGAGAGCAGCCAATCAGCAGCCGTGTTACATCAGGTCACGTATGTTTTTACAACCAGCGACATGTATCAAGAGTTTATTAAAAACACTGTTTGACAAGACGAGACTGTTCACTAACATGCTAACATGTTAACGTGATGGTGAAAGATGTTCCACATCAGCAGATTCATCATTTTCCTCAACAACAGTAAAATGTTGAATCAAAACAACCTTCATCACCAGTTGTTATAAAACCAGACGTTGGGTAAGTCTTGTAAAACAGTGTTTTTAATAAACTCTCTGTCCTTACTAAGTTATCAGTACTTAGTTCGTTCTCACCCTGCAGACTTGACGGGTGAAGTGCGTGTCCGGGGTCATGTGAGCGACGGTGAGCGGCTGATTGGCCGGAAAGTTGAAGAGACACTGGTAGAGAGTCGGGGAGAAGAAGGCGACGGGAGGACCGCCGTGGACCAGAGACAGAGCCAGAAGACAGCCCACGTCGAAGTACAGGTCCTCACGAAGAGCTGAGCACAGAACACACTGACCTCAGAAACAAGTACGACACGTCAGAGCCAATCACGGACCAGGACACGCACCTTCTCCGCTCTGATTCGCTCTCACCTCCATGACGTTCTGTTCTAGAACCTACAGAGGATTATAGTACTAATACTGTACCAATACTATAGTAATACTACTACTAATTATACTACTATAGTAATAATAATACTACTGAGTATACTAAGTAGTACTACTGAGTGAAAGTAGTACTGAGTATACTCACTACTCAGTGTAACTCGTAGCGATGCAGTGTTTTGGTACCTTGAGAATCCAGAGCCAGGTTCTTGCATCCGTCTGGACCCTCAAACACCACCGAGTCCTGGATCTGCTGCACCAGCAGCTTGAGGAACAGCTGCCTGGCGCTGTCGTCGTCCTCGGGGATGCTGGGAAACGTAGTGTGCTTCTGCTTTTGGAACCTGGACGACAGACGAACAACAGATGAGAAGGTGTCGACGCAGAATCACCGGTAAGTCCTCAGTCCACTGACCTGACGGACAGAGCGTGAGCCGGGTTGAAGTCCGATCTCCGGACCAGGTCCAGACCGGCGATCAGAGCCTGGTACCCCGTCACCTCCACCTGGACGCTGAGGGGGCGGAGCTGTGACATCAGAGACTGGAGGAGCTCCTCAGGTGAACTGGACCTGCTGGGTAACGAGGCTCTGACACAGACGGAGACGGTCGGTGAGGTTTGACTGACGCCTGCTTGTCCTCGGGGGACGGGAGCGTTTGATTTGTTTACCTTTTATGGCTGACGGAGGAGCGGAGGGGGGACAGGTGGCGCTTGGACAGCAAACTCTTCCTCTGACCGCCCTGAGGAGACGCCACCAGGGAGGCTGTCGACACAACAACGGGACACACACAGACAGAGGAAAAATAATGAGTTAGCATCATGTAGGCTGGACCAAATCAGTGGAGACACATCACATCACTTTTTACTGGACACTAGTTTTCATCAGTTTAACATCTATCAATCTATCAGTCTATCTATCTATTGATCTATTCATCTTCATGTTGTGGTGTTAAAGCTGGTTCACCTTTGCCGTCGGTAGCGTGGGTGCAGTCAGGACAGGCCCAGTTCCTCGTGTCCAACCTGAGCCCAGAACATTTCCGGTGAGTTCCTCTGGATCCACACAGTCGACAGCGAATCACCTCGAACCACCTGAAACAAAAACAACAAAACCAAAACCATGACCTGAACTGAACGAGTCAGCGGTCGACGGAGCACCGTCCCCGGTCGTGTGTGTTCGTACCCGGTCTTGGCTGAGTGCGTGGGTCCGTCGCCGCAGAGGCAGGTGACGGCGTCGCAGCGGTTGTAAACCTCCAGCAGCTCCGAATACGCGTTGGCCTCCATCTCCCAGGATGCATCTCTGCAGGAAGCAAACAGACACTGTGAATCACAAGACGTTTATCTTCAGGCTCAGCGGAGCTGCGACATCACCGTACCTCTCTGGGATGAAGATCCCCATCCTCAGCATCTCCTCCTGGAAACTGTCCTTGTTGTTGCACAGAGTGCATCTGAAGAAGAAGAGGCCGGCGCTGTACGCCTGGCGCTAACACGACACACACGCACAGACAGGAAGTCAGACGGACGGGTCGCCTGACAAACATGACGCGGCTGCGGCTGCGGCACGTCCACAAAACGTTGATGTTGATGTTTCTGTCGCTGACTGGTTCAGACGGTTACAGAGTCTGACACAGGGCACAAAGTAGCTAATGTAGCAAAGTTAGCTAATGTTGCTAAGTTAGCTGACGTTCTGGGGACTGACCTGAACACAGTCCCTGTGGAACCAGCTGGTGTGACACGACGGACATTTGAGGACAGAGTAGGACAGGACCGGGTCGATGGAGTCCAGACAGACGGAGCAGGACTGAGGCAGACTCAGGTCCAGGACCTGAGATTGAGACGGACTGTGATCTGGACAGTACGACCTGGACACAGAGAGACCATGAGGTTACCATGAGGAAATAATAATAATGTTAAGCTAACGTTAGCGTGGTTATCCTTTGAAATAATGTATCAAACTCACGGAAAGAGGTTGGTGAACTGGGAGATGAAGTTCAGTTTCCTGCCGCAGGGGAAGTGAACCGTCCTCCTGCAGTTCCTGACGTTACAGCCGACACACGCTCCTTTCTTCTTACAGCCCCAACATGTCTGAGACAGGAAACACAGAGTTAGCCTGTCGCTTCGGCTGACTGGGTTTTATTTGTTTCATTAAAAAAAGATTTACCAGTCGAGCAGAGCGACGGATCTCCTGCCTGATGTCGTCCACCAGGAAACCGAACACTCCTTCGTTCTCCTGCCCCCGCTGGTAAACTCCACAGGACGTCAGCTGAAACACAGAAACACTCGATACATGAGCAAATTTAGATAATCTTGATCATTTAGATAGCTCAAGTAATTTAGCCACTTCAGCTAACATTAGCATGGTCACCCTTTGAGTCGACGTTAGCGTGGTTACTAACCAGTCACACTAACCATGTCAGCAGACTCACCAAACAGAAGTAGTGGACGGTGATCTTGTCCTCTTCCAGTGTGACCATTTCTCCAAACATGGCCGGATCATCGTCACTAAATCTACACAGGACACAACCTGAACACAGACATTAGTTTATTTAATTAATAAAAATGAAGGTAAAGAAAGACAGAAGTCTTAATGATGAAGGAGAAGAGTGATGACGACTCACGTTGCCCCTGGAGACCGCCGCCGTCTGACGGCTGTGACCTTCTCACCTTCTTCTTCATGTTGACGCTGCAGAGACACGAGACGCAGCATCTGAACATTACCTGAGCTGTTTTAATTGTGTCAACTTTCACTTCTTGACGCTTAATGTTCCACATCAGCAGATTCATCATTTTCCTCAACAGCAGGAAAATGATGAATCTGCTGATGTGGAACATCCTTCATCACCAGTTGTTATAACACCAGACGTTGGATAAGACGTCAGACTTTTAAAACTTTAAAGATGCTGATAGTTGTATTATCTGGTCAACTATACAAGAGGATTTAATACTAAACACAAGGAACAATTGACCAACTCTGTTACATTAGCATGCTAACCAGCTAGCTTGACTGGTCTCATGTCTTGATAATGTCAAATGCTAACACACAATATGTTAGCATGTTATACACAGAACTAGTTATCATGTTAGCTAATATGCTAACATGGTGATGAAGGTTGTTCCACATCAGCAGATTCAACATTTTCCTGTTCAGTAAAATGATGAATCTGCTGATGTGGAACAACCTTCATCACCAGTTGTTATAAAACCAGACGTTGGGTAAGTCTTGTAAAACAGTGTTTTAATAAACTCTGGGTTCACTTACTAAGTTATCAGTACTTCAGTTTATGTGTAGGGACCCTATTCATGCTACTGCTGAAGTGAAGTGATATTTTGAGCTTTATTAGTGGTTAAAAAATGACAGTTTAGATACGTTTGTCTGACTGCCCCATTTACTAGACGCTGGGTTGATGTTACTGTCGCTTTAAGAACATTAAATCATAAATTACTTGTCAAACTTTGATACAAAGTATCTTCTAGTGGTTTAACAGTTTGATCTGACAAACATCTGACACGTGTTTCTTTGTTGAATTAATATTCACAGAATAAATGATTGAACGTCACATCGATCTGGAGGTTATTGATTATAGATTAATAATATTGATCATTAGAGAGTAAAAAGCGGCGGAGCCTCGGAGAAGCTTCAACCGTTTGTTGGTGAAAAATCGTTGATTTAAATCAAACGAGACAAAAATAAAAACGCGACAAAGTTTCACTTTAATCAACTTACTTCGCGCTGCGCCGCGGATGACGTCACTCCGCGCCTTTTGTTGTTGTTGTTTGTTTGTTTGTTTTTATTCCGTTTGTTCTGACGACGTCGCGTTGTTTTTTAAATTTCCCTCTTTCAAAACACGAAAAAAACCAAAAACTCATTTCCGCTTCCGCCGGTGACGTCACGGGCCGTTCTTCCACCGTCACAGCGCCCCCCGCTGGTCGCTTCATCACACACGATAAAATCAGGTTTAAAATGTTTTATTGATCATTATTGGATCATATTATTAACAGGAAGTGATTCAATAAAGAGACCGTCAAAGTAAAAGTTTCCTGACTGATAAAATAAATGATGATCACAGAGAAGTTAGTTTTTTTTCAAATGTTAGACCTCACACCCACTTGTTAAACTATTTATCAAACACATATGATACATTTCTGATACATTTTTTAATTGCAGATAGAACAGAACAGAGAAATAGAAAAACATGGTGGAAATATACGAAGACGCCAAAGACACAGACGTGGTTCAGATTAAAATGTGGCTACAGTCAGATCACGGTATCAACCGTGGTCTGACAATGACTTATAATGTTGGAAGAACATTTCCATCAGCAGAACAGGTTGAAGATCTCCTGCTAACCGCGCTAACGTTAGCTCAGAGGAGAACCGTGCTAACGTTAGCTCAGAGAAGAACCGTGCTAACGTTAGCTCAGAGAAGAACCGTGCTAACGTTAGCTCAGAGGAGAACGGTGCTAACGTTAGCTCAGAGGAGAACCGCTGCGTTAGCTCGTTAGCTCAGAGCTCAGAGAAGAACCGTGCTAACGTTAGCTCAGAGAAGAACGGTGCTAACGTTAGCTCAGAGGAGAACCGTGCTAACGTTAGCTCAGAGGAGAACGGTGCTAACGTTAGCTCAGAGGAGAACGGTGCTAACGTTAGCTCAGAGGAGAACGGTGCTAACATTAGCTCAGAGGAGAACCGTGCTATGTTTCTAGTGTTAAACTTGTGTACTCGTAAATTAAAGTAACCTACAGAAAGTTATTTAAATGCTGTACTGTCCAGTTCTGTATTATTATTATTATCATTGCACCATGTTTGTTACACATTGCTGTAAATAAAGTTTTAGTAAATCTTATTTTTAGTGTTTTACTTCCCAGTAACGTTACTCTACCGTACCGTATCACAGTGGTGGGAACCTTATATATGGATAAATAGATTCTTTATTAATCCCAAAAGAAAATAGAAAATTAAAGGAAGATCTTTGACTCCCACTGATAATAATCAATGTTAATAAGCACAGATTGACACTTGTAATTGATTCCATCAATCACTTAACACAGGAAAATGTTTAGTTGGATCAATATAAGTAGACTTGTATTCAAATCACACGTGGAGCCCTTTAGGCGTCAGTCTAAGGCCTGAAACTGCTGGTTTTGTTTCTAGTAGATCATCAAATCTATAAATCTCAGTCCAGGACAGAAACACTCAGAGAGTTTCTGCTCCTGGTGAAGTTGTGGACCCGCGATCTGGGAGTTTATCCAACGACTGACGCTGATTCTGTGTGAAGAGACTTCAGCTTCTGTTCTCACCGAGTCCCGGATGGACCAGGACCAGGACCAGGACCAGGACCTGAACAAGAGAAGAAGTTGCACTCAATAACCAGCAGGTGGCAGTAATGACATGAGTTTAAACCACCACAGAGCAGCAGCAGGTCTGACTGACCAACCTGACTGTTTTATCTGACGTAAACAATAGTTTGGTCTGTAAATGTCAATGAGCCACAAAACTGCAGCTGTCACAGTTTGTGACAAGAAACGACACCTGCTGCCTGAGACACTGACAGCTGCTGATGGAGGAAACAGCTGCTGACTGATGTGTTTCTTGATCACTGGAATCAATGTATTATCAATGTGTGACTACTGATATGTATAATCAATATGTGGCTGCTGGTGGTTTAATGAAAATCAATGTTTTACTACTGACGGGTTCGATTCAAGGCTCAGTTAAAACCTGAACTGTAGAATAGACAATGTGCAAGAAGTCCAGTATCGACCGACTACTATTGAATAAAAGACGGTATTTTTTTCTCTAGAAAAAGTCTGGAAAATAAATGAGTCATCGTATATTTGGGGTCCGGAGACTCGGTGTCTAAACCAGCAGGTGGCGTCAAACATCTTTTCCCCAAACGAGTCTGAGCTTCTTCTTCTTCAGAATAGGGCCGGTGATAATTATGGTAGTTTGTCGCCATAATGCTTGATCACATGTTAAACACCTGATTAGCCAAGTGGTTACGACGCACCACATATGTACAACCTGTCCTCTCCTGTCTCTCTACACTGTCTCTATCATTAAAGGCAAAAATTCCCAACAAATAATGATTAAAAGAAGAAAAACACACTAGATAATGAAAACTGTACAGGTACAGGTCATGTGCTTGTTTGGTAATTTTTCCAAAAGTAACTACCTGTATAAGGCAGATACAGACCACAAGGGAACAGTTGAGTGTGTGTGTAGGCAACACAGATACCACCATGTGTAACACGACTCTCACAAAAACATGTGTGTTAAAATGTAACCAAATAAAAGATTTAAACAAATTCAGTAAGAAGGATCTAAAACATAATGGTGTCTGGCTCCAGTATAAAACCAAAGAATCAAACATAACAGGGTCATGAGAAGTGTATTTGGGTTCAGAATCAGATCAGAGAAACCAGTCTAAACCAGTCCAGCACCAGTCCAGCACCAGTCCAGTACCAGTCCAGCACCAGTCCAGCACCAGTCCAGCACCAGTCCAGTACCAGTCCAACACTGTGCCAACCCAGCAAGTCTGTGTGTAAACGTAACACAGTTTAGGTCCATTTCAACTGAAGGGTCCTCGGGTTTATTGTTCAGAATAAACTCTTCTGCGTTTATTAACTAAAGTGTCTCTGACACATCCAAACTAGTGAGTCAGGAGCAGTTTCTGAGACTCCGACCTTGAGCCTTCGGGGGAAGTGACGACTGCGCATCAGCATCACGTTCAAAGGTCATCAGAGTCGTTATTATCTGCAGGTTTTATTGGTGTCTGAGTGCAGAAGTTGACTCAGGGTAAAAACAGGTCTTGGTTTTGTTCGTAACCAAACAATATAAACTCACCAGAGTAGGTCACGAATGAGTGCAGCACTTTATGTTTGTGTTTTTTTGTGGTCAACTCATGTTCAAAGGAAACTGTGGTGTGAAAAGTGTGGATACGTGGGATGAAGGGTCCTCGGGTTTGTTGTTCACAATAAACTGTGCTGTGTTCGACTCCTGACCGCTCCGACTGGTTTTTAATAACTTTAGAGTATTTCTGACACATCACTGTGACACACTGAGTTACAGCTGTTTTAATCTCTGTTGTTGTTGGGTTCAGTTCTACCTGATGATCAGTGATGTTCTGTCTCCACCTAGTGGCTGAAACCAAACACATCACTCTGACCTGCTGACAACCGGTGATTTGTTACACTTGTTTGACTTGTTTTGTTTTTTATGTGTGTTTCTCCTCCAGTCACTGACCTGTTGTTTCTCAGCAGGTAGTTTGTAACGTCTGCACCAGATCGTTCCTGCTGATCTTTTCTAAAACTCTGACCATCACTTCCACAGCTCCACCAACTTCATATTTCTGCACCATCAGATCCACAGTGTCCCACCGCTCTGCCCTCGACAGCTGGGCTTTTTGTAGGGGCTGGATGTCGTCCATCACTTCGTATTTCAGGCACACTTTAGGTCCTGAAACTCGTCATCTGTCAGATCATTCAGGATGTTGAAGAGGATGCTGATCATCCTGGTGTCCTGTAAAATAAAGAGAATGTGTTCAGTCTGAAGGACAGTGAGAAAACACTGTCGCTGTTTCCACTGGATCTTATTGTTGCTCCAACATCTCACAGGTTTACTCAGTCCCACCATCCTCATCAGCAGATACAGTTTTTCCAGGTGTCAATGTAGGTTCAACTGATGTTTACTAGAGAAGACTGGTGTGACAGCCCTCTGACAACACTGAACACCACAGAACTGAGCTAGAAGATATACGATTAGACATGAACCCAAAATCTATGGTATTCTATGAAAATACTGAACAGGAAGCTTTAGTTGTGTCTCCAATCATCCTACAACCATCAGTGGATCTTCAGACAACTGGACTCTGAACACAGACATGTGACAGGCTACAACGTGGTATTTCAGGAACAGTGGGTTCAGTAAGTTACTGAACTGTCACATGTTGTCAGTCTGTATACAGGTATTAATGGATGTTGTAGGTGGTCACCTGGACACTCATGATCCTTGCTGAGACACTCGAAGTCCGACTCTGTGCATCTGCTGAGGTGGAATCTGAAAGAAAAATACTGATATTTATTAATCAAAATATATGTACAGTTAATCCCTTAAGTCTGTAGATGGAGACACATTTCATTTTGCTGCCTCTCACCATCACAATGGATTTGAAACAAAACCATCAAGATGAGACTTTCAGCTTTAATTCAAAGGGTTCAACAAAAATACTGTTTGAACTGTTTAGGAATTACAGTCTCCTCCGAGAACTGCCACCTTGCTGTGGTGGAGGGGTTTGCGTACCCTAGTGACCCCCGGAGCTGTGTTGTTGGGGACTTTACCCCCTGGTAGGGTCTCCCTGGGCAATGTGGTCCCAGGTGAAGGGTCAGACTACGAGCAGTTCATACACCCCTGATGATGAGGACAGCAAGGACACTGAGGCCCTGCCCAGAGGGTCACCAGGGCAGTTGTGAGGCCACGTTTACCCGAGTGAACAAAAGGGTTGTTTCTCTGCGTCTTAGGGTCAGGGAAGGTCTGACAAAGTCTCAAGGTGGAAAACTCAGCATACAGTGATGCCCATGGATACTACTACTTGTTCTAATTATGTTACTTTGTCCAATGACCTTTGAGGCCCTGATGAACAAGAACTACTTGATTACTGAACAGATGCTGTAAATATTTTATTTTACATGTTCAGGCTTGTACAGGTATACAGCCAACAGCCAACCCTGAACTGCTGCTGAGGGCGGAGACATTTACCTGTCAGAAGAATCAGTCGTTCCCAGACTTCTGTCCCCTCTTGGTCTCGAACCATCAGAGTCACTGACTGTGATATCAAAGGCAGGAAAACCTCAAATGTTGGATGGAAATTTGGTCCATAATTTATGTGAAACGCTGCACGCTGAAGAGAGAAAAGGAGACATTGTCATACACGTTGTAACATCTGTCTCTTATTTCTTGTACGTCTCAACTGAGAATCTGTTTTCAACATGAACTATTTTCATGATCATGGTTTTGTAAACTGTAAGAAGTGTGTGTGGCCTGACTCACCCTGGGTTGTGTTCTCAGGTTGTCAGGTTCACACTGGACACTGTAACTCTGAACATTGCTCAGGATACAGTCAGCAGAGACAGGCAGGTATCTAGCGCCTCGTTTTTGGGCTTCAACCTTAAATGACAAGACATTTTTGTTGTGTGTCACTGCTCAAACATTGAAAACAACAACGTTTTACAGATATCAGTTTAGATATTTTAGTATTAAAACCTATTCTGTGCATTAGTGTTAACCATTAAAGAGAGGTCAGGTCAGGACATCATCAAGTCTTCCTGTTAGAATATCTGGTGGATCTTCTTCATTTTGGCCTCATTTTAGCCAGTGTTTCCACCTGGTGGAAGTAGAAATGTGTACCGACCGAGGACCCAGGAAAAAGACCAGACATCTAAAGAGCAAACGGCAGCATGAGAAAGTGTGATAGAAGTTTGTTGACACTGACACAAGTTTTACCTCCGTCAGACCGATGTTTTCCTGCAGCAGATGTACGCGTGCCTAGCTTTTCGTTGCTCCTGAACTGGAGGTTGGAGGAACAGCAGAACCTGGCCCTTCACCGGCAGTGAGATGTTCAGGAACCTGGCGATACTCCAAACCAGGCCAAAGAGGGAGAGGTGAGGAACCTTCACAACCACATGAGTGTCGGTGATCTGCTGCGGCTCCAAGATGCTCATTCCTTCCTCGGTGACGTGGACGACAGACAGCAGGCCTTCATGGAGCAGAGCTGTAGAGACACAGAGCATAAACTCCACTACAACTGAATTCAGTTGATTTTATCAAGTCCTACCCATTCAAACAGTTCTTCCACGTTTTTACAATTCTTAACAAATTGTTTATCCTTTTTTTAATTAAACACAGTCTTTACCTTCTTTAGTTTCACAGTGTGGGAAGTGAAGCTCACAGACAGCCTCCTCTGAGGACTGGATACTGAACAGTGGCCCTGCAGCCGTCTTGCCGGCTGACTGGAGCATGCTCCTGTCCCACTGGACCGTCCTGTAGTTCAGCTCCACCTCCTGATCCACAACAAACACCAGGCCAGTCAAAGTACACTGGAACCCACCTGGACCAGGACACCTGAACCTGTAGGACACAGAGATCCTGGATGACCAGAACAAACCACTTCAACCCTGAGATGAAAATGTTTTAAATCCCAGTCAAAACTGAAGGAGCCTTTCAGAGAAGAAGTCACGTGTCTTCAAGGATTTCAACACTTTAAATTACCACAGTCCAAACCACCAAAAGATGCAACAGCTGTTCATCAACAACCTGCTGCTCAAGATAATGATGATGGTGTGTTTCAGGAGGCACAGAGGAGATCCTGCCCAACACCACATATACGGTGGCTGTGAGGAGAGGGTGTCCTCTATAAGGTTCCCTGGGACCTGGTGGGTCAAAGGCCCAGCAGTGACTCCACTTCGTCAGGTTGCTGCAGAAACAACGTGGAGGTGAAGCTGCTGGTAGCTTTCTACCCCTCCACCACTGAGTGTGCTGTTCATCTCAGAGAGCGATCTGAGCAGTTCTCCTAGTTTCACTGTTTACTGTTACAAAGCGACAACAATTCTGTTCTATTTCTTTAAGCAGCTGATCCAGCTGTGTGGGGACGAGGAGCTACTTTTCCTTAAGTAGTTTATAATTACCTGTATGAGACTCGTGTAGACTCAGTTTGTCTTTCAGGTGTGAAGCTTGATGGAGGCTGGAATTCAGAAAAGAGCAACATCAGCCTTTTTATTAGAAATAAACAACAAACAAATATTATCATTGAGTCCAGACTGAGGTGAAGCACCGTTCATAGAGAAACAATGAAGTCAGTGCAACACAAGGATGAGGTGCCACTGTCAGTATCAGACTACAGCTGAGTATCTGAAGCAGCTTCAGTAGATATCGTTCAATTTCTCTAAGTATTTTTTTCCAGTGAATCTGTCTGGAAAATGAGTTTCTCTCACCTTCATTGGCTTCACGTCATCCTCAGACACATCCAACTTCACATCATCCTCAGACACGTCCAACGTTGTATCTTCTGTGTTTGGGTTCAGTTTGACATCAGAGTCACCTGAAGGGAGGAAACACACAATAGATGTGAGAGATCAGCATTTGATGTTTGTCTCTAGGTGAGGTCTGAGTAAGGTTGCCATCCTTTCCGTAAAATACAGATTTGTCCCTTATTTGGAAGATAAAAGACGTGTTCCGTATTGAATACATACGGAACACAATTTGTTCCATATTTGTGACAATCGAGTCACTACCATGATATTAAAATCACAGATTAGACGACCAATGAAGCTCTGTATGAGGTCTGTATTGTTTCTTAATAAAACTCTCCTCCTCTGTGTCAGCCAGGCCTTCATTCATCTGTCTCATATTTACTGTCATCTATCAAACTGAAAATGCCAGGTGTGAGACCACATGTACAACATCAGTCCCATCCCAGTTGTTTCAGAGTTAAAGATCAGTCATCAATCATCAGTGCTGTTGACTTCTTTTGTCCATAATTTAGGAAGGTTACAACTTTAAGAATCAAGAAACCTAAACGTCTCTTTTGTTTCATTACTTACATGTTTTGTCTCTGGAAGATTTCATCTCCCTGTCATCAACTCTGTAGAGATAAACACAAGCTCATCAGTTGGAGTGAGAGAAAAACAAAATGTTTGGGTTAATTTTACTGAACCTAACAACAATACTGCCTCTGATACTTCAGGTTTAATGGATGGGATCAATGTATCAATGTATCAGAAACCTGCCTCTCAACCAATCAGATTGTGTCAGAGTAGAGGTCTTTCCTGCTAACGTGCATAATGTTCACTCTTTCAACTGTTTCGCCAATGTCTGTACAACAGACATCAGAGTCTCCACAGCAACTCATTGAAAGTGAAAATGTCTACCAGTTTTTCTAATCCTGGTGATCTGACTCATTTCATTCATTCATTCATTTACAGTCAATGGATCCAAGTTACTGTGTGAAGAGAAATTAAATATATAAAATCTAAAACAGTAACAGACAGTGAACTGACCTCAGAGTCTCCAGTCCACTGTCAGGACTCTGTAGAAAACCACATTGATCCTTCGGGTCTGAATCCTTCAGATCATTGCAGCTCAGGTCCAGTTCTCCCAGATGGGAGGGGTTTGGAGGGGAGTACAGAGTATCACTGATTTGTATGCACAATAATGGCAAACTGCCAAAAGAATAAAAGATGTAGATAAAATGGTGAATGATCTGATCAGATGATGACTTCAGTTTGGTGAAACATGTTTGTTGAAGACAGATGCAGCTTCTGTTGTGTTCAGATGAGCAGCAGCAGCAGAGGATCTATAAGTCTGTGCTGCAGCTGGATTTTCATTAACTTTTTTATATTCACATAAAAAGATCAGTTTTAAAAAGTGTGGACATCCTCTGCTGCTCTGCATCACAAACACTACGACTGCTCTCACCTTGTTCTGTCTGTAGGAATTATAACACACAGTCTTTATTCTTTACAAATCCTCACACACATGTACAAACCAACCAAGAACTGAACCTTTAAACATCTGAACTGACCTGGGAAACTTTTCAATGACCAACATCGTATCCATCATATCCATCGTAGATAATCTATGAATCACTTCGATTTCATTTATGTCCAGTTGTATCGGATGGGAGGGGTTGGACTTCACAGCTGACTCCAGAGAATCATAGCTGATATTTGACAAACTGCAGTAGTTCAATCTGAATAAAGAATAAAAGATGTAGATAAAATGGTGAATGATGTGATCAGATGTGTCCTGATCAATGATGTTTCCTCTGACATCAGCACAGAGACTTTGTCCTTGTGTTATTGTGGATCATCATCATGTCTACACTCATCACGGGTGGAGGATCCAGGTTTGATCTGGATCAACATGTGATAAAAACCAGCCCCTGGTTAAAGCAGAGCTTCACAGTGTTTGTGTTCAAACAACAGTAAATGTGTCACATGTGGATCCACAGAGTTGTCGTGGCAGTAATCCCTCCTGCTGTCATCAGCTCATCATCAGCTGCTCCTGGTATGAATCTAATCCTTCCTGCTCCCATGTCCCACACTTCCCTCCTCAGCCACTGGCCCTGCTTTCATCTGGTTGTAGCTGCAGTCTGAGGCTCTGTGGCTTCAAGTGATTGGGCAGAGCTGACATGGAAACAGTTACATGATGTGTTTCCACCAATAACTCAGAGCCTTAGACAGCTGTTATTGTTGCAGATGTCTCTAATCGGACGCCGTGATTCATCATCGTCACGTATGTGACTTCAGTTTGGTGAAACATGTTTGTTGAAGACAGATGCAGCTTCTGTCGTGTTCAGATGAGCAGCAGCAGCAGAGGATCTATGAGTCTGTGCTGCAGCTGGATTTTCATTAACTTTCTGATTTTCACATAAAAAAAACAGTTTTAAAAAGTGTGGACATCCTCTGCTGCTCTGCATCACAAACACTACAACTGCTCTCACCTTGTTCTGTCTGTAGGAATTATAACACACAGTCTTTATTCTTTACAAATCCTCACACACATGTACAAACCAACCAACAACTGAACCTTTAAACATCTGAACTGAAACTATTCAATGAAACTACAACATGTCCAGTCAGTGAACTGACCTGAGAGTCTCCAGTCCACAGTCTGGACTCTCTAGTCCAGCACACAGACTCTTCACTGATGAATCCTCCAGGTTATTGTTACTCAGGTCCAGATGTGTCAGATGAGGGTTGGACTTCAGAGCTGAGGCCACGACTTCACAGTCAGACTCTGAGAGTTTACAACCAACAAGTCTGTGATGATAGAAAATATGAAAAGTGTCAGAATAAAACCAGATGAAATGATAAATGTAAAGATTGAATTAGAAATAAAAACAGAGTCAGTTGATCTGGTGATGAAACTCGTCATAATGTGTCTGTTGTCTGGAGATACTTTGGTTTTAAAAGGTCGGGCACGGACCAAACAACTATTTACTGCAAATGATGTTGAACCAAAATTGTAGCCAGAGAAGGAAACACGAGCAGTTTACCAGTTCTGTATATTGTAGATTGTATCTGAGTGGAGGATCAATCAACTGATCAATAAATCTTGTGCCAGTAGCAGCTGTTGTAGCTCGTAGCCTGCAGCAGAGCTACTGCAGCATTTACAACACCTCCAGAAGAAAAACACAACTGACCTGGAACTTCTGACATGAAAAACTGACAATGGTGAGAATAATTTAATACTGTGTATCTGAATGTGACTAAACTACTGATCTAATCTGCTGATCAATGATGTTAATGATCATGTCTGGACTCACCGAGCCGTCCTGCAGTTCCTCACAGCTGGGATCAGTCTCCGTCGTCCCTCCTCTGATGTGTTGTACTTCTCCAGGTCCAACTCATCCAGAACCTCCTCTGACATCTGCAGCATGTAGGCCAGAGCTGAACACTGGAACTCAGAGAGTCTCTCTGATCTGGTCTCTGACTTCAGGAACTCTTGGATCTGCTGATGAACTGACTGGTCGTTCATCTCCATCAGACAGTGGAAGATGTGGATGCTTCTGTCAGGAGAGATTTTATCACTGTTCATCTTCTTCAGGTTGTTGATGACTCTCTGGATGGTTTCTGGACTGGTCTTTATTTGACCCAGCAGACCTCCTAAGACTCTCTGGTTGGACTCCAGACAGAAGCCATGAAGGAAGCGAACAAACAGGTCCAGGTGACCGGTTTCACTTTGAAGAGATTTCTCCATGACTCTCTTCAGGAAGACATTGAGTAATGAGTCATCGTTTACAAAATACTTAGAGATTTTACTGAGAAAAGACTTTCGGTCTGAGTCTCTGTGTTTCCAGTCTCCTCCCAGGAAGTCCTTCAGTACCTCAGTCTTCCTGGTGGTGAAACAGTGGAACATGTAAACTGCAGCCAGAAACTCCTGAACACTCAGATGAACAAAGCAGTAAACTGTTTTGTGGAAAATCACACTCTCTCTTCTGAAGATCCCTGTGCAGACTCCTGAGTACACCAAGGCCTCTGAGACACCAAGACCACACTGATCCAGGTCTTCTTGGTAGAACATGATGTTTCCTTTCTGCAGCTGTTCAAACGCCAGCCTCCCCAGCTTCAGGAGAACTTCCCTGTCA
Organism: Polydactylus sextarius; assembly: GCA_016801845.1. NCBI lineage: Eukaryota > Metazoa > Chordata > Actinopteri > Polynemidae > Polydactylus > Polydactylus sextarius. Next base: position 12,360,525 of record CM028931.1, read on the forward strand.
GCCTCCGTCAGCTCCTGTGGACTCGTCTCATGGTACTTGTGCTTCTTCCTCTTTGTCTGAACCAGCAGGAAGTGTGAGTACAGGTCTGTCAGGGTCTTGGGCAGCTCTCCTCTCTGCTCTGTGGTCAACATGTGCTGCAGAACTGTAGCACTGATCCAGCAGAAGACTGGGATCTGACACATGATGTGGAGGCTCCTGGACGTCTTGATGTGTGAGATGGTTCTGTTGGACAGCTCTTCATCACTGATCCTCCTCCTGAAGTACTCCTCCTTCTGGGGGTCGGTGAAGCCTCGTACTTCTGTTACCCTGTCCACACATGATGGAGGGATCTGATTGGCCGCCGCGGGTCTGGAAGTGATCCAGACCAGAGCAGAGGGAAGCAGATTCCCCTGGATGAGGTTTGTCAGCAGCAGGTTGACTGATGACGTCTGTGTGACGTCAGACACGACCTCCATGTTGTTGAAGTCCAGTGACAGTCTGCTTTCATCCAGGCCGTCAAAGATGAACAGCACTTTACAGACAGCCAGCTGCTCTGCTGTGAGCTTCTGTAATGTTGGATGGAAAACATGGAGCAGCCTGAGAAGACTGTACTGCTCATCTCTGATCAAGTTCAGCTCCCTGAACGAAAGAGGAACCAGCAGACTGACGTCTTGGTTTTCTGAGCCCTCTGCCCAGTCCAGAGTGAACTTCTGCACCCAGAAGGTTTTTCCAACTCCAGCGACGCCGTTGGTCAGAACCACTCTGATGTCTCCATGTTGGTCAGGTAAGACTTTAAAGACGTCGTGACACCTGATGGCAGCATGATGGAGGGTCTTCATCTTGGAAGTCGTCTCCAGATGCATCACCTCATGTTGGGTATTAACCTCTTCACTCTGTCCTTGTGTGATGTAGAGCTCAGTGTAGACCCTGTTGAAGAGGGTTTCACTTCCTGGTTCATCAGTTCCTTCAGTCACACGTTCACATCTGGTCCTCAGACTGGTCTTATGTTCATCTAAAACCTGCTGCAGACCACTATCTGCTGACAGAGAACAAACAATGTCAGACTAAAGACAGAGAATCTGACAATCTGAGGATTATTTTCATCAGACACAGAAAAACTAAAGACAAGGAGAGAAAAGCTTCTTCATGTTGTGGTGTTTATAATCATCTTAAATGTTGATGCTGTTTGACAGATCACATGACACTGTAGAAAACAACACGTGACACATGTTCAGTCTTACTTTGTCCAGAGCTGCTCTGACTGGCTGTCTGCAGTCCAGCTCTGGTTCTGGATCCTTGTCCACACTGGGGACAGGAGGAGTCTCCTGGTGGACCAGACTGGTCCCAGTATGAGCTGCTGCACCGTCTGCAGAACCAGTGTCCACAGCTGGAGGAGACTGGATCCTTCAGGACGTCCTGACACAAAGCACAGCAGGACAGCTGCTGGTCCACAGAGACACCAGTCCTCGTCCTCTTCTCTCTGTGGAGACACGACTTCATCACTAAACTGTCTCAGTCACAGGTCGCTGTTTGAACAACATAGTAGAGGTGGTGGGGTACATACACACACACTCATAGATGTAGTCACATTGTGTCTAAATTGATTTGCCTTCCGTTTTAATCTTTTGAAATTTTGTTTCTAGATTTGGCCACTTTCTCAATTCGTGACTTTATATGACTTTATATGACTTTATATGACTTTGCAGTGTATCATGTTTTTCCATAGTGTTCTGGACCTCTTTAGATTATGGTAGAGACGTCTTTACGACGTTGATAAGACGTTGTAAATTGAATTTGCTAATTATGAGTAACTTTGTTTGATTAACTTAAGAGTTTGTTTTATTTAGATTAGAGTTTTGATATTCTTTGTTGATTATTTGTTTAGGATATTTAGATTTGTATGGTTAATATTTTTGGTTTATTTGTTGGTAATTGGGTCACACTGTGGGCACCTGAAGTTACTTAGGTAGGCAGGCACCTTGAGGACCAGCATGCACCTGGGTGGGCACATGATTTTTTACCAGTGCAAGGGAGGAACCAGCAGCCATGATTTTCTTTGTTTTATTAATTTGGAAATAAATCATAACAAAACGCAAGAATCAGGATTGGACATTTATCTTCTTTTGCCTGCGTCAAACCACATCACCATGGTGCATCAGTGGCCTGTTGATTATGTTTAGTTTAAAGTTTAATTTGTTTTTTCCGGACAAATGGCCACTACAACACTGTTCTTACGTAAACATAGCAGTAAATCCTTAAGAGGAATGTTGTATACATAAAGTCGTATGTTAGCTGTCCTCTGACCTACCATACACCCTTTTAAGGTAATAACACATATGTTCTGTCTTAGTGTCATACACATGACCAAGCTATATAAGTGAGCATTTACAGTCACTAGGAGGACTATGGTGGACTATGGTGGACTATGGTGGACTATGGTGGACTATGGTGGACTATGGTGGACTATGGTGGACTATGGTGGACTATGGTGGACTATGGTGGACTATGGTGGACTATGGTGTTCCATATTGGCTTTGTGTCCCTCTCCAAGCAGTCCGGAAAGCTTGTATCAATGCTGTTCTTTTCGTAATAAACTTTTTGACTACAACTAAGACGGTGTCAGCGGAGTTCCTTCATCATCTTCACATCATCGCCGCATCAGATACAACAACTTTACATGACTATACGTCTCATCATAGAGGCAGTGTGAACTTGATGAAGAAGAAACAACGTCTTACTTTGTGTCTGAGGGTCCAGCTTCACCGCTGATGTCTGCTGGTTCATCTTCACACCTCTGTCTGTCCACATCACCCATCATCAGTCAGTCTCACGTCTACACACCGCGGACGTCGCTTCACGCTCGTTGGTGTTTTCTCTTCGTAAAAGTAAAGTATGGAAAAAGTCGGTGAAACTCCCGGTTGATTTATGTTGAGAGACGGTGATAACACTAATACGAACAGCGAGGCCTGTGTTGCGTTTCGTGGATCTGACCCGTTGATCTTCTCGGTCTCTGTCCTCCTCACAGGTCGGTCACTGTCGCATGAAAAGTGTTGGAAATGTCACAGAAACATCTCATCTCTGCTGCTTCTTTAGGTGGTTTCACTTCTTCACAAACACTAAACTTTTCACTGTGTACTCCTCCTCTTTCTCCTCCCGTTTCTCCTCTTCCTCTTTCTCCTCCCGTTTCTCCTCTTCCTCTTCCTCTTTCTCTTTCTCTTCCTGTTTTACTGCAGTAACATGATAGTGTTGTCAACCACGTTCAGACGCTGACACGGATCAAAGTAAAAGTTGTAAACGTATCTGATGTTTCCTTCGTAGGTTTGCTGGTGTTTCCACTGGTTTCTTGTTGATAATGACCCTGACGTCTGCCACAGTAAATGACAGGATTTTTACTGTATAGGTTTGAAATAAATTGATTTCAGCAGAATAACCTTTGATCAGAGATATTTTGTCTTTCCTTCTTTTTTGTTGCATTGTTGAAAAATCCTCGTCCTTGTTTTTTTTTTTGAGGATATAAAATATAAAATAGAAATATAAACCATGGTTTTAATCTTATTCTAAACACGAGGTGTTACATTGTAACTGTGAATAAAAAGAATCAAAGACGTCACGTGACGTCAACGTCTTCGTCCGTTGCCATGGAGACCGGACACAAACACACCGCGGACGTCGCTTCACGCTCGTTGGTGTTTTCTCTTCGTCGTCGCAGGTAAAATTCGGTGAGAAACCCGGTTGATTTATGTTGGTTCCGGTTCCGGTACCGGTCCGTTAACGAGCGACGGTCGTAACACTAATGTTTAAAACGACAGGAAGAAGAATCCTTCAACATGAATCGTCTCTGACGTGACTGTGTCTGAATCTGTCAGATCATCATGCCCAAGAAAGTGAGGAAGGCTGGAGGAGGAGGAGGAGGAGGGAGGACGGAGGAGGACAGACTCCTGTACCTGCAGCAGAGAGCTCAGGCTGAGGAGGACATGGCCAAGAAGAAGGAGGAGATCCTCACCCTGTTCCTGAAGGTACCTGCCTGTCGCCATGGAAACGGAGTATAGCCTCACTATCTAGTACCTGTACTTCTACTCTAGTGTATTTCTACTCTAGTGTATTTCTACTCTAGTGTATTTCTACTCTAATGTATTTCTACTCTAGTGTATTTCTACTCTAGTGTATTTCTACTCTAGTGTATTTCTACTGTACTTCTACTCTAGTGTAGTGTATTTCTACTCTAGTGTATTATTTCTCTAGTGTATTTCTACTCTAGTGTATTTCTACTCTAGTGTACTTCTACTCTAGTGTATTTCTACTCTAGTGTATTTCTACTCTAGTGTATTTCTACTCTAGTGTATTTCTACTCTAGTGTATTTCTACTCTAGTGTATTTCTACTCTAATGTATTTCTACTCTAGTGTATTTCTACTCTAGTGTATTTCTACTCTAGTGTATTTCTCTAGTGTACTCTAGTGTATTTCTACTCTAGTGTATTTCTACTCTGTAGTGTATTTCTACTTGTATTTCTACTCTAGTGTATTTCTACTCTAGTGTATTTCTACTCTAGTGTATTTTACTCTAGTGTATTTCTACTCTAGTGTATTTCTACTCTAGTGTATTTCTACTCTAGTGTATTTCTACTCTAGTGTATTTCTACTCTAGTGTACTTCTACTCTAGTGTACTTCTACTCTAGTGTATTTCTACTCTAGTGTATTTCTACTCTAGTGTATTTCTACTCTAGTGTATTTCTACTCTAGTGTGTATTTCTACTCTAGTATATTCTACTCTAGTGTACTTCTACTCTAGTGTATTTCTACTCTAGTGTATTTACTCTAGTGTATTTACTCTAGTGTATTTCTACTCTAGTGTATTTCTACTCTAGTGTATTTCTACTCTAGTGTATTTACTCTAGTGTATTTCTCTAGTGTATTTCTACTCTAGTGTATTTCTACTCTAGTGTATTTCTACTCTATGTACTTACTCTAGTGTATTTCTACTCTAGTGTATTTCTACTCTAGTGTATTTCTACTCTTGTATTTTACTCTAGTGTATTTCTACTCTAGTGTATTTCTACTCTAGTGTATTTCTACTCTAGTGTATTTCTACTCTAGTGTATTTCTACTCTAGTGTATTTCTACTCTAATGTACTTCTACTCTAGTGTATTTCTACTCTAGTGTATTTCTACTCTAGTGTATTTCTACTCTAGTTCTACTCTAGTGTATTTGTACTTCTACTCTAGTGTATTTCTACTCTAGTGTATTTCTACTCTAGTGTATTTCTACTCTAGTGTATTTCTACTCTAGTGTATTTCTACTCTAGTGTATTTCTACTCTAGTGTATTTCTACTCTAGTGTATTTCTACTCTAGTGTATTTCTACTCTAGTGTATTTCTACTCTAGTGTACTTCTACTCTAGTGTATTTCTACTCTAGTGTATTTCTACTCTAGTATTTCTACTCTGTATTTCTACTCTAGTGTATTTCTACTCTAGTGTAGTGTGCTTTACTCTAGTGTATTTCTACTCTAGTGTATTTCTACTCTAGTGTATTTCTACTCTAGTGTATTTCTCTAGTGTATTTCTACTCTAATGTATTTCTACTCTAGTGTATTTCTACTCTAGTGTATTTCTACTCTAGTGTATTTCTACTCTAGTGTATTTCTACTCTAGTGTATTTCTACTCTAGTGTATTTTCTATTTCTACTCTCTGTGTATTCTCTACTCTAGTGTATTTCTACTCTAGTGTATTTCTACTCTAGTGTGTTTCTACTCTAGTGTATTTCTACTCTAGTGTATTTCTACTCTAGTGTATTTCTACTCTAGTGTATTTCTTCTAGTGTATTCTACTCTAGTGTATTTCTACTCTAGTGTATTTCTACTCTAGTGTATTTCTACTCTAGTGTATTTCTACTCTAATGTACTTCTACTCTAGTGTATTTCTACTCTAGTGTATTTCTACTCTAGTGTATTTCTACTCTAGTGTATTTCTACTCTAGTGTATTTCTACTCTAGTGTACTTCTACTCTAGTGTATTTCTACTCTAGTGTATTTCTACTCTAGTGTATTTCTACTCTAGTGTATTTCTACTCTAGTGTATTTCTACTCTAGTGTATTTCTACTCTAGTGTATTTCTACTCTAGTGTATTTCTACTCTAGTGTATTTCTACTCTAGTGTATTTCTACTCTAGTGTATTTCTACTCTAGTGTATTTCTACTCTAGTGTATTTCTACTCTAGTGTATTTCTACTCTAGTGTATTTCTACTCTAGTGTATTTCTACTCTAGTGTATTTCTACTCTAGTGTATTTCTACTCTAGTGTATTTCTACTCTAGTGTATTTCTACTCTAGTGTATTTCTACTCTAGTGTATTTCTACTCTAGTGTATTTCTACTCTAGTGTATTTCTACTCTAGTGTATTTCTACTCTAGTGTATTCTACTCTAGTGTATTTTCTACTCTAGTGTATTTCTCTACTCTAGTGTATTTCTACTCTAGTGTAGTGTATTTCTACTCTATTTCTACTCTCTAGTGTATTTTTCTACTCTAGTGTATTTCTCTACTCTAGTGTATTTCTACTCTAGTGTATTTCTACTCTGTATTTCTACTCTAGTGTATGTACTTCTACTCTAGTGTATTTCTACTCTAGTGTATTTCTACTCTACTCTAGTGTATTTCTACTCTAGTGTATTTCTACTCTAATGTGTATTTCTACTCTAGTGTATTTCTACTCTAGTGTATTTCTCACTCTAGTGTATTTCTACTCTAGTGTATTTCTCTAGTGTATTTCTACTCTAGTGTATTTCTACTCTAGTGTATTTCTACTCTAGTGTATTTCTACTCTAAGCTTCTACTCTAGTATTTCTACTCTAGTGTATTTCTACTCTAGTGTATTTCTACTCTAGTGTATTTCTACTCTAGTGTATTTCTACTCTAGTGTATTTCTACTCTAGTGTATTTCTACTCTAGTGTATTTCTACTCTAGTGTATTTCTACTCTAGTGTATTTCTACTCTAGTGTATTTCTACTCTAGTGTATTTCTACTCTAGTGTATTTCTACTCTAGTGTATTTCTACTCTAGTGTATTTTACTCTAGTGTATTTCTACTAGTGTATTTCTACTCTAGTGTATTTCTACTCTAGTGTATTTCTACTCTAGTGTATTTCTACTCTAGTGTATTTTCACTCTAGTGTATTTCTACTCTAGTGTATTTCTACTCTAGTGTACTACCTAGTGTATTTCTACTCTAGTGTATTTCTACTCTAGTGTATTTCTACTCTAGTGTATTTCTACTCTAGTGTATTTCTACTCTAGTGTATTTCTACTCTAGTGTATTTCTACTCTAGTGTATTTCTACTCTAGTGTATTTCTACTCTAGTGTATTTCTACTCTAGTGTATTTTTCTACTCTAGTGTATTTCTACTCTAGTGTATTTCTACTCTAGTGTATTTCTACTCTAGTGTATTTCTACTCTAGTATGTATCTACTCTAGTGTATTTCTACTCTACTCTAGTGTACTTAGTTATTTCTACTCTAGTGTACTCTAGTGTATTCTACTCTAGTGTATTTCTACTCTAGTGTATTTCTACTCTAGTGTCTACTTCTTCTCACCTAGTGTATTTCTACTCTAGTGTATTTTCTACACCTAGTGTGTTTCTACTCTAGTGTATTTCTACTCTAGTGTATTTCTACTCTAGTGTATTTCTCTAGTGTATTTCTACTCTAGTGTATTTCTACTCTAGTGTTTCTACTCTAGTGTATTTCTACTCTAGTGTATTTCTACTCTAGTGTATTTCTACTCTAGTACTCTAGTGTGTCTAGTTTCTACTCTAGTGTATTTCTACTCTAGTGTATTTCTACTCTAGTATTTCTACTCTAGTGTATTTCTAGTGTATTTCTACTCTAGTGTATTTCTACTCTAGTAGTGTATTTCTACTCTAGTGTATTTCTACTCTAGTGTATTTCTACTCTAGTGTATTTCTACTCTAGTGTATTTCTACTCTAGTGTATTTCTACTCTAGTGTATTTCTACTCTAGTGTATTTCTACTCTAGTGTATTTCTACTCTAGTGTATTTCTACTCTAGTGTATTTCTACTCTAGTGTATTTCTACTCTAGTGTATTTCTACTCTAGTGTATTTCTACTCTAGTGTATTTCTACTCTAGTGTATTATTTCTACTCTAGTGTATTTCTACTCTAGTGTATTTCTACTCTAGTGTATTTCTACTCTAGTGTATTTCTACTCTAGTGTATTTCTACTCTAGTGTATTTCTACTCTAGTGTATAGTGTATTTCTCTAGTGTATTTCTACTCTAGTGTATTTCTACTCTAGTGTATTTCTACTCTAGTGTATTTCTACTCTAGTGTATTTCTACTCTAGTGTATTTCTACTCTAGTGTATTTTCTACTCTAGTGTATTTCTACTCTAGTGTATTTCTACTCTAGTGTATTTCTACTCTGTATTTCTCTAGTGTATTTCTACTCTAGTGTATTTCTACTCTAGTGTACTTCTACTCTAGTGTATTTCTACTCTAGTGTATTTCTCTCTAGTGTATTTCTACTCTAGTGTATTTCTACTCTAGTGTATTTCTACTCTAGTGTATTTCTACTCTAGTGTACTCTAGTGTATTTCTACTCTAGTGTACTTCTTCTACTCTAGTGTATTTCTACTCTAGTGTATTTCTACTCTAGTGTATTTCTACTCTAGTGTATTTCTACTCTAGTGTACTTCTACTCTAGTGTATTTCTACTCTAGTGTGTATTTCTACTCTAGTGTATTTCTACTCTAGTGTATTTCTACTCTAGTGTACTCTAGTGTATTTCTACTCTAGTGTACTCTAATGTACTTCTACTCTAGTGTATTTCTTCTATTTCTACTCTAGTGTATTTCTACTCTAGTGTATTTCTACTCTAATGTATTTTACTCTAGTGTATTTCTACTCTAGTGTATTTCTACTCTAGTGTGTATTTCTGTATTTCTACTCTAATGTACTCTTTCTAGTGTACTCTCTAGTGTATTTCTACTCTAATGTATTTCTACTCTAGTGTATTTCTACTCTAGTGTATTTCTACTCTAGTGTACTTCTACTCTAGTGTCTGTGCTTTGCTGTGTTTGCCTCAGGACAAGCTGCAGAAAGAGGAGAAGAACACGTGTGTGAACCTGCTGAAGCTGAACGAAGGCTGGAGGTCGATTCTGCGTCAGTCTCGCTCGTCTGAGCTCCGTCGAGACGTCGTCGTCCTCGGTCAGACGTTTGAGCGGCAGCTGGACGGACTGGACAACGTCATCAAGGTGAAACTCTGACTCGGTTCGGACCCTCGGTCCGCGTAGTGACCTGCTGATGCTCTATCGCCACCGTGTGTTTGTCTGACAGAACCTGGAGCGCGACCTGCAGGAGGCGGAGCGTCAGTCGGCTCAGGTGCGGCGGGTTCACCTGAGTTACGTGGAGCGTTTGTGGGCCCAGCAGGACAAACAGCTGACGGTTCTGCGGCAGCAGTGGGACGACTGCCTGCAGCACCTCAGCTCCAGGTTCGACAGCGAGAGGTGGGTCTGAGGCGGACGTCGGTACCCTGAGGCTCCGGTCGAGATGATCACGACGATTTCAGACGATCATCGACTTGAACTAGAAACTAATAGAACTTATTATGATAAACGTAAACATTAAATTACAGACAGACAACGCTTATAGCTAACACCCAGCACCGCTGACACTAGGCATCATGTAGTGGACCTGTAGTTAAGGATAAAGGTCACGTGACCTCAGTAGGAGCTAAAGGTCATGTGACCAGTTCTCTGACACATACTCCCTTTGTTGTTGTTGTTGTTGTGTTTCAGGAAGCAGATGTTGTCGCGTTCCCAGGACCAGCGAGTGAACCTGGACGACTCTGAGTTCACCCTGGAGCAGCAGCACCAGGACGTGATGCGCCACATCCACACACTGTACAACGAGAGCATCACGGCGCATCAGAGCGCTCACGAGGACCGGGTATGTACCGGGACCGCCGCTCTACGAGCTCCCCGACCCCTGAGACCAGAACGTCCTGACCCTCCTCTCCTCTCTCTGGACAGAGAGCCGCTCTGGTCCTGGACAACACCGCTCACAACCAGGAGGCGCTGCAGCTGCACAGCAGAGAGACCAGAGACCTGGGAGACCTGGTCCTCAGGAACCAGCGCTACAAGCTCATGATCGACCGAGACGTGAAGAAAGTCCGAGGTCTGCAGGTCAGTCACGCGTCTGGAGAGGAAGAAGAAACCTCCTAATTTACCACAATAAAAGTCCTAAAACTACAAGAATAAGTCATAAATTTACCAGAATAAAAGCGGTCGTTATCGACGTAGTTGACGTCGTGTAAAACTGTCGTCTCTCAGGACGTCATCATCCAGCTGAGGGTCAATCTGAGCTCCAGCAAGTCAGAGAAGGAGTCTGCGGAGCAGGACCTGGCGGCCTCCATCAACCAGGTGAACAGGAGGACTCACAGGCTCCGTCATCAGCTGACCCAGGGTCACTCAGCGGCCAGGAAGCAGCTCGCCGTCCTCACGGCGCAGAGCGACAAGGCCGTTAAGAAGCTGCAGGCGGTCATCGTCGAGGTGAGGTCGCCTACAGCCGCAGACGGCGTCTCCGTCCAGTCACGTGTTTTCATCTGTCGCTTTGTGCTGTGGCGTCTCAGGGCGAGAGGGTCCTACGTGTCGCTGAAATGTGCAGGAAGTTGGAGCGAGAAAACGCCGTCGCGTCGCTGGGATCAGCAGCCGATCATCACCCACCTGTGACCGAGGAGCAACAGAAGGTGGGGTTAGGGTCAGCGGTCCTCCACGATTTAATCACGACTGTTAACTCAACCAATCATCATCATCAAAACACCGCAACTTAACTACAACAAAACGTCTAAAACGCTGCAACTTTAGAGACTAAAGTTGCAGCGTTTTTAGATGTTGAAGTTTCAGTGTCGTTGTTAAAGACACTGAAACTCTATTGCAACAAACACCGCAACTTTGTTGCAAGAAAACATCTAAACATCGCAACATTACTGTGTCTAAACACACCGCAACTTGCAACAAAAATATTTAAAAATGCTGCAACTTTATTGCATCAAAAATGTTTTAAAACACAGCAAGTCCAAACTCCACAACTTTGTCTAAAAACACTGAACCTCTATTGCCATGAAACACTGCAACTTTGTTGCAAGAAAATGTCTAAAACATCGCAACATTATTGTGTCTAAAAACACCATCAATAAACAACTTTATTGCAACCAAACATGTCAGATAAATTATAAAGTAACGACGTGAATAAAGAGCTGAAATCCTGGATGATCGATGGACTGAAAACAAGACATCCTGAGTTACAACGTGACAGTTTGCAGCTGATTTATTGATCGATCACCTCTGACCTCTGACCTCTGACCCGTCCTCACCTGCAGGAGTCGTCTGCAGACCTGCGGCCGCTGACGCGCCGCGTCAACGTTGCTCTGCTGCGTCGAGAGACTCTGATCAAGAGTCGAGAGGATCTGAGTCGAGAGAACCGTCGTCTGAGGCTGCTGCTGCGTCAGCACCTGGACGCCACCACGGTGTCCGACGGCGGCCTCCACGCTCCGCTGCTCGCTGTCCGCCGGGCCCCGAGCGCCACCGCCGCCGGCCCAGTGGACCGACACCACACCGTCATCGAGGCCGTCCACGCCGTCAAACACTCGCTGTGAAACGCCAACGACTGTTTTAACTCAATGAATCGTCATTAAAACAGTGGGTGTTTGTCTTGAGCTTTTATTTTGGCGGGGTCTCATATGGTTTCCTGCTGAATGAGGAGCGGAGCGGCGTCTGTACAGGTACACCATTTAATAGTTATTATAGACATTTTATATACATTTCAACAGCTGTTTCTGCTATGTGGTACAATCTTCAAAATCTGGAAATCAACAAAAAAAACAAAACAAAAAAAAAGTTTACAAAACTCATCAAAACTGATCAGAACTTTTTTTTTATCCTTTTTTTTTGGAAGACTAGAAAAAATACTTTTATTGTATTAATCATGCATTACACAAACAAAAAAACAAACAAAACGTCTTTAGTTACACAGTAAAGTTTTGTAGCGTGGGTGAAAATAAAATAAAATAAAAAGGTTTGTTTTCCATCGTGATCGAGATAAAGACAACGAATCCCTTCGCTTAGAAAAATTAAATTAAATTAAAAAGAAGAAACGTGTGGGTCAGAACAAACAAAAACAAAAGGGAGATAAATAAGTCGACGCTGAGCGTGAAGAGGAAAACCACACGGTGAAGATGAAGATGAAGAGGAGGAGCAGGAGGAGTTAGTGCCTCAGACTGTGGTGCGTTCAGGTGCAGGCTTCAGTTTCACAAATAAAATATTTCAAATGGACTCGTTTGTTTGTTTACTAAAAACATTAAAAACAGCTCGTTCAGTGGGAGAGGAGGAGGAGGAGGAGGAAGAATAAAAAATAATTCAAACCGACTCGTTAGTTTGTTTTTACTGAAAACATGAACCGTCGCTTCGTTCCAGATCAAAACAAAACCACATTAAAGTAAAAACTCGTCTCAGCAGCTTCTTCTCAACGCTCCTTTTAACCCACTGTCCTCGAACGCACCGCAGGCGTCAGCGCTGATGTTGATGCTAACATATAAAAACACGTTCACTTCCACAGGACGTGAACTCACCACGACTGTTATTATTATTATCGTCATTATAATACAGACTCAACCTCCTCCACTTTCTCTGCCTCAAAAAATAAAAACAAACCAGACCAGAACCAGAACCAGACCCAGAACCAGAACCAGACCAGACCACTGTCAACCAACACAGGAAACGGGGCGTAAGTGTGCGGGGTGTGTGTGTGTGTGTGTGTGTGTGTGTGTGTGTGTGTGTGTGTGTGTGTGTGTGTGTGTGGGGCTTGTTGACGGGACTGGACGGAGAGAGGAAGGAGAATCCTCTGGTGCCGTTGACGAGACGTTTATAAAAAAGGATAAAGGATTATAAAAACTAGATTTATTTTACACAAAGAGAGTGTGTGTCAGCGTGTGTGTGTGTGTGTGTGTGTTAATGTCAAACACCATCTGTTTCAGACTCAACGTCAACATTTGTGAAATTTTGTTAAAAATTATGAAAAAAAAATACTGGACAGACTGAAATCTGAGGGTTGTTATAGTTGTTGTTGTTGTAGTTGTTGTTGTTGTTGTTGTTGTTGTCGTCATTGTCATTGTAGTTGTTGTTGTCGTCGTCAGATCATCAGATGTTGTCGTTCAGACGTTAAACTGAGTCCAACACCTGAGTCTGAACTGTGACTGTGTCTTTAATCATTATATATCCTGTGTTCAGAGACCTGAACAGACCTGAATCCTTTATGAGTGTGTGACCAGACCGGACCGGACCGGACCCTCTCTCTCTCTCTGTCTCTGAGTCTGAGTCTCTCGCCCCGTGGTCACCTCCTCCTCCTCCTCCTCCTGGTCTAGACGTAGACCCTGGCGAGGGCGTCGGCTCCAGCGGAGGCGATGTAGGCCTTGGACGGGTGGAAGGCCACGTCGTAGATCGCCTCCTCGCTCTTCTTACGATGAGCAGTGATCTCCTGAACACACGTCTTACTGTCCAGGTTCCACAGACGCAGAGAACAGTCGTGACCTGAGGAGGAGGAAACCTGGTCAGCAGAGAAACAGGACGATCTCACACGTTTCTGACATCATGAAGTTTCAGAAAAAAGAATTTGTCAGTTTGAAAAATAAAAGTGAAAAACTTCAGGACGATTAGTTTCATCCTGACTCTGATGTAGAAACAGACTCAACAGACCTGTTGTGTAGAGTGTGTAGTGTGTAGTGTGTGTGTAGAGTGTGTGTAGAGTGTGTGTAGAGTGTGTGTAGAGTGTGTGTAGTGTGTAGAGTGTGTGTCTTACTCCCAGACATCAGGTAGATCCCGTTAGGATCCACAGCCAGACTGGTCACAGCATCCAGGTGAGCCACCATGGCATGGATCACTTTACCTGCACATACAGTTACATGAGCTACATTAGCTATGTTAACTATGTTAACTATGTTAGCTACATTAGCTACTTTAACTATGTTAGCTACGTTAGCTGAAGTTGTAGCTAATGTAACAAAGTTATATACATTAGCTGAAGTGGTTAAATGAGCTAAGTCAGCTAATGTAGCTAAGTTATCTTAACGTATCCCAAGATTCATTGCAACAGTTGTCTCTAGGCAGGTACATGTAGCATAAAGACGTAAAGTTCGCGGACCGACCTGACTTGTTATCGTAGAACTTGATGTGTCGGTCTTCGTGGGCGGTGATGGTGACCGGCAGCGTGGGATGACTCACCACCTTGTTGATGTGGTTGGAGCCGGGGACGGCTGGACAGAAAACATTCAGCGTCACAAGACGTAACACACACGCTGTTCAACCTGTGTGTGTGTGTGTGTGTGTGTGTGTTCTTACTGCTGTCTCCCTGCCCCTTCAACACCAGTGCATTCTGGGAGGTCTCCAGGTCGTACACCACCACGTCTCCGCTGTTGAAGGACGCCACCATGTGGGCGGGGTCACAACCGTTAAAGTCGACTGAGGTGGGGATCCCGTGTTCTGCAAACATACAGAGGAACGTCCTGATGATCACA